>CM057337.1:467922557-468385788 GCA_030015575.1 Agapanthus africanus | reverse complement strand
ATTGCAGATGCGACCTGGGACATAGGTATATAGGGTTATATATATATATATATATATATACAGAATGTTGTGAATCATGGATGATAGGCCGTATGTGATATTAGGCCGTACCCTCAGTTGTCGTATAGGATGATAGGATCCCTTTTAGTATAATGCCGCCGCACGATGATATTCCGTGAGTGATGAGGTTGACTTGATGATTGATCCTTACCCTTGATTAGAGGTTGCCGTACGATGAATTATACCGTACGCGATGTTATTGGGCTAGATGCCGGTTGATAAATTCCTCGACTCGGTCATATTAGATACATATACCCGTCAGCATTGGATATGATTTACCTTATGCTGCATTCATATTATTGACATTGCATTGCATATACCTGTGTTAGTACACTTACACCATTATCGATGATGCGTATGTTACACGTACACAGATTTGCCGGCTCACACACTTCAACATCGATAATTGCCATGTCACTACACAGTAGGATTGCTGCATCATGATATGACTCGATACATCATTTACTTGCTATAGTTACCCGTGTACTTATATATGGATATGCTTACATTTCCATCATATGTCGCATACATCATGCTTTATGATTTTACGCATTGAGATATGCTATTTTAATGAGATTTCTGGATTTGAGAACCGTGGCTATTTCAAAGAAAGCATGTACTATTTTAAAAAACCCGGTTTCTCTTGATATAATATTTCAGTGCGTCCGCCATGTGTTTTCTCGGTTCTGAGAGTGGCATGTGAAACCCTATTCGAGAAGTGGACGAGGCCAAATGCGGGTACATGGTGGACCCGGTATGGTTCCCCGGGGCGAGAAATGTTTTTCGTGGAGTAGATGATGAGCCAGGCAAGGTGGCGAGTACCTACCGGTGATAGTATTTGGGCTCGGTGGATATCCGGAGGATACCGAGCGGAGTCGAGAGATGAGATGGGCCGATCCGGACTGACGGAGCCTGAAATATGAGGATTTACGTGCCGATGTTGGGCACGGTTTTCATAATGTTTTCGAGTGTCGATGCTAGGCACTCAGGTTCCATGATTTTGATGTGTCGGGAGGGACACTATTGATATATATATCCTCATATTTTCATGCACACTCCTTTATGATATTTGCGTGCATACAGACATTGATTCTGGGTGGACGAGATCCACGTGCATACATATCTTGATTATGGTTGGACGAGATCCATATACAAGCATTGATTATTACTGTTGGATGTTATCCACATGCTTAGGTAGTGACTACCTTGTTGGCACATATACGACCCGGTCACCCTAGATATCATAGTATTACCTTATGATATAGTTGACCTAGGAGTCGTTGTTTATTCGATTTCTACTTGTAGATATATTTCTATTCACGAGTTGGCAACTCACCCCCGTTGTGCCACAGTTCTTGCAGGTTGACCGCTTGGATCAGTAGCGGCTTCGCTGGCACACAGTCCAATTCGGGTGTTTCGCATTGGTAGGTGGGACATTGTATCGTACCCACTCTTGTATTATATTTCATATTGTATCTAGTTAACTCCATCAATCAATCAAAGTTGTAATTGTATAAGCGATGAGACATACTGAGACTTGTAGTTGCGGGATTTGAGGGATGGGTTTTATTTTCCCTTTGGGGTTATATCTTGCTCCTTTCTTTATCTTTTTGTGGTGAACTTCGCCGTTGGGCGTCGTATACTTGTTTATGCTGTATTGCATGGTTGTGATCCGCCGTTTGGCAAAGAGCTAGCTCCCGCTTGGGGATGCCATTATTCTTATTATGTATTTATGGTTTTGGATCAAAATATACAAAGGAGGTGCAGCCAAAATTTTTCGAAAGACGAAACATATTTTCAAACTAGAAAATTTCATTTGCATCATTCATGTTCCTTTCTATGCATTAAGCACACTTGATTTTATTATACCTTTATTTCAAAAACTCCGCCTCCTTTATTTGCTTAAAAAGGTTTACATTTCTGGGGTTCAGCTTACTTGAATTCCGTTACGCCTTTAGACGTTGCGTGATTCAAGTGCTGGTCACGAGCTAATATTTTGGGTCGTGACAGTGGGTACCCCCTTAAAGCCCCCGGATCAACATTTAATTTCATCCCCATCGCCTTCGTGAAGATTCGGACGGGTTTCGAGTTCGTTTCGACTCCCGGATTGGCTTAAAACAAATCTTTTTGTGACTTTAGTAGACAGTTTTTCAAGTCATGAAAAATTAGTTTTGTTCGCTAATTGTGCACGGAATTCTAACTTTACTTACTTTATTGATGTGAATATGTGTTCTTAAACGTCTTCTAGGCGCTATACGTCGATTAAAATGGGTCGCACATATCTTGTGATGTTCAGATGCGACCGGTTTCATGGATTGTCGTGTGAATGGCCCGGTGTGAATCTAGATGTGAGATATGAGTGGATTCTTCATAATTCATGTATATTATTTTATTAGGGCACATCCAGGTTGAGGATGTAATCACCGGCTGTATATTATTTTCAATTCTGCATCTAGGTTTGACCCACGGAGGATTGCACAAGCTACTGAGTTCTAATATTCAGTGGGTGGCCATCTCGAGGTGTCGAGACCCAGGTCACCCAATTCTAGGATTGGTGGGTGGCGTGTGTCATGACACGAAAATTTAGGTCGTGACCGGCATATAAATCATGCCACGTCTACAGGCGTAACGTAATTCAAGTAAGCCGAAGCCCATAAATCTAAACCTTTTTAAATTAAATAAAGAGGTGATGTTTTGAAATAAAGGTACGATGAAATCAAACGTTTTCTTAATGCATAAATAGTGGAACATGAAAAATGCAAGTGGATTTTACTAGTTGAAAAACAAGTTTCGTCTTTTAAAAATTTGGGCATCACCTCCCTTGTATATTTTGATCCAAAACCACATACACAAGATAATATAAAAGGCATCGCCAAGCAGGAGCTAACTCTTCACCAATCGGCGGAATCACAACCACGCAAGACAGAAATATATACACACGACGTCCAGCGACGAAGATCAACAGAAAAGGAAATGTAAAGCAAGAGATCACAACTACAAGTAGCGAACATAAACCCTCGCTCTAAGTCTCGCAACCACAAGTCACTCTATGTCTGACTACTTATACAAATCTAGTTTTTGATTGATGGAGTTGACTGGATAAAATATGAATAATAATACAATAGTGGCACGATCCGGCATGTACTACCTACAAAAGCAAATCACTCGAATGCAAGCTGTGTGCCAGCGATGCCGCTACTGATCCATGCGATCAACCTGCAAGAACTGTGGCACAACGGGGGTGAGTTGCCAACTCGTGAGTAAAAATTATCAGCAGGTAGAATCGAATAAAACAATGACTCGTAGGTCAACTATATCATGAAGGTAATACTATGATATCTAGGGTGACCGTATCTGCACATGTGCCAAAAATATAATAAATGCCTATCTGCATGTGGCTAACATCTACGTGTCCCTCAATAACACAACAACATCAAGCATGTAAATAACATGAAAGCATATGCATGTAAATATGAGGATATCAATCAATGTGTGTCCATCAACGACACATCAAAATCATGGAACCTGAGTGTCCAACATCGACACTCGAACATCATGAAACCCGTGTCCAACATCGACACGTAAATCCTCATATCTCAGGCGCTGCATCCTCAGATCGGCCCTCATGCGCCGCATACTCTAGACGGCCCTCATATCCATCTCATGATTCCGGTCGGTATCATCTGGATAACCGCCGAGTCCAAATACTATCACCGGTAGGTAGTGCTCCCTCTGCCAGGCTCATCGTCTACACCGCGAAAATCATGTCTTGCCCCGGGATACCATACGGGTCCACCATGTACCCGCAGACGGTGCCTCCGATCCTCGAATCGGGTTTCACATGCCAATCTCAGAACCGAGAAAACACATGGTGGATGTCTCGAAATATCATATCAAGAGAAACCGGGTTTTTAAAACAATACATACTTCTTTTGAAATATAACCACGGTTCTCAAATCCAGAATCTCATGAAAACGGCATCTCAATCCATATAATCGTAAAGCATGATGTATGCAAACATATAACAGAAATGTGAGCATATCCATATATCATGCAACATAGAACAGTGATGTGAGCATATCGGTATATCATGCGACATATCATAATGATGTGAGCATAGCTAGTATATCATGCAACATAACATAATGATGTGGTAATTCTACTGTGTAAGTGACATAGCTATTATCGATGAAGAAAGTGTGTGAGCCGGCAAATCTGTGTAAGTGTAACATATGCATCATCGATAATGGTTTAGGTGTACTAGCACAGGTATATATAAAATGCAATGAGAATGTCATGAACGTGACATAAGGTACATCGTACGCGAAATGCTAACAGGTATACGTATCTACAATATATCCGAGTCAGTGAATCTATCAATCGACATCCAGCCTCACAACATCACGTACGGTATAATATATCGTACGGCATCCTCTAGTCAAGGGTATGGATCAATCATCAAGTAAAACTCATCACGTACGGTATCCATCGTACGGCGGCATTAAACCATCAGGGATCCTATCAACCTATATGATAATGAGGGTACGGACCTAACGTATCATACGGCATATCACTCATGATTCACAACATTATATATATCTATATACCTATATCCCAGGTCACATCCGTATCAATCTCATATCGTGGGACCGACAAAGGTATCAACTATCTCATATCGACTCGCATCCATATAACGACATATCTGTTAGGTATATGTATGCCTTAGAGGCCATTACTGTACATGAGATGTATATTGTAGTGGATGTTTGGACTATATAGGGAGGACTTTCTTACTCGACATGATAGTATGCTATTTGGTTACTCTTTATCTTAACATGTACAATGTTTGTCTCTCTGTTACATGTTGGTAAAGCCCTTAGGATGTGTACTTGACTACCAGGACTATGATGTAGATCATACTAGTGGGTCCGTGGTAGTCCATAAGTACATCCTTTAATGTCCCTAGTCGTGGGTGTATCGAGACGGGGCATCGATATACCAGAGTAGACTAGAGTATAGCTTCTCGACCCATGTAGATGGGCGATGGATGATCCCATATCCATTGGTGTTTGACATCAGAGATGGTAAACGGGTGCTCAGTGGAGACTTGGGTACACTGACGGACTCGCCGATAACTCCCAGACGGTATTATATCTCACGTCAGATGGCAGTTCTCTGGTGACACTGGTACAGGTTAGTCTGTAGACCCGAGATCATCATAGAGTCTTGTGTGATTCCCACTATGCTTTGATTTCCAGCTTACCACGCCCAAGAGGGAATGCAAAACGGTAGTTTTTGGGTACAGTCCCGAGTCACATGGAGACAATGAGCGATAGGAGGGGTTTCGTCTCTCCCGGTATTGGGGGTTGATGTTGCGTTATGCTCGATTGTCCATAACAGGGAAGTCCCTGCCAGGGCTGGTTTAGAGAGTTACCAGTGGTTTCTTGACCCGTTATGAGCCTCATATCGGCATGACTTATCGGTTATTGGGGTCTGACGTTTACCAACCCTAGACTTGATATGCGACATATCAAACAAGGAGACCGGACTATACAGTAGTGTTACTATCAGGCTTTTGCAGGAGTTGGAGCGGGCTTGCTTGCTTATCTTCTGATCGCTCAATACCCGGGTAGCCTTTACGTCCAGCCAGTACCGCTGACGGCTTGTGGTGCTTGATGTGATCATCACCTACTGCAGGCGTATTGACGAGTCTTTAGAGTTCTACATAGAGGTTTTACTGGCTCAGGAAAAAGGAAATAGGAGCGCATATGTGATATGTGCGTGACCGAGAATAATGCGTGTATGTGATACCGTATTCCATTCTCGCGACTTTGTATCGGTCGGTTATATGTGATATAGCCGGGTTATAGAATCAAGTGGTGATTCGATATGTTGGTACATTTAGTATTAGTCGGTTATATGTGATATAGCTGGAATATTAAATCAAGTGTTGATTTAATAATTTAGTGTATAATTGTATATTTGATATACAAATTTACATTAAATAACATTGCTCATTTTTTCTCACTTGTATGTACATGTAATATATATGTGATATATATTGATGTGCATTGTTTATTTTTGTATGTCATGGTTGTTGATACACTATGCATGGGTGTATGAGACATACACCATTCTAATTATAGTTGTGGGTGTTTAATATTTAAAGTAATCCAAAATTAGTTGATTTTTGTTCAAAGTGCATGAAGCTTTGAGAAGCTTGTGAGTGCATTGACCGAGTCCACTAGTTTTGTTTTACTTAGGATATTTATTAACCTAACCACTATAATTAGCCATGGTTGTGTCTCTACATGAGTTGATATATGATACCCACTCACCCATGGTTACTTATCTCACTTTGGATTAAGCTCATGATCTTCTTCTTTCTTCATCTTCTTCTTCCAAAAGAAAAGCTTGCTAGGGTTTGATAAAAGTGAGAATGTAATGTGAGAAAAGAAATTCTAAAGTGAGCCCACTTCCTATTTCACCATCCTCTACTAGATTAGCACTTTAGTATAGGGTGTTTGCTTCACTTTGGTGAAGTAGTAGCTTGAGTTCGTATCCTCTCGATGTAGATCATCTTCGGCCTCGAAGACTTCAAGCAAGACCGTTGCCTTCTTCCCATGGAGCCGTCCAAGAGTCCGGGGGAGCAACATGATCGCAGTGAATGGACTACTACAAGGAGCTTTTGAAGTGAAAGACCGATCTACAAAAGATGTATTTCTATTTCACTTAGATGTAAATGGTTTACATTTGTTTACATATTGTTTTCTAGTTATCGATTCTAGTTTAGAGTTCCTTTTAACGGTAAATTTTAAAAAAAATGGCATGGACGATGCATCCCGAAACCTTGCTGCTGTCGATAGGAACCCTACAGTGGTATCAGAGCCTAGCTAAAAGATTATACGGATAATGTTAGATTATGAATATGAAACAAACTGAAACTTGAAATAACCAATTCCATGTTTCTGTTGATTTTAAAATGAGCTCCAAAATTTTTTCAAACAAGTGCAGAATCATCTATAAGCAAATATAGGAGCATGGAAGAAAGTTGGGACCCTGTGCTCGGATTTGGACCGAGCACATGGGCAAGAAATCCGACGAGGCCGGCCTGGTGAAGTCCTCTGGGTCCAAATTTTTTTTCATGCACTGTGCTCTGGGATTTGGGATTTCAGGTGTTGTTTATTTTTGCAACTTTTTCATGTGATGATTAACTCAATGCAAAGGCAACTCGGAGTGTTTCTTAGTCGTAATTTTAACTGTTTTGGAGTTACTTTAGATGTTGTTAAAATGTTCAATCGGATATCAAATACCCATTTTAACCCTTGCTGAAAATTTCTAAGTGTTGGAATTTTCTTAAGTTAATTATATTCGATAGTCGTGCAAGTATCTCTGTAGACCCTCTAGAAGAACAAAAACCTTAACTCGATTTTATGCCCTCGGAACCATGACTGAACCTTAGGGTTTGCCGTATTTCCACGGTGTTATAGGTGAGGCGTTGGTTTGGCCCTTCTACGGCTGGATCATAGGTACTGTGGCATGTTTTTGCGTACTTTAACTTCGCTCAAGTGTTGAGCTTTTCGCGTAATTTTGGGTGTTTGTTGATTCGATCAGAATGTTTAACATCGTCTAGTTTTTTCTGAGACCGTAAGTGTAATATGCGGTCTATCGCTGGTTTTGTTGCTGTATATCAACGACAATTAGGATACGCATATTTACTTACGCTGATGACATGTGATGTTATGTTTTACTGTATATGTTATATTGGATCGTCGTGTTTTGAATAGCTGGGGGTTTTATGTGAAATGAGAGTATATATTTTCATTCATGTAAAATTCACTGTATATAATATTCTCTTATTGGGGCACTTCCGGGTTGAGGATGATGTCACCATTGTTGTATATTATTTACTTTTCCGCATTAGGATGGACCCAAGGAGGAGAGCACAAGTAACCGGGTTCTAGAGTCCGGTGGAAGACCAACTCGAGGTGTCGAGTCTGGGTCTCCTAGCTGTAGAATTGGTAGGGTTGCTTGCCGCTCTCGTAGGGGTCTAGGGATGTGGGTTTGGCTATTCATCGCGACCGTGGAATCCGTGTTTTGTACAGGCTCAAAATAAAACACGGACCTCCTAGTATATCCAATATTTCATATGTTTCTTCTGCTGCGATATCTGTGATGTGATCATTTGATATGTTGAGATAGATACAGTATATAATATATATGATATATTATATAGTCGTTGCTTATATTTTACACCCATGCTAGCACTGCCCTGCTCTGCTGTTAGTTACCTAACCTAACGGTGCACGAGGGGACATCGATGCAAATGCGGATGGCATAAACGTACGTTGTATTTATCTGTGATGTTTAGGTTAAATGATGGGACCTCATTAATGTGATTAATGAAAGAAAAGAAACCTAAAAGATGTTGTAGAAACTTATTTTAAAAACTGGTAGCTCTAGTTCTTGCTTTGCATAGAGGTATTCCTTGTAGAATATCCAACACCTTATTCGATAAGGAAAGAGCCGAGATCCCTTCACCGGGAGTGCCCTCTTTAGCAAAACTAGCAGATGCTACAGCCCTCAATTTGTCTTTTGATTGCTTTTTTAGTTTTTTTCTTTGCATAGTGGTATTTGTGGAATATCCTGCACCTTATTCGATAAGGAAAGAGCGGAGATCCCATCACCTGGAGTGATCTCTTTAGCAAAACTAGTAAAAGCCTAAAAAACACTTTTTTCAAAATCACTCGATTCTACAACGATATCAAGTTCATTACGCAATAGGTTTTCAGAGAAACCTGTCGTAGCCCTCCATCATTTCAGATAAGTAGTAGTTAGTATTCGTGCTGCGTTTGTTGGCCTTTGTCAAGGCGTAGTGTGCGGTAGCTGACTAGTGTTTATCTGCTTATGCATATGATGCAGATTGGGTTAGGGTAGTCGTGCGACCTTATTGGCCTTTATCAAGGGTCATGCGGGTGGGTTTAATTCAATCAAGAAATGACGGGTTGAACTTGACTAGCATCATATGGTTTGTTTGCCTTTGTCAAGATCATAGGAGGTTAGGGGCAAAATTATTGGGAATTTCAAGTGTTAAAATTTGTAATGAGATTGCATACCTTCTATGAGATAGTTGGATCACGATACCTACTGCGAGTAATTGTTACTCCTGGGAGAGTTTTTACACATTAGAATTAGCCGATCAAGTAGGTGTCTAGAAAGGTGTCAATGGGGTTAAGCACCTGGGAAAACGAGATTTATTTTAATTAGGTCCGTGTGAAAGCACGGGGAACCTTCCTCAAAGTACCGGCACTGGCCTGGCTGAAAGATTGGCGAACTTATAGGGTGTAATTAATTCCAGCTAGTATTTCCTTTTAGGGTTTGAAGGAAGATTTGATAAAAACAGTAGGAGATAAAAATAATAACCAATCTAATCTTGCAAGAGCGCACGCGGAGTATTTTCTTCTCTCTCTCTCCAGATAGCAACCATGTCATGCCTTAATCAAGATAATAATATAGATGTATTGACCGAACCCGCTTGTTATACTGTGCTGGGAAACATTGGTCCCGCACCAACTTATAATTGTTATAAGACCGAGAAGGAAATAGCGGATTACCAGGATTCCCGTGCCGCCCAAACGAAGAATGTGCATGATGATGCATCTTCTTCGGGTGTGTTCATTACCAAGAAGTATTTTTTCATTTTTCTCTACGTCCTGGGTATAAGATACCGGATCATTATCCCATATATGTAATCTGTTACATGGGCTACAGATAGGTAGAGAACTAAGAACGGGTGATAAAATTTCAAGAGTTGGAAATGGTGCAATTGTTGCAGTCAAGATGTTGGCAGTTATAACCCTCTATTACCAAATACATTGATTCTGAACGTGTGTTATTAGATACCAAACCTGATATACAACATCATATCAGTCTCTTTATTTAGTAAAGAAGGATATAATTTTGTATTGTTGGATAATGTTTTGAACATTTCCTATATCAAGAGTTGATCGGTTCAGGCACATTATCTAAAAGCACATACGTTCTAAATCAAACTACAGTTCTTAACATATAAAACACACACAAGAGGAAGAGTTCAGAAATGAGCGAATCCTTCTTGAGACATTGTAGACTAGGTCATGTCTATGCGACCCGACAATCTAAGTTATATTAAGATTCATATTTAAATCAGTTTGAATTTACATCTTGTGAAACTTTCCAGTCATGTCACAAAGATAAAAAATGACAACAGCTCCATTTAAAGGAAACAGAGAAAGAGTTAGTGAACTCTTGGGACTGATACATGATGATGTATGTAAGTCCCATGTCTACACATGTCGGGACTGGTTCTTTGTACTTCATTATATTCACTGATGATCTCTCATGATTTGGACATATGTTCCTGTTGAAACACAAGTCTGAATCTTTTGAGAAACTCAATGAATATATGTCAGAAGTAGAGAACCAAAAGGGGTATAAGTATTATGTCCTTTGATGTGATCAGGGAGGAGAATACTTGTGCACGGAATTCCTGGATTATTCTAAAGGAGAATAAGATTCTCTCTCAGCATTACTCCTCTGTATACACCACAGCACAACGGTATGTCGGGGAGGAGCAATAGCACCCTATGAGATATGGTGCGCTCTATGATGAGTATTACTGAGTTTCTTATTTCCTTTTGGGGGTTATGCACTTGTGAAGCTGCGTACCTATTGAATCGCGTTCCAACCAAATCAGGTGCATACCACTCCATATGCGATATGGTATGAGAAGAGCCCAACTCTTAAGCAAGTTAAGATTTAGGGTTGTCCGGCCTACGTCTAAAAGCAAAATCTGGACAAGCTCAAGGCAAGGTCAGTTCTGTGGAAGTTTGTTGGATGTCCATAGCTTTCGCAAGGGAATATCTTCTACCACACCGAGTAACAAAAGGTGTTTTATTTCTCGACATGGCCAATTTTTTTTTGAAAAGGAATTTATTTTGGAAACAAATTAGTGGTCATGAGGTAGAACTGGAAGGAGTTCCAGCTAAACAAACTACAACTGATGATTTGGTAGAACCGGAGGATTCAATAGCTTCCAACGAACCACAGCCTTTCCGCTGATCTAGTAAGGATTCTCATCCATCTGAGAGATACTTCGTGTTTCTCTATGATAGTAGGAGCGAGGATTGCATCATGAGATGATGACCCAACTAGTTTCGAGCAGCAATCAAGAATGGGGACTCTGTAAGAAAGGCTGGATACTAAGCGATTTGAGATGGAATCCATATACACCAACAAAGTATGGACTTTTGTTGCTTTATCTGGAGGGTTAAATCCCCATTAGAAGCAAGTATATCATGAGAAGATTACTTGGTGTGGATGGAAAAGTTGAGACTTTCAAAGCTAGACTTGTTGTAAAAGATTCTCATCATCGACCGGATGTGGTTTAAGATGAAACCTTTTCTCTAGTAGCTATGCTTAAGTCCATCCGGATCCTACTTGCCATTGCTACATACCATGACTATGATATCTGGCGGTTGGGTGTCATGACTCCTTTTTTAAATAGTTATTTAGAAGAGAGCATCTATAAGTACACAGCCAGAGGGCTTTGTAGACAGTGGGAGAAGCAGAAACGTGTGCAAGTTGCTTTATGAGTTAAAGCAGGCATCGCGGATTTGGAACATCTGTTTTGATAGTCATAGAGTTTGACTTCATCAAAATGGTAGATGGACTTTGTATATACAAAAATGTAGTAGGGAGTATGGTGGTGATCCTCGTATTGTACGTGGATGACATACTCTTGATAGGAAAAGAGTTTCCTATGCTACACTCGGTCAATCTCCTCTTATCTCAAGGATTCTCCATTTAGGATCAAGGTGATACCTCCTAAATCCTGGATTTAGGATCTATGAGATAGATCTAAATGGATGTTGGGATTCTCACTAGGTATAGTGAGATGGTATCAATCGATCCTGGGGAGAATCACTGGATAGCTTCCACAATGATAAGGTCGACTGAATGTCAGTCACAGGCATTGTCTTTGCCCTCAGTGGAGGGATGGTATGTTGGAAGAGTTCCAAGCTGGATACCGTGGCATACTCGACGATAAAGGCTGGATACATCGCTACCAAAGATGCTACCAAAGAGGCAGTCTGGGTGTATATTAGTTCATGAGATGAACTTCGTTCCTACCAATGTGAGACAATGGAGTTGTGGCTTATGCCTAGGAACGCCCGTCCTATCAGTGATCCAGACATATTCTAAGGCAGTATCACCTGATCATGGAGATGGTTGATCTCTAGGGGATCGAAGTTAGGAGAGTAGACTCAGAGGACGACACAGCGGATCCACTCATAAGGGCCTTTTCCCAGAGAGAGACTTTTATGGGATGGTTGAGTATGAGATACTATAACCATTGTTATCAGATGGCCCTAGTGCGAGTGGGAGATTGTTAGTTATATGTATGCCCTAGAGGCCATTACTGTACATGAGATGTAAATTGTAGTGGATACATGGACATATATAGGGAGGACTTTCTTGCTCGACATGATAGTATGCTATCTGGTTACTCTTTATCTTAATATGTACATTGTTTGTATCTCTGTTATATGTTGGTAAAGCCCTTAGGATGTGTACTTGACTACCAGGACTATGATGCAGATCATACTAGTGGGGCTATGGTAGTCCATAAGTACATCCTTTAATGTCCCTAGTCATGGGTGTATCGAGACGGGGCATCGATATACCAGAGTAGATTAGCGTATAGCTTCTCGACCCATGGAGATGGGCGATGGATGATGCCATATCCATTGGTGTTTGACATCAGAGATGGTATACGGGTGCTCAGTGAAGACTGGGTACACTCTACGGACTCGCCAAGAACTCCCAGATGGTATTATACCTCATCAGTTCTCTGGTGACACTGGTACAGGTTAGTCTGTAGACCCGAGATCGTCATAGAGTCTTGTGTGATTCCCACTGTGCTTTAATTCCTACCTTACCACGTCAAAGAGGGTGTGCAAAATGGTGGTTTTTGGGTACAGTCCCGAGTCACATGGAGGCAATGAGCGATATGAGGGGTTTCGTCTCTCCTGGTATTGGGGGTTGATGTTGTGCTGTGCTCGATTGGCCATAACAGGGATGTCCATGGCCAGGGCTGGTTTAGAAAGTTACCAGTCGTTTCTCTACCCGTTATGAGCCTCATATCTTCATGACTTATCGGTTATTGGGGTCTGACGTTTACCACCGCTAGACTTGATATGCGACATATCAGACTAGGAGAATGGACTATATGGTTGTTTTACTGTCAGGATTTTGCAGGAGTTGGAGCGGGCTTGCTTGCTGATCTTCTGATCGCTCAATACCCGGATAGCCGTTACATCCAGCTAGTACCGCTGACGGCTTATGGGTGCTTGATGTGATCATCACCTACTGCCGCGTGTATTCATAAGTCTTTAGAGTCCTATATAGAGGTTTTACTGGCTCAGGCAAACGAAATAGGAGCGCATATGTGATATGTGCGGGACCGAGAATAATGCGTATATGTGATACCGTAATCCATTCTAGCGACTTTTGTATCGGTCGGTTATATGTGATATAGCCTGGTTATCGAATCATGTATTGATTCGATAAGTTGGTACATTTAGTGTTAGTCGGTTATATGTGATATAACCAGATTATTAAATCAAGTGTTGATTTAATAATTTAGTGTATAATTGTATATTTGATATACTAATTTACATTAACTAACATTGGCTCACTTAAGCATTCTTTTTTCACTTGTATGTGCATGTAATATATATATGATATATATTGATGTGCATTGTTTATTTTTGTATGTCATCGTTGTTGATACACTATGCATGGATGTATGAGACATATACCATTCTAATTATAGTTGTGGGTGTTTAATATTTAAAGTAATCCAAAATTAGTGGATTTTTGTTCAAAGTGCATGAAGCTTTGAAAAGCTTGCGAGTTCATTGACCAAGTCCACTAGTTTAGTTTTACTTAGAATATTTATTAACCTAACCACTATAATTAGTAATGGTTGTGTCTCTACATGAGTTGATATATGATACCCACTCACCCATGGTTACTTATCTCACTTTGGATTAAGCTCATGATCTTCTTCTTTCTTCATCTTCTTCTTCCAAAAGAAAAGTTTGCTAGGGTTTGATAAAAGTGAGAAAGTAATGTGAGAAAAGAAATTCTAATGTGAGCCCACTTTCTATTTTACCATCCTCTACTAGATTAGCACTTTAGTATAGGGTGTTTGCTTCACTTTGGTGAAGTAGTAGCTTGAGTTCCTATCCCCTCAACGTAGATCATCTTCGACCTCGAAGACTTCAAGCAAGACCGTTGCCTTCTTCTCATGGAACCGTCCAAGAGTCCGGGAGCAACATCATCATAGCGAAGGGACTACTACAAGGAGTTTTTGAAGTGAAGGACCGATCTACAAAGGTTGTATTTCTATTTCACATAGATGTAAATGGTTTAAATTTGCTTACGTATTGTTTTCTAGTTATCGATTCTAGTTTAGAGTTCTTTTTAACGGCAAATTTTTAAAATTTGCATGGTCGATGCCTCCTGAAACCTTGCCGCCATCGATAGGAACTCTACATATCACACCAAGTCATTTTATCACATCGTATACTCTTTTCATCACATCAATATCTCACATTAGGTCATTTTACATATGCATTCTATCTAATAAATCTCATGTCATGCTACTCTAAATCTCATACTTAATCTCGTGCAACTACATATCTACATATCGTGATTCACATTCACTTTTCATATCCTTTTATATCAATTCGAGACATCATTTCTATCATATCATGTCAAAGAGTCATATCCCTATAGCTTTCATCTCATATCTCGATATATATATTCAATCATTCATATCATCTCTAACTATCTTTTTAACCATCTCCATAGTTTTCTAATGTAGGTTTCTACGACTGTATTCTATAGATTGGTTTCCATTCATAATTTGCAAGGGTGTTATATGCCATCTACCCGACTTCCCCCGTAGATATTAATCTACTCACCTTCGGATCTTCTTGTTCAGCTGTTGTCGATGGCTTCGTCGTCTCGGAATCCATGCGAAGGTACCTACAATCAATTCCCAATCGCAATGCTTATTAACATCAAATCCGGAAAACCAATATGGCACACGGTATGCTCATAGGTTAGAACCTATAGCCTATGCATGCAAAAACAACCAATTATCCCTCGTCGTTGACGTAAAAACGTCCAATGACCAAATACTGAAACCCAAGTTTCAGAATCGCAAAACACGAAAACAACAACCTAGGAAAACCACTTCCAGATTTCATCTCAGATTAAATTAGCCAATTCTGCATATATAGGGGGTCTAATTATCATATAATGGAGCCACAGACCAAGCACGAACCTATTTGCTCACACCAAAGCCGACATTTGCGGCCAGAAAAGGATTATTTGCAGCCAGGCCAAAGAATTACGGGCCCAGGGCTCTAGGGTAGCTTCAGGGTTGCCTGCACGACTCACTGTAATCGTTGTATAATTTTTAGGGTCTCAGGGTAGCAGTAGATCTCTAAATACCATCACTAATTTCATAAAAATCCGATATCGGCAAATCTAAAGATCGCATCATGGTGTCTAGTCTCTGGTTTTTTTCCAGAATTCTAACACTAGGGACTTGTAACAACCACTACACATCATGATTCCACACGAACATCCAAACCCTCTCGTGAATTTTCCAAACATCACTAATCAGCACCGATTTAACTCTAAACTAACAATAGTGTATACTACACAGAATAACATAACTTGGCTTTAGAATTATACCTCATTTGGCAACTCAAGAAAATTCTTAAGTTGCTCAAAGTCTTCAAAATCCAACTTTGCTTGGTCCAATGTGTTGAGGATGATGTGGTGATCATTTTTAATGAAGGGGTGTAGGATTTTGGTGAAGAAATGGAGATGATACATGGAGGTGGAGGTGGTGGGAGCTGAGGAGGAAGAGGATGAAGGAACCATGAAGGAAAATGAATGAGGGCAGCCCCTCTCTCTCTCCTACCGTTACTCACTCTTATTCTCACCTTCTCAATCACTTAAGCTATGTCCCACTATCTGTCTCTATCCAATAATACACTTTCTTCTCTCTTTTTCCTTTAAAGCCAGATATCAATAAAACAACACAAATGAAACAACATGCAACCAATGCAACATGTCATGGTGCACTAACCATGGAAAAATGTAGAAACATGGATTTGACTTAATCGCGATTAGTGGTGCACTAATCAAATTTTATTTAAACAGCATATAATTAATTATAAAGATGCCAAATCCAATAAATTTATTTTGAAATGAATAAATCATTTTAACCTCCGATTATTTCACAATTATTGGTAAATATTTATACCATTTTACGAAAACGCCAATTTCGCAAATCGGGTAGTTTTCGCGAAATATATTATTTTAATATTAAATATGATCACTCGAAAATACTGCATTTTTAACACGGTAATTTCCCTACCATTTGAACTCATATAGAAGTGTTCGGTATTCATAATTGAACATATTACCAAATCATCTCTGAAATACCAGATTGCATGTGTTAGACTTTTAAACCGGCACTTTAAGGGAAATTAACTGTGTTTCAAGGCATCGCATCATCCTTGTATTGCGCAACTCTTGTCTTGGGGTTTAATGCAGGAAATTCCAGAAGCAAAGCCAAAAATTGGTAAAAGAACTGATAAAAGATACGCCAACTCAAAGGCTAAAGATCTGGTAGCAATACAGAAGGCCAAATAAAATTTAAAATATCAGACAAAAGCCCAAATGTCAGCCCAAGTCCACAGAAGAAAAATCAAGCTCCAAGGGCCTCAAAGGACCGCGGATCCGCGGCCCAAACCCCCTTGGCGCCGCGGATCCGCGGCCTTATGATGTGATCATTGGCTCAAATTTTGTCACGTGCTCTCCTCTAACGGCCAAACCTTCTAGAAGGCACCAGAAGCTTCACGTGGCGCATCTAGAAGGCTCGGCTTAACAAACTATTTCTAGAAGGCTCTCTTAACAAACTTTTGGAGGGAAAATTCAAATTCAAATCCTAGATCTAGGGTTTTGGAGTTCTATAAAAAGGAGCCTAGATCTAGGGTTGAGGTTGTTCAAGAATCACCCATCATCTTCTACCCATAAGTTGAGTGACACAACTTGTGCCTCAAATTCCAATTCAAAATCAAGATCAAGATCCCGAGTGCAATTCAAGCAAGAGAGCCTTCAACCTTTAGAAGCGACGCCGGATTTCAACGGAACAAGAGATCCAAGCCGATCCGCGACTTAAGGAGCCGAGCGAAGCCGAAATCGACGTTCTAGTTCCATCCTTTTGTAAATTCAAGAGAGTTGTAACGAAATTTGTCGATAAATAAAGGTGAATTTTCTATAGTCTTGCTTATCTTTTAATTCAAGCATAATGATTAGATCTCAATTTGTGATTGTGTTTGTGATCATGATGTTTGAGTAATCTCTGCTCCGTAGGAGTTGTGACGATCTTTAGATGATGATGATTTAGATACTTTTACAATTCTTAAATCCTATAATGTTTGGAAATTCTAGTGAATCAAATGATTAATGACCTAGTTTCGAGATGATGCTTTCTTGATCGTGTTCACTCAAAATTAGGGAACAACTATTGATCATTTGATTAACTAGAAGCTAGAATTTGAATGAGATTCATCGAAAGGACAAAGGATGAGTTGCGGAATCCCTAATTTCCTCGCAAGATCCTTAACCCTCGATGAATTTGCATCGATCTAGTATCAATTCGTTAATGGATAAGAATGAGTAATTATTAGATCTCATCACATCTATAGATCCGATCTACTCCTACGAGCCATACTTCTAATCTTGATTGTTGATTGGAAATTATCACACATCTCAATTCTTGTTTTTAATGTTTTTCCTAGATCTAGATTTTTTCTAATTCTTGATCTTCAATTACAAATCATGAATTGTTTTCTTTTCTTTCCCTTAAATTTTCAACTCATCTAATTCGGAAATTGAACGGATCTCACTTTCTATGTGGACGATCCGCACTTACTAACGCGCTACATCCGACACCGTTATTGATTGCGGTCAAAATAATTTTTGGTTGTGATTTCTATATACAATTTTCTAAAAAAACATACACAATCCGAAATCAAATAATCCAATCAAATAGCGCCGCTGCCGGGGATCGTGTGCTAATTTGTTCATTTTTTGAAATTTGAATTGAAAAGTTTATTCCATCTAAAATTTTGAGATCAAACTCGCGCAACACACTAAACGAGTTGTTGTGGTTAATTGCAAGGAAATCTGGAGCTTGCTGTGCAATTGGAAAATTATTTGAAGAATTCCAGAGGACTAAGGAAGAGAACAGAAGCTCTCTGGAAAAATTTTGTGCAGGGATCCTATTAAAGCACCGCGTTTCCGCGGCATAAGGGCTTGATTGCGGCGGTTCCGCGGCATCTTCAGGGCTTCGCTGCATAAAATTTTTTTAAATACTTTCTAACTTTCTTATCTCCTTCCTCATCTGCTCCAATTAACTATTTGTTGCAGGCTTCTTTGCAAAAATTGCAGCGCCGCAAAAAGCAAAATAAATTGTGCTTGTTTTTGATTTTGTGGTTGTTTGCATAATTAATACGGACATTAAGGGGCACGGCCAAATCCAGATTAGGTGGGGAGTTCATTACCCTTCCTAAGCCCCAAAAATCACAAACTTGCATCCGCATTACCCTCATTAACTAAAAAATATCTAGAGATGACTCTAAGGACTGCCGCGCTCATTTAGGACAGAAGAAGGCCGTGGGTAATTCATTGCTTATCCGCGTTTCTTTTGTGGTGTCTAAGACAAGTGTGTCGAAGGCTAGTGGTTACTTAATTAGGCCCACTACTTACGTAGTAGAGAACCTCCCACTTACCTGGCACTTACCTGGCCACAGGAGAGACAAAGAGGCAGTGGAGGATTTTATCCTGCGACTTGTCTTTTGGAAGTTAGGAGCGGTCTAGAGATTTGACCTAGGCGACCATAGATTTTAGGGTTGCTTGTTGCATCTGTTGTGATCGCATCATATTTTCAAAATCCGTATCATTTTTCAAAACAAGCACCGCATTCATTAATTCCCCTAATTATAAATCACGCTGCCACTTGTACTAACCCATTTTAGTGCAAGATAGGTTGGACACGGGATTCTAGTTCCCAACTTGTCCGCGTCCCTTCGATAGACTCCGAAGTCGGTATTTCTCCATTTACCTTTCTTTTACCCACCACCACACCCACACCGATGGATCCGTCTCCATCGAACCTCTTTACCGCTGCTCTGCCGCCGTCCGTTGGTGCGCAAAATCCTCCCCGCATCTCTCTCCAAGAGAGGTGCTACCCTTTGTGAGGTCCTCTCTCGACCTGCTTATCCATTCCACCAGCCAACGGGGATAACTTTGAGATTAAACCCCAGTACATCAACCTTCTACCCAAATTCCACGGTCTCAAGACTGAAGACGCATACGTTTTTATTACCAAATTTGAAAACGTATGCGCGATGATGGGTACGTCACAACTTTCTGTGGATGCCATGCGTCTACGACTTCTTCCATTTACCATGTGCGATATAGCCGAGAAGTGGCTGTATAACACCACCGCACATTCCATTACGAATTGGGAAGAATTCGTTGCGGCATTCCTTAAGAAATTCTACCCTATGCAAAAGACAGCTCGAATCCGTAGCGAACTATATCAATTCACCCAGCTTCCAGCTGAACCATTCTCGAAATGCTTTGAATGATTCAAGGATCTTTTGGTTCAATGCCCACATCACGGCATCCCGAGATGGGACCTTTGCCGAATCATATATGAGGGCATTAACCCTACCACTAAACAAAACCTTGAAAACATGTGTCAAGGCACCTTTATGACCAAAGATGATGGGGAAGCATGGAAATTTTTAGAAGAGTTCACTGAATAGTCCTTACAGTAGGAGAGTGGAACCCAGCCATCGAGTAGGGGTGGCGTACACCAAATAGACGTGTCCATAGGTGT
Organism: Agapanthus africanus; assembly: GCA_030015575.1. Classification (NCBI taxonomy): domain Eukaryota; kingdom Viridiplantae; phylum Streptophyta; class Magnoliopsida; order Asparagales; family Amaryllidaceae; genus Agapanthus; species Agapanthus africanus. The sequence goes on along the minus strand of CM057337.1, from coordinate 468,365,687 downwards.
TCGAGCTGAGATGGCAGCAATGCAAAAGATGCTCGAAGCTATGGAACACAAATTCTTAGCAGCCTCCCTAAACCCGATGTCGCTCCCTAAAATTGTATGTGGGTGCTGTTCTGATCCGTCTCACTTAACGGAAGAATGTCCATTAAACTCTCCGTTTCAAGGTCACGAGCATACCAATGCCGCATTTCAAAGACCTAGAAACGATCCATATTCTTCCACGTACAATCTGGGTTGGAGGAATCACCCGAATTTAGCTTGGAACAAATCCCAAAACACGGTTCCAAACCCGAATCAATTCCAAAGGGTCCCTCCACCACAACAGCTACCATTTCAACTGACCCAGCACCCCTACCAGTCACAAAATTTCCAAAACCAGGTCAACCCTCCTGCACCGTCTAATCCTATGCAGTTGACCTGTTCTGACGAGTTCTCTCAATTCGCTCAAACCATGAAATCACTCCTGTCAAATTTCATGGAAGTGTTGGCCGAGGTTAGGTCTTCCGTCGGTGAGATAAAGCAAAACTCAGCGTTCCAAGCTGAGAGTATCAAAACGATGGAAGCTGAAATTGCACGACTTAAGGCCGAAATGAGTGCGAGAGAAAAAGGGAAATTTCCGTCTCAACCCCTACCGAATCCTGGGCATTACAATGTAAATGTCGTCACAACGTTGAGATCAGGAAGAGTGCTGAATAACCATGTTGGGAAAGAAGTTGATGATATTGAAAATCCTATCAACACCCCGGCTAAGACCTTTCCTCACACACACACTTCTACGTCTGATTCTTGTTCTTCTACCCCACCGCCTTCTCGCGAGCCTATTCTCCATTACCCTATAGGCTTGACACCTCAGCCCACCTCTTCTAGTCTACCACCGACGATCCCCACTTCTATTTTGGGGTCAGGTTGTAACGTTTTGAAAATCGTTTCGGTGAAATTTCGAAAAAAATCGGTAAAATAAGGGGGTTTTTAGTAAAAAAGTCAAAATGCAAATATCTTTATTATAAAATTAAATATACATATTCTAGCTATGTAATTGCTAGTATTTGGTGTTTATTGAGCCACTAGTGAAATTTCAAATTTTCTGAAAAAATTTATTTTTATTATTATTTTAAGCCGTCACTAATACTTTTAATTAGGGAAAATTACAAATTGGAATGAGTTGAAACAAATTTTGTGCATCATAAAACTTTAAATAAAATTTTATCATGTGGTTTTTGAAATGAAAACGTTTGCCAAAACGGTTTAGAAATTATCGAAGAAAAAGGCTTTTTTTTAGTGTAAATGGATGTTTGGGGTATAGTATTTATCATTTTTCATCACCCCACACCCATACCTACACTCACAAACCCCCATTTTCCCTCCCCCTTGGCTGAATTCAGCAGCCCCCCTCTCTTGTCCCCACTTGTTTTGCAAAAGAAAATAAAACAAAAGAATGAAAGAATAAATATATGTAAGTATGGGCTTTGTTGACTTTGGTCAATTCTTGACTTCCTAACATTACCCCACTCTCTCTACCCTCACCCCCCTCATCATGCCAAGCCCCCCTTCTCCCAACAGCAGCAGCCCCCCTAAATCCCACTCAATTTTTCATCAAAAGAATCCACAAAACCACTTCAAAATCCATACAAATTCAATTCTAAATCCAAATCTAACTCCTACCCATTATTCTTTATCTCATCAAGCATGGATCTAGGAGCTTGGAGGCCATTTTGGGAGGCTAGATTTCAAGCTTGGTCTCTTGTTTTTGTGAGGTATAAATCCCAAGCCAAATTTAAATTATTGGATTGTTTCTTTGATCAAAGTCAATTAAGTTTAAATGTGATTCTAATTGGGATTTAGTTTGTAATGGAAAGAGTTTGAGATCAAGTTAGGTTGTGATCATGTGTTCATGGTTGTGTGATGTTTTTTTTAGCATCTTAAGCTATGCAACTTAAATTTGTTACTTATTGCCAATTGTAACATGTAATTGTCCAAATGAAAATATTTTGGAAACTAGGTTTTAGGATAGATGTAATTAAATGAAATAAAAATCTACTTAATTTTTTTGTGACCTAATTAAGTTATTTGGTGAATATTGTGGCCACTAAAATTGTTAAAACAAGATTAGTAGTTAGTTGTTAATGGTTAGTTTAAAGAAATTGTGTTAATTATGCTAATTTGCTAACTAGGCTTTTGAAATTGGTTAAATAATTGGGATTAAAAATGTGGAAATTGTTTGTATAATTTATTTAAGATATTTAATAAGTATTATGGCCGCTACATTTGTTTAAACATCATGTTTTGTACAAATACGGCGAATTTTGCTTGCTAGATTTTCGGGAAAATGGCTTCTAAAGTGAATTTGAGGTTTTTGTGAGTTCTAACCTATTTTATATTATAATTAGTGTTCGTGAATGAGCAGATGAGTGTGTTTGGGTTTTTCTCGATGGTTTGGTGTTTGTACGCCGACGTCGAGGGTTTTGGGTCGATTTGTGAGAGCAACCATAGGTTTTGACCTATGTGGGATTCGTGAGTCCTTTTGGTCATGAGTCGGATTTTAATGCTATATGGTGCGTTGTGATATGTAGGTACCCCATGTGGACTTCGAGACGACCAGCAAGCGTGTGGCGACGTCGGCACCGGCGAGCGAGGACCAGGTGAGTAGATTTATATCTACGGGGAGAAGTCGGGTGGATGGCGTATAGCACCCCCGCAGTTCGTGGTGATGTATACGGACACGTATACACACATATATATATTGTTTATATATGGTTTGAGTTATTGATGATAAATATGGATATTTGGTGTTCTTGGATGGTTGAGTGTCGCGAAACCCTAGAGTAGCGGTCGCACCACACTTGCAAACACCAACCCATACTTGCATACTTTCTTCTTTCTTTTGTGCTTATTCGGGAATATATAGTTATGTGTTCACATAGGTATGGGACTGTGTGTTCACATACGGATTTGAGGATAGTACTTGGGATTTATGATGAGTCGATGAGATTTGATTTGAGGCCGTGAGATCGGTGATATAGCAGGGTTCGTATTTGAGATACGACATGACGTTGTAGCGGGTCCTTGACGTAGTTTTTACACACGTGCATGCATACTTAGGCGATATCAGTATTGTACTAGACGTAGATCAGTACCAGATCATGATATTGATAAAGAGGATACCAGGTGAATAGTATGATGAATGTGATTTTGACCCGTACCCAGAATTGGGGGATGCCGTACGACGGATTTACGTACGAGCTATATCTTGATGATTGATCCGCACTCTTGACTTGGGATGTCTGATTATAGATATTGTATCGGATATGATATTATTGAGGCGGGATCACCGACTAATATATATACAGGTATGTATATGTATCGACTCAGACGTTAGGCGGTTTCCTTACCTGTAGTCCAGCTTGTTAGCTTAGCCCTTTAGTTTAGTTTAGTTGTTAGATTAGATTCGATTCTTACCTATTTCAAAGCTTAAGAATCATGCGTATTTTAGAAGACAGGTTAAGGGATTCTACGGATATTTCAAAAACGTATCTTTTCTTAAAAACACCGTAGCCCCTATTTTCAAAACCCCATGATTAGTGTAATTTCAAAAGGCACCATTTGTAGGACTTATATTAGATTAGTGCAGATTAGTTATAGTTGCGTCTAGTATTCATCTCCCGCTCATTTTTATTGTTCGCTCCACATCGCATACTTATATTATAATTTCTTATTGCATTATTAATATCATGCTGTTAGGACACCAGCACCATTACCGATGACGCGTATGTACCACGTACACTTACTTGCCGGCTCACACACATCTTCATCGGTAATTGACATGTCACGAACACTTTAGAAAATACTATTTCATTTGACATAGGTTGTTAGCTAATAGTTTAGACATGATATTAGTGTACCTGCCTTATATGCTAGTTAGACATTGTAGTTATTTCCTACTACTACATGCATGTTATTATTCACTGTTGTGTCGCATTCATGGATTCTCATGCCTATATTCACTGTTTACATGCTATTGATGACTTGGATTCGGATTTCATGAGATTTCTTGGATTTGGATGAAAACCGCAAAAACATAAATAAACATTTTCTCCCTTTTAAAATAAAAAGTGCGGTTTTCCCATGTTGTATGAGTCGTCCACCATGAGTTTGCTGATGGATTTCGAGACCCGATTCGAGGAGTGGAGGAACCGTTTCGGGTACATGGTGGGCCCGGTGCGGTACCCCGGGGCAAGAGGAATGTGTAGTTGACGTTGAGCCCGGCAGGGGAGCACTACCGACCGGTGATATTACCCGACGCGTCGGATATCCGGAGGATACCGTCGTGGTCTTGAGATGGATGGTAGGGGCCGGTCTGGATTGACGGCGCCCTAGATATTGTGATTGAGATATCGAGATATTTGGACACTTGTTTTGTGTCGATGCTGGGCACTGTTTTATGCTGATTTCATTTATGGTACCTCACTTTTAAAATACAGAAATCTCACTGATTTATGAAAGCAGTTTCGTCAGTACATGCATTCTGTTCCATGCATTCATACCTCATTCATATGATATATTGCTACCTGAGGCACTGACACGGGCACCTGGAATTACACTTGGGTTAGATATTTGCCCTAACCATTGTTATGGGTTGCTGGTTATATATTTGAGGATATATTATGATCATTGACCTATGATTGCGTTATTTATGCGATTTCTTTTAGTAGATGTTTTTTTTCTATTCATGAGTTGGCAACTCACCCCCGTTGTGCCCCAGTTTCTTGCAGGGTTGCCGTACAGGTTTCATTACGGCTTTGCGGGCATAGTTTCCTTCGGGTGATTTGCTAGTAGGTGAGTTTACTTGTATCGTACCCCCATTATATATCTTGTATATCATTATTCTGTTGTATCTAGAAGTTCCATCAACCAAACATATATTTATTTTGAGATAGAGACCAGTAATGTTATTCTTTCGACCTTAGAGTCGCGCGTTATATTTCTGTGGTTTTCTTATGGTTTTGAGTTTCCTTTTGAATTTTGATTCTCGCTGTTGGCGTTGTATATTATATTGCTTGTGTGGTTGTGACCGTCGATTGACGAAGAGCTAGCTCCCGCTTGTGGATGCCTTTTTATTGATTTCGTATACTATTAATGTTGTATCCCGTTTGGGAGCCAGTATTTACAAAGGAGACTCTGCCGAAATTTTCAGGAAATTTTTTGATGTTTTAAAAAAAAAACCGCATAACTCGGCTTATGCTATTAAAACCACTTGATTTTAAATTGGTTTTCCTTCACTCTACTACTTTTCTTGGTTTGGATTTCTGGGTTTTCGGCTTAGTTAGATTATGTACGCCTCGAGACGTTTCGTAGTTTAAGTGCCAGTCATGTTCCGTACTTTCGGGTCATGACAAAGTTGGTATCAGAGCGTTAGGTTTTACCTTCGGAGCGTATGATGACCCTTGGTTGATAGAATAGGTGACTAAAGTAGAGTGACGTACCGTAGGTATGTTCCGCGGCATATTTACGATACGCTACTCCACTTAAGAAGCCTTAGGATGTACATTTCTTTGCTCAGTATTATATTCATTCCGATCTAGCCTCATCAGTACCAGTTATGATTTTGCTGCCACGATTACGTGCAGGGAGAGCTACAGCTAGAGTTGCGGTCAGCACGAGCTCGTCACGAACGAGGACTGACCCGGGCGAAATTCTGGCAACACACGATTGCGGAGATGTGTCTTTTTACTGTGTTTCCGCGCCACGAGCGTTTGGCGGATCTCCTTTATGAGGTTACTCGGATGTGCTGATCGACACTAGAGGATTGAGCCAATGATAGAGGCCAGCAAGATCTTGATGACCGTTGGTGTGTTGCTTATTCATGATGATCGAGGCACTGTTCAGCGTGCAGACGAGCGAGCCAGTTATTGCTGCGAACGACGAGGTATTGCCCCAGATGCTGGAGTTAGTGCAGAACGAGTTGTACTAAGAGATGATAGAAGGTCGCTAGTCATCGAGGATGAATGATTAGGACATGTGGATCGTTCGCCTGCCCCGATGCGAGGTCATCAGATAGATTGATTTCAGCTAGAGACGACTTCACGCGGAGACGTTGGGAGTCGACAGAGACGATCGAATGTCAGAAACCTATTATTCCAAGTTTAAAGTAGTCGGAAAGACATGCAGGCAATACTATGGTCCCTCTAGAAGAATGAAACCCTAACTCGACTTAATGACCGTGTGAAAGCCTTTGAACCTTCGGGTTTGCGGCAGTTCTACGGCGCCATTAGTGAGGCTTCGGTTTACCCTTCTACGGCTGGACCATCGATACTGTGGTATGTACTCGATACTATTAAACTGTGCCCAAGAGGTTGAGCTCTTGGGGGATTATGAGGTTTTGACGACTCGATCGGATGGCTCGACTTAATTCGGATGCTAGGTGGTGAGATGCATTTCTTGGGAGACTCCCGATACGAGGATAGCCGTTGGAGCTCAGTCCATGCAGCCGCGCCGAGACGAGTCCAAAGCAGACGACATTAGAGAAAAGTGAAGTAAGAGGTTCGTACCAGATCTAGATGAGATGACGTTCCACTCCGCCGACATCAGAGATGCGATGCGCATGCCGAGACATGGTACTTGGATTTACCTTCCAGAAGGAGTCACGATGAGTATGCAGTCGTTCCGGAGCCAGATGCAGATATAGGAAAGGACGATGACTTCCGGACAGTTGGCAGAGACGAGACATGGAAGAGATCGTGAGCAGGATTCCTTCTAGGACACTGCTGCAAGGATACTTGCACCCAGGATCAGATGTGTCACATACATTCAGAGAGCCAGAGGTCGACGCCAGTGATATGCTGTCTTACGAGTGGTCGCGATGATTGACCGAGAGATGACCAGAGAAGTGCCAGAACGGAATCATCCCCGTTAGCACATCTGACAGGGCCGATGATCCGATGGACCGAGAGATTGGTAATTCACAGTGAAGACCTTGACACAGGAGTGGTCATTGTTACGCACACCAGCAGGCCAGAGTTCATGATCATCGACGAGACGTCCCTCTAGTGACCGCGACAGTTGGCCCGAGATTCTTAGAGGATGCGCTTGAGCGGTACTATTCCGCCATTATTGATTTCGATGTTTTGGGTGATTTATTCGCATGATTTGATTTTGATGATTGAGAATTTACGATCTTTGCACAGTGTTGCACTTGATATTGGATTTCATGATTTCGTGCACGATGGATGCACCTGATTTGGATTTTCGCGCATGTTGGGCGCATGTTTTGAAGTGTGATTTTGGTGCACACCAGATGCACTAAATCGAGATTTTTCGTGCATGTCAGATGCACCTAATTTTGCTGTCAGGCACACATGTTGCGTACGACAGATGTTTCGTGCACACCCGATGCACTTAGATGTTGTTTCTGTGCATATGTATGGCATATATTTGGATTTTGATTTCCGTGCGCACAAGACGCACATAGTATTCATACGCGTATTTTGGGATTGATTTTTCTTATAGAGCAGTACGTTTTTATGATATCGCTATGTGTTTTCGTACTGAGCAGGACTAGTCAGAGAACAGTACCTGAATATGTTTTGCATGCATTGATAGTTATTGAAGGGATTTCCAAAAAGCGAGCTATAGCCTCAGTATTTACCTACGTGTCTGATATGACACGAAATGTTTAAAACAAGGAGACCCTTCTAAATTGTTTCCAAAACGACGGAACGTACATTTCAAACAAAGGTATATATGTATATAGTTATTTCTTATGATAGACTTCCGCCACGGTGCAGTGTTATACGCGTGCACAGCGACTTAAAGAGATTTGGCATGCATTTCCTTCAGATACTTACATATATAGATTCGATATTTACATGTATAGTTTCGAGTTATATCATATTGGTTTTGCTTTGGATTTGGCATTGATGTCTTCCCCATGACTCCGATGATTGCGGGATGCTTGACGGAGTTGTGATTTGAGTTATATGCTCATTTTTTTTATGCGCATGCGCTGCGCTACGATTTGTTTTATGTATTTACAATTTAGGAACCCCGACGACTTGATGGTTTTGGTTTAGATGTTTTAGTATTTGGGGAGAGTTTTAATTTAAATTCGGGGACCGAATTTCTTTAAGGGTGGAAGATTGTAACGTTTTGAAAATCGTTTCGGTGAAATTTCGAAAAAAATCGGTAAAATAAGGGGGTTTTCTGTAAAAAAGTCAAAATGCAAATATCTTTATTATAAAATTAAATATACATATTCTAGCTATGTAATTTCTAGTATTTGGTGTTTATTGAGCCACTGGTGAAATTTCAAATTTTATGAAAAAAATTATTTTTATTATTATTTTAAGCCGTCACTAATACATTTAATTAGGGAAAATTACAAATTGGAATGAGTTGAAGCAAATTTTGTGCATCATAAAACATTAAATAAAATTTTATTATGTCATTTTTGAAATGAAAACGTTTGCCAAAACGGTTTAGAAATTATCGAAGAAAAAGGCATTTTTTTAGTGTAAATGGATATTTGGGGTATAGTATTTATCATTTTTCATCACCCCACACCCATACCCACACTCACAAACCCCCATTTTCCCTCCCCCTTGGCTGAATTCAGCAGCCCCACTCTCTTGTCCCCACTTGTTTTGCAAAAGAAAATAAAACAAAAGAATGAAAGAATAAATATATGTAAGTATGGGCTTTGTTGACTTTGGTCAATTCTTGACTTCCTAACATTACCCCACTCTCTCTACCCTCACCCCCTTCATCAGCCCGAGCCCCCCTTCTCCCAACAGCAGCAGCCCCCCCAAATCCCACTCAATTTTTCATCAAAAGAATCCACAAAACCGCTTCAAAATCCATACAAATTCAATTCTAAATCCAAATCTAACTCCTACCCATTATTCTTTATCTCATCAAGCATGGATCTAGGAGCTTGGAGGCCATTTTGGGAGGCTAGATTTTAAGCTTGGTCTCTTGTTTTTGTGAGGTATAAATCCCAAGCCAAATTTAAATTATTGGATAGTTTCTTTGATCAAAGTCAATTAAGTTTAAATGTGATTCTAATTGGGATTTAGTTTGTAATGGAAAGAGTTTGAGATCAAGTTAGGTTGTGATCATGTGTTCATGGTTGTGTGATGTTTTTTTAGCATCTTAAGCTATGCAACTTAAATTTGTTACTTATTGCCAATTGTAACATGTAATTGTCCAAATGAAAATATTTTGGAAACTAGGTTTTAGGATAGATGTAATTAGATGAAATAAAAATCTACTTAATTTTTTTGTGACCTAATTAAGTTATTTGGTGAATATTGTGGCCACTAAAATTGTTAAAACAAGATTAGTAGTTAGTTGTTAATGGTTAGTTTAAAGAAATTGTGTTAATTATGCTAATTTGCTAACTAGGCTTTTGAAATTGGTTAAATAATTGGGATTAAAAATGTGGAAATTGTTTGTATAATTTATTTAAGATATTTAATAAGTATTATGGCCGCTACATTTGTTTAAACATCATGTTTTGTACAAATACGACGAATTTTACTTGCTAGATTTTCGGGAAAATGGCTTCTAAAGTGAATTTGGGGTTTTTGTGAGTTCTAACCTATTTTATATTATAATTAGTGTTCGTGAATGCGCAAATGAATGTGTTTGGGTTTTTCTCAATGGTTTGGTGTTTGTACGCCGACGTCGAGGGTTTTGGGTCGACTTGTGAGAGCAACCATAGGTTTTGACCTATGTGGGATTCGTGAGTCGTTTTGGTCATGAGTCGGATTTTAATGCGGTGTGGTGCGTTATGATATGTAGGTACCCCATGTGGACTTCGAGACGACCAGCAAGCGCGTGGCGACGTCGGCACCGGCGAGCGAGGACCAGGTGAGTAGATTTATATCTACGGGGAGAAGTCGGGTGGATGGCGTATAGCACCCCCGCAGTTCGTGGTGATGTATACGGACACGTATACACACATATATATATTGTTTATATATGGTTTGAGTTATTGATGATAAATATGGATATTTGGTATTCTTGGATGATTGAGTGTCGCGAAACCCTAGAGTAGCGGTCGCACCACACTTGCACACACCCACCCATACTTGCATACTTTCTTCTTTCTTTTGTGCTTATTCGGGAATATATAGTTATGTGTTCACATAGGTATGAGACTGTGTGTTCACATACGGATTTGAGGATAATACTTGGGATTTATGATGAGTCGATGAGATTTGATTTGAGGCCGTGAGATCGGTGATATAGCAGGGTTCGTATTTGAGATACGACATGACGTTGTAGCGGGTCCTTGACGTAGTTTTTACACACGTGCATGCATACTTAGGCGATATCAGTATTGTACTAGACGTAGATCAGTACCAGATCATGATATTGATAAAGAGGATACCAGGTGAATAGTATGATGAATGTGATTTTGACCCGTACCCAGAATTGGGGGATGCCGTACGACGGATTTACGTACGAGCTATATCTTGATGATTGATCCGCACTCTTGACTTGGGATGTCTGATTATAGATATGGTATCGGATATGATATTATTGAGGTGGGATCACCGACTAATATATATACAGGTATGTATATGTATCGACTCAGACGTTAGGCGGTTTCCTTACCTGTAGTCCAGCTTGTTAGCTTAGCCCTTTAGTTTAGTTTAGTTGTTAGATTAGATTCGATTCTTACCTATTTCAAAGCTTACGAATCATGCGTATTTCAAAAGACAGGTCAAGGGATTCTACGGATATTTCAAAAACGTATCTTTTCTTAAAAACACCGTAGCCCCTATTTACAAAACCCTATGATTCGTGTTATTTCAAAAGCCACCATTTGTAGGACTTATATTAGATTAGTGCAGATTAGTTATAGTTGCGTCTAGTATTCAGCTCCCGCTCATTTTTACTGTTCGCTCCGCATCGCATACTTATATTATAATTTCTTATTGCATTATTAATATCATGCTGTTAGGACACCAGCACCATTACCGATGACGCGTATGTACCACGTACACTTACTTGCCGGCTCACACACATCTTCATCGGTAATTGACATGTTACGAACACTTTAGAAAATACTATTTCATTCGACATAGTTTGTTAGCTAATAGTTTAGACATGATATTAGTGTACTTGCCTTATATGCTAGTTAGACATTGTAGTTATTATCTACTACTTCATGCATGTTATTATTCACTGTTGTGTCGCATTCATGGATTCTCAAGCCTATATTCACTGTTTACATGCTATTGATGACTTGGATTCGGATTTCATGAGATTTCTTGGATTTGGAGGAAAACCGCAAAAACATAAATAAACCTTTTCTCCCATTTAAAATAAAAATTGGGGTTTTCCCATGATGTATGAGTCATCCACCATGAGTTTGCTGATGGATTTCGAGACCCAATTCGAGGAGTAGAGGAACCGTTTCGGGTACATGGTGGGCCCGGTGCGGTACCCCGGGGCAAGAGGAATGTGTTGTTGACGTTGAGCCTGGCAGGGGAGCACTACCGACCGGTGATATTACCCGACACGTCGGATATCCGGAGGATACCGGCGTGGTCTTGAGATGGATGATAGGGGCCGGTCTGGATTGACGGCGCCCTAGATATTGTGATTGAGATATCGAGATATTTGGACACTTGTTTTGTGTCGATGCTGGGCACTGTTTTATGCTGATTTCATTTATGGTACCTCACTTTTAAAATACAGAAATCTCACTGATTTATGAAAGCAGTTTCGTCGGTACATGCATTCAGTTCCATGCATTCATACCTCATTCATATGATATATTGCTACCTGAGGCACTGACACGGGCACCTGGAATTACACTTGGGTTAGATATTTGCCCTAACCATTGTTATGGGTTGCTGGTTATATATTTGAGGATATATTATGATCATTGAGCTAGGATTGCGTTATTTATGCGATTTCTTTTCGTAGATGTTTTTTTTCTATTCACGAGTTGGCAACTCACCCCCGTTGTGCCCCAGTTTCTTGCAGGGTTGCCATACAGGTTTCATTACGGCTTTGCGGGCATAGTTTCCTTCGGGTGATTTGCTAGTAGGGGGGTTTACTTGTATCGTACCCCCATTATCTATCTTGTATATCATTATTCTGTTGTATCTAGAAATTCCATCAACCAAACATATATTTATTTTGAGATAGAGACCAGTAATGTTATTCCTTCGACCTTAGAGTCGCGTGTTATATTTCTTTGGTTTTCTTATGGTTTTGAGTTTCCTTTTGAATTTTGATCCTCGCCGTTGGCGTTGTATATTATATTGCTTGTGTGGTTGTTACCGTCGATTGACTAAGAGCTAGCTCCCGCTTGGGGATGCCTTTTTATTGATTTCGTATACTATTCATGTTGTATCCCGTTTGGGAGCCTGTATTTGTTAGTTATATGTATGCCCTAGAGGCCATTACTATACATAGGATGTATATTGTAGTGGATGCTTGGATATATATAGGGAGGACTTTCTCGCTCGACATGATAGTATGCTATCTGGTTGATCTTTACCTTAACGTGTACACTGATAGTCTCTCTGTTACATGTTGGTAAAGCCCTTAGGATGAGTACTTGACTACCTGGACTATGATGCGGATTATACTAGTGGGGACATGGTAGTCCATAAGTACATCCTTCAAAGTCCCTAGTCGTGGGTATATCGAGACGGGGCATCGATATACCAGAGTAGACTAGCGTATACCTTCTCGACCCATACAGATGGGCGATGGATGATCCCATATCCATTGGTGTTTGACATCAAAGATGATATACGGGTGCTCAGTGGAGACTGGGTACACTGGACGGACTCGCCGAGAACTCCTAGATGGTATTATACCTTACGTCAGATGGCAGTTCTCTGGTGACACTGGTACAGAGTAGTCTGTTGACCCGAGATCGTCATGGAGTCTTGTGTGGTTCCCACTGTGCTTTGATTTCCACCTTACCACGTCCAAGAGGGCGTGCAAAACAGTGGTTTTTGGGTACAGTCCCGAATCACATGGAGGCAATGAGCGATAGGAGGGTATTCTTCTCTCCCGGTATAGGGAGTTGATGTTGCGCTGTGTTCGATTGGCTATAACCGGAAATCCCTGGCCAGGGTTGCTGAGATTTACCGGTAAGTGTTACCTGTAGATTCTCGAACTGTTATAGACCTCATATCGACACGACTTATCGAGCTATTGGGGTCTGACGTTTACCACCCCTAGGCGAGATATGTGACATATCAGACGACAAGACCGGACTGTACGGTAAGTGTTACTGGTTGGATTCACAGGAGTGTGAGCGGGCCTGCTCGTCGATCTTCTGATCGCTCAATACCCGGGTGTCCGTTACGTTTATCAGACCGCTTGCGGCTTGTGGGTGTTTGATATGATCATCACCTGCTGCCGGCGTATTGACGAGTCTTTAGAGTCCTACACAGAGGTTTCCTGGCTCAAGCAAAACGAAATAGGAGCGCATATGAGATATGTGCGGGACCGAGAATAATGCGTGTATGTGATACCGTATTTCATTCTCGCGATGAATGTGTCGAATGGTTATATGCGATATAACCTAGTTATCGAATCAAGGATTGATTCGATAAAACGATACATTGTATACTAGTCTGTTGTGTGCGACATGACCGGATCATTGAATCAAGTGTTGATTTAATGATTTAATGCATAAATATATATTTGATATATTACTTCGCATTAACTAGTATTGGTTCACTTTAAATGGTTTTTCTCACTTGTTTGTGCACATTGTATATGTGATATATTTTTGTGCACAAGATTGTATCATGTTTGATGATGCATGATAACTTGGGTTTGTGTAAAGATTAAACCATGGTTATATGGATGGTTAGGGTTTTATTTTCTTATTCATTTATTTATTTATTTTTTCTTTTTGGAAAATAAAAAGCATAATGAGAAAAATGGTGGCTTTCTTTGTTTGCATCTTGAAGCTTCATGAAGTTTTGACTAAGTGACCATTTTGTCTCATGCTTAACCCTAACCACTCCATCTAACCTTAGTTAAATCTCTACACTAAACCATGGTTTGTATATGATAAGAATTGATTTTTCTTTTTTATTTGAGAATTCTTATCATATCATTATCTTCATCTTCTTCTTCTTCTTCACATGAAGAAAGCTTGCCTCATCAATGGCAAGTGAAGAAATCAAGTGAGAAATCCAATTCTAAAGTGAACCCACTTTCTATTTCTTCATCCTCTACCTCTTGCCAAGTAGTATAGGGTGTTTTCTTCATAAGTTTCATGACTTGGTGAAGTGGGAGCTTGATCTAGTGATGCCTCGACGTAGATCATCTTCGGCATCGTCGTCGATGACCTAGCCCGCTTTTTCTCCGATGAAGCCGGTGCTAGAGTCATGGTTCGATTTGGACAGCGGAGAGGACTTCATCATGGAGCTATGGAGGTGGAGAAACGGATCTACAAAGGTTGTATTTCCGTTCTTTTAGTTTAGTTGTAAACTAGTTTCATTGTTTCGCCTATATATCTAGTTAACGATCCGTATTAGGGTTTCTCGGCACCCGTAAAATAAGAAATTGGCATGGTTGATGCCTTGTGAGACCTCATTAGTGTGCCTAGGAACCCTACAGTGGTATCAGAGCCTAGCTAGAGCCTTAGGCGATGCGTAGACGGAGTTAGAAGTCCGATTAAACCGAAACCCTAACACAAATTTGCTCTCTGGACTTTTTCCAAAAATTGGGTTTTTTCCAGATTAAAAATATGCAGAAAATTCAGCAGGAAATTCTAAGAATTACGGTGCAAAAATTACTTAATGATCTGTCTAAAGTGCGGCGGAACCGCGGCATTAGCGTGCTAATGCGGCGGTTCCGCGGCCATTTTGTCTCTTCTCCCATTGAATTTTGCACAGTAATTCCTATTTTGCAGTGCTGGTTTTCCTGGGATATTTTTTTTCTGAACTCAAGAGTTGAGTTTTTTGGGTTGTATTGGGGACTCGGTGTTTCGATCGGATTGTCTAATTTTGTCTATGTGGCTTTCCGGATAATTTTTGAATATGTTAAAAAGTTCGACCGGATATAAATACCCAACTTTTCCCCTGCTGGAAAATTTCCAAGTGTTGGACTTTTCCGTAGTTTAACGACGTTCTAAGTAGTGCAAGTAACGCGATGGTCCCTCTAGAAGACAACAAACCTTAACTCGATTATGTGACCGTCTTGAACTGCCCTTTGAACCTTCGTGTTTGGGGCAGTACGGCGTGCCACATGAGAGGCGTTGGCTTGACCCTTCTACGGTTGGACCGTTGGTACTGAGGCACGAAGTGAATGTTTTTGAACTTATTTCATGTGATGATCTGTTTCGGGAAAACTTGGGTGTTCGATTGTTCGATCGGAAAGTTTAACATTTTCTATTTATCCGGAATGTGATACAATAATTGGAATTCACAAGAAGTTATGAGATAACTGAATGAATGTTATAAACATAGAACTTTAGTCTCACTTGATCGGTTGCCACGGAATTTTGATGTGATAAAAAGTACGTCGCAATGATGTAGCGTACGCGGATACTCGCCGGATAAACTTAATAGACAGCCTCACTCCATAGCCCCGACCAAGTGACTGTAGGAGAACCCCGTCGCCGAAAGCATCCGTTCGGGTGCTCGCGGCAGCGGTATTCCACCTTGGTGCACTTCGTCGATGGTATCGGGGGTGCGGCCGTCTACTAAAGTTTGCGACGAGCATTCGATCAGGATGTCGGGAATCTTGTTGAATTGCCCGACTTGATATTGAAAAGTGTTTTCGATTTTGAGACTAAAATACGGGGTTTATAATTGTTAGGCATGCGATGTCTAAGGAATTCATTTGATTAGGCATGCGATGTCTATGCAGGTTGCGGATTCCAACTGTTGTAGTTTTACACTTTCTTTTCTGTGACCGTAAGTGTAATATGTGAAATCGCCGGTTTCGTTGCTATATGTCAACGACAATTGGGATGCGCATATTTACTTACGTTGATGACATGTGATGTTATGTGTTGCTGGATATGTTATATTGGATCGTCGTGTTTGAATAGCCGGGTTTTTTTTATGTGAGATGAGTGTTTTTCCTTTTCATTCATGTAAAAACCTGTATGTAATATTCTTTTATTGGGGCACTTCCAGGTTGCAGAAGATGTCACCTTTTGTATATTATTTACTTTTCCGCACTAGGATAGACCCAAGGAGGAGGGCACAAGTAACCGGGTTCTGGAGTCCAGTGGGAGACCAACTCGAGGAGTCGAGTCCGGGTCTCCTAACTCTAGAATTGGTAGGGTTGTTTGCCGCTCTCGTAGGGGTCTAGGGGTGTGGGTTTGGCTATTCATCGCGACCGTGGAATCCGTGTTTTATACTGGCTCGTATTGAAAACACGGACATCCTAGTATATCCAATATTTCATATGATTCTTCTGCTGCGATATCTGTGATGTGATCATGTGATGTTCTGTGATAGATATAGTATATAGTATATATGATATATTATATAGACGTTACTTATGTTTTACACCCGCGCTAGCCCTGCCCCGCTCTGCCGTTAGTTACCTAACCTAACGGTTCACGAGGGGACATCGAGGCGAATGCGGATGGCATAAGTGTACGTCGTATTTATCTGTGATGTTTAGGTAATTTAAATGATGGGACTTCATTAATGAGATTAATGAAATAAAAGAAACCTAAAGATGTTGTAGAATTGAATTTCAAAATAAAACAGGTAGCTACAGTTCTTGCATTGCACAGCGGTATATGTGATATATCCTGCACTTTATTCGATCAGGAAAGGACCGAGATCCCTTCACCGGGAGTGACTCCTTTAGCAATAACTGGCAGATGCTACACACTCGGTTTGTCTTTTGATTGCTTTTAAGTGTTTTTGCTTTGCACAGCGATATATATGATATATCCTGCACCTCATTCGACGAGGAAAGGACCGACGATCCCTTCACCGGGAGTGACTCCTTTAGAAAAACTAGAAAAGCCTCAAAAGCACTCCATTTTTAAAATCATTTGATTCTACAACGATATCAAGTTCATTACGCAATAGGTTTTCAGAAAAACCTGTCGTAGCCCTCCGTCATTTCAGATAAGTGGTAGTTAGTATTCGTGCTACGTTTGTTGGCCTGCGTCAAGGCGTAGTGTGCGGTAGCTAACTAGTATTTATCTGCTTATGCATATGATGCAGATTGGATTAGGGTAGTCGTGCGACTTTGTTGGCCTGCGTCAAGGGTCGTGCGGGTGGGTTTAATTCAATCAGGAATGACGGGTTGAACTTGACTAGCGCACTATGGTTTGTTGGCCTGCGTCAAGGTCATAGGACGCTAGAGGCAAAATATTATCGGGAATTTCAAGTGTTGAAATTTGTAATGAGATTGCATACCTTCTATGAGATAGTTGGATCCCGATACCCGCTGCGAGTAATTGTTACTCCTGGGAGAGTTTTACACATTACAATTAGCCGATCAAGTAGGTGTCTAGAAAGGTGTCAACGGGGTTACGCCTCTGGGAAAACGAGGTTTACATTAATTAGGTTCGTGCGAAAGCACGGGGGACCTCCCTCAAAGTACCGACACTGGCCTGGTTGAAACATTGGCGAACTTGTAGTGTGTAATTAATCCTGGCTGGTCTTTCCTTTTAGGGTTTGAAGGAAGATTTGATAAAAAGCAGTGGGAGCCATCCTGATTAGATAAAATAATAACCAATCTGATCTTGCAAGAGCGCACGCTGAGTTTTTTCTTCTCTCTCTCTCCAGGTAACGACCATATCACGCCTTAATCAAGATAATAATACGGAATATTGACCGAACCCGCTTGTTATACTGAGCTGGGGAACGTTGTCCCGCTCCAACTTATAATTGTTATAAGACAGAGCAGGAATTTGGGGATTAACAGAATTCCCGTGCCGCCCAAACGAAGAGAGTGCATGCTGATGCATCATCTTCGGGTGTGTTCGTTACAAAGAACGGTTTCTCAGTATCCTCCGCATCCTGGGTATATGATACCGGATCAGGATCCCAGATATGTAATCTGTTACATAGGGCTGCAAAAAGGTAGAAAAACTGAGAACGGGTGATAAGTTTCATAAGACAGAAAATGGGGCAAGTGTTGCAGCCAAGTCTGTTGGTCACTGTCACCCTGTATTAAAAATACATTGATTCTGAACGAATGTTATTAGATACCGAACCTGATATACAAAATCATATCACTCTCTTTATTATTAAAGAAATGATAAAATTTTGTATTGTTGGATAATGTTTTGAACATTTCCTATATCAAAAGTTGATCGGTTCAGGCACGTTATCTAAAAGCATTGATGTTCTAAATCAAACTACAGTTCTTAGTGTATGGAACACACACAAGAGGAAGAGTTCAGAAATGAACGAATCCTTCTTGAGATATTGTAGACAAGGTCATATCAATGCGATCCGACTGGCTGAAGTTACATTTTAGATGCATATTTAAATCAGTTTGAATTTACATCTTGTGAAACTTGCCAGTCATGTCACAGAGATAAGATGACCATAGCTCCGTTTACTGGAAACAGAGAAAGAGTTAGTGAACTCTTGGGACTGATACATGATGATGTATGTAAGGTCCCCTGTCTACATATGCCAGGACCGGTTCTTTGTACTTCGTTACATTCTCTGATAATCTTTCAAGATTCAGACATATGTTCCTGTTGAAACACAAGTCCGAACCTTTTAAGATATTCATAGAATATAAGCTAGAAATAGAGAACCAATAGAGGGTATAAGTATTATGTCCTTTGATGTGATCGAGGAGGAGAATACTTGAGCACGGAAATCCTAGATTATTCTAAAGGAGAATGAGATTCTCTCTCAGCATTACTCCTCCGTATACACCATAGCACGATGGTATATCAGGACGGAGCAATCACACCCTATATGATAAGGTGTGCTCTATGATGAGTACTACTGAGTTACCTGTTTCCTTTTTTGGGAGTTATGCGCTTGAGAAGCTGCATACCTATTGAATAGGGTTCGAATCAAATCAGTTGCCTACCACTTCATATGTGATATGGAATGGAAAGAGCCCATCTCTTAAGCTAGTTAAGATTTGGGGTTGTCCGGCCCATATCTAAAAGCAAAATCTGGACAAGCTCGAGGCAAGATCTGTTATGTACAACTGGAAATGTTCCAGCTATACAAAATACAGCAGATGATTTGATAAAACCAAAGGATTCAATAGTAACCAACGAACCTCAGCCTCTCCGCCGATCTAATAGGGTTTCTCACCCACCTGAGAGATACTTCTGTTTCTCTTTGATAGTGGGAGCGAGGATTGCATCATGAGATGATGACCCAACTAGTTTCGAGCTGGCCATCAGGAGTGGGACACTGTAAGAATGGCTGGATGCTTAGCGATCTGAGATGGAATCCTTATACACCAACAAAGTATGGACTTTGGTTGCTATATCTGAAGGGTTAAATCCCCATCAGGAGCAAGTATATCTTGAGAAGATTACTTGGTGTAGATGGAAAAGTTGAGACTTTCAAAGCTAGACTTGTTAAAGCTTTTCGTCATCGACCAGGCGTGGATCATGATGAAACTGTTGGAGATAGTGCCCTCAGAGTCAATTATTAGATCACAGGCACGTGATTGCGATGATTGAGGGAGGACCTATCCCAGGACGACAGTCTTACTCGAGATGATAGTATGCTATCTGGTTTACCTTTATCATCGTGTACTGCTTTAGGTGACCTGACAGGTCGCTATTGCACGTTGATAGAGCCCCTAGGATTCTTGCTTGACTGCCAGCAGTATGAGGGCGATCATATAAGTGAGAGCTGGAGTCTATAAGCACATCCTTAAAAGGTCCCTAGTCGTGGGAGTTTCGACAGGGCATCGATTCTCCAGAGTAGACTAGTGTATACAGTCGAGACCCCGACGAGGGGCGGTGGCCGGTCTCATAAGCCACTGGTGTCAGTTGGTTCACCTAAGATGTATACAGGTGCTCATTGGGTTATGAGTACACCGGACAGGACTCGCCGGGAACCTACAAGTTGGGATTATACCAGACGTCAGATAGCAGTTCCCAGGTGACATGTGTACAGGTTAGTTCATCGACCTGAGATCGTCATTTGTCTCATGTGAGTTCCCACTGTGCTTTGATTACTACCCTACCACGGCTCAAAGGAGTCGTGCAAACAGGTTTTAGTTGGGTACAGTCCCGAGCCACATGGAGACAGTGAGCGGATCTGCAGGGGTTCGTCTCTCCCGGTATTGGGGGTGAGGTCGCGCTGTGTCTAGGAGAGCCATTACACAAAGCCCTCGGCCGAGGCAGGAGATTTACTGGTAGGTATTCCAGTAGTATCTCAGGGTGTTCTGGGCTTCACTCCGACACGACTTGTACCGCCTTTGAGGGTCTGACTTTTACCAACCCCCTAGGCCCGCCATGCGATACTCATAGACGAACGGACCGGACTGTACGGATATTGTCACTGACAGGCTCAGTAGGGTGTCAGGATGAGTTCGCTCATCGACGTCCCTTTTGGTCAATAGCTGGTGGCCCGTCATGTATTGGCTAATACCTCTGACGTGCTGGTGGTTAAATCCACAGCCATAGTATTGACGAGTCTTTAGAGTCCACCACACTTTCAGTTACTCAAGCTTTCGGGCGAAACGCTGTAGAGGCCGTATGGAGATATGGCAGGGTCCGATCAGATACGTGCGGTATTGCACAGATCAGGATCGGACGGTTTGTACTAGTAGCCGTATGGATATATGGCAGGGTTCGATCAGATACGTGCGGTATTGCACGGATCAGGATCGAACGGATATTACTAGCCGGCTTTGGTTTAAGCCGGATCCTAGTTTAGTACAGTGTAGATTTTGTCTCATTGCATTTGTATCCGGACGGAATACAGATGCGGGTGTGTATGCACAGCATCGGGGTTTTCCTGTAATTTATTACGGGACCAGTTTTCTGGAGTTGCCAGTTTGCATTCCGTTCCGGCCGGTTTTCCTTTGTTCTTTCCCGGCCGGACTTTTCCGATGGAGGGGGTTATTTGCAATTGTGCAAATAACATTTGTGGAAGGGGTTTCTTGCACTTGTATTCATTATGATAGGATTAGAATCTTTCATCCATGCTTTTGCTTTAATGAGATTTGATATGAATAGAAGTTTTAAGCATGGTTGATGTTTTGCTTAAGGTCACCACTTGCTTTATCCTACACTTACCTCCCTTCATGATTTGTTTTTTCCCTCCACCATTTCCTAGCTTGTATTTGGCCGGCCACATCTTGAGGAAAAAAGAGAGGAGTTCATTTTTTTGGTGTGGGAAATTAATCATCCATCTCATTTTTCCATTGCTACAAAAACCCAAGTTCATATCTTGTTGATTCCTCCATCAAGGCAACTACAAACCCCAAATGAGACTTACATGATCTACACCACATTCTATAGCACATCTTGGGCACGTCGATTAGCCAGCTTCGTGCCCGAGTTGCCTCGGTATTGAGGTGGGATCCCGTAAAAGATGCAGACGATGTGGTGCCCTTCCGGCAAGGATGTGACGACCGGAGGATCCGCGGGAGATCGGGACGACGACGAGAAGACCGGAGGACTCGGATCACTCGGTATATCTCTCACCCTTTCTCTTGTTAGCTAGTATCGGTTAATGGTTACGATCCGGGTAGCTTGTCCGCGGTAGCGCCAGTTTGAAAGTTAAGAAAATTTTGATTCCGCATTTTGGCCTCGGATAGACGGCCGGGGCGCTGCCGTGGCGCAACATGGTATCAGAGCCACGCCATTAACCTTGTCTAGCTTGTTCTAATGTGTTTTACTTATCCGATCGACCAAAATTCCAAAAACCGCGTTTTGCATGCATCAGTTTTCTGTCGATTTTCTCCGGGCTCGAAAAATTTTTCAGGTGATTGCAGAATGATGTACAGAGAATCCTAAGAACACTGGAAAAATTTGGTAACCCAATTCTTCCGTACGACCGCGGAACCGCGGCCTTAACCCCTCTTTGGCCGCGGTTCCGCCGCAGGAAGTTGGGATCATTCCACCAATTTTTTGCAGTGGGCTTTTGGGCTTATGATAGGGGTTTTGGAATATTAATATTGGGCCCAGATTTTCTGTGAGTGCTACAGTATTGCTTGGGGGCCCACTTGTTAATTTTTGATCGATTGGTTATTTTAAACACATTATTTCACAGTATTTACATTATATCTGCGACCGTGAATATCACTTGATCGGTAAATCCTGTCTAACTGCTATAGCCCGGTTAGACGGATTTGCGAACGTGATTTTCACGTTGATGTTCTGTGTTTATGCTGTGATGTTGTGGATCGGTCGTGGGGGATAGCCTGGATGCAATGTTAGTACAGTTTTGTTTTATATGTACATTTGATATTACGGGGCGAGCGTCCGACATGTGTACTGCCGTCACTGCCTGTTTGTATTATTCTTTTGGGGCACGACCTGGTTGCGGTCGATGTACCCGTTGTATGTATATTTTACTTTCTGTACTAGGATTACCCCGCGGAGGGGTGCACGGATAGCCGGGTTCTAGAGGACAACGGGCCCGCATCTCAGGGCATTGAGACGGAGGGGGCTTCAGTCTGGAATTGGCGGGCTATTCGCCGCACTCATAGGGGGTACAGGTTGACCCAGGAGGGGTGCCTAAGTTACCGGATTCCGTGAAGTGCTGGGTGGTCCATTCACGGTGCTGAAGGGGGCTGCCTCGCTTCAGGTTTTGGCGGGTGACTTGCCGCGCCCGTAGGGGTCTAGGATTTCATTGCACAGGCTATCCACACGACCAGGAGAACGTCGGGTTTCAGCAGCGGCTCTGTGGAACCCGGGGATCCCAGATATCTGTATTGTTCTGTGATACTGTATATTTCTGTGATGTTGCCTTTTATCACGCCTTGAGCGAATATAATATATTGGTATATATATTAGTAGATGTTGTATATGTTTTTCATCCGCGCTAGTCCAGTCCCCGCTCTGCCGTTAGTTAGCTAACCTAACGGGTGATGACGGGACCCAATGGCGAATGCGGATGGCATATACGTACGTCAGTATATTTTCGTTCTTTGTGGTGTGATCAATTGATGGGACTGCATTGATTCGGATCAATGCAAGATAAACAAACCTATTCTGATGTTGTTGGAACATTTTTCAAAAAAGCTGTTATTGCAAAGACATTCACTTTTGCTTTGCATCGTGGTATTCATTTGGAATACCCTGCTCCTCAGTCGACGAGGCAAGGGCCGAGATCCCTTCACCGGGAGTGACCCCTTGGACAGAAGTTTGCGTCAGGGCATTAACTTCACTATAGCCGATTACTTTTGCTTTGCATCGTGGTATTCAGTTGGAATATCCTGCACCTCATTCTACGGGGAAAGAGCCGAGATCCCTTCACCGGGAGTGACCTCTTTAGTAAAGGTTTTCGTCACTATATTTTTATAAAAGGCTATGCAGTTCCTTCAACGATATCAAGTTCATTACGTTAAAGGTTTTTCGCCAAAAACTAGCCGTAGCCCTCCGTCATTTCCTACAGGTATTATTTAGTATTCGTGCTGCGTTTGTTGACCTAGTCAAGACGTAGTATTCGGTAGCTAAGTGGTACTTGTTTGTTGCATAAGTAGGATTGGTTAAGAAAGTCGTGCCGCCTTGTTGACCTAGTCAAGGGCATGTACGGGTGGGTTTAATGCAATCCAGAATAATGACGGGTTGAACTTGACTGGCGGTTTATGGTTTGTTGACCTAGTCAAGGTCATAAACCGCTTGGGGTATAAATCACATCGGGAGTTTCAAAAGAACTGAAACTTGCCAGACATGCGCATACCTTTTGGAGTGTGGTGACGTGAGTTGATTCCGTCACGTTATCATGCGATGATAGTTGGATCCCGATTCCCACTGATGAGTTTTTTTACTCCTCGGGTGATCCCGACTAATTCTTCTTTAGGTTTGGAGGAGAATTTGAGGTTACAGTGGGAGGTTTCCAGATTAGACAAAGTGATAACCATTCTGATCTAGGTTAGAGTGCACGTTGAGTGTTTCTTTTCTCTCTCTCTCTGGCAGCGACCATTGACCCGACCCTAAGACTATGACTCAGTGACCAAGTTGACCGAACCTTCTTAACACAGGCTTTTGGATTGTCAGAGTTGCAGACCTCATTGCCACTCCTACTTTTACCCTTTTCTCCAGGACACCCCGTATTACTACGAACGTCCACTTCCATTAGACAAAACCGTCGTATGGTTAGATACGAACTCGAAGGAATTCGAGGATGGTTTCCGGTTCTGGAGAAAACGAATAGGATTATTCAGTTGTCTTTTCTTTTCACCTTCTCTCATTGCGAGTACTCCTTGGTTTAGGAGACAGTACACCTATTATGCAAATTGGATAGTCTTCTTCCAAACCTTAGGCTGGTGCCGAACGGTGGGGAATGAAGAAAACCAATTAGCATAACGATGGTGTGCAGAAGGTATTAAGTTAAGACAAAGAAAGGGATTAGTAAGAGGGCAAAGTAAATTGCGACTGCTATTCACGACCAAACCGAGTATTTCTTCGCCAATCCTAAATCACCTTTGTATTTCTCCAGGACACTCCGTATCACTACGAAGATCCTAAGTTTTGGATACTCCATCGTATGGTTATATACGAACTCGAAAGGAACTTGTTCCAGTTCGGGGATGGATTATGGTCCAGGAGAAATAGGAATACGGTTTATTCGGTTGTCTTTTCTCTTCACCTTCTCTCGCATTGCGAGTGCTCCTAGGATTAGGACAGTACACCCATTATGCTTATTGGATAGTCTTCTTCCAAACCATAGGCTGGTGCCGAACGGTAGGGAAGGAAGAAAACCATTTGGCCTAAGGGGTGTGCAGAAGGTAATGACTAAAGACATATAAAGGGATTTGGACAGATGGCAAAGAGATATACGGTTACAGTTGTGAATCTGGATAATGGTAGAGGCATTACTAGGAATACCAGGATACCCTATCGAAACATTTCAATGTTTCAGTTCAACAGTGTACTGTTAAAAGAAAACTGATTTTCCAATTAGACACTTGCTCCAGGGTATGTATTTACCAGATTCGATTCTCACATCTGTATGGTTTTACAGATGATGAGTGGGAGTAAGTTATTGGGAATTGGGTGATCATCCTCACTATATCGGGATTCGTTGTAATCGGTGATATTTGAGGAGATCACCTGGGCTGTTTGCCGGTCGGCAAATATTTGGTTTTGAATATCTGCTGTTGTGCACCAATTTCAAATTGATTTATCTGTACGTCTATTTTCATAGAGTGAGATATACCTTTTGATATTATGTCAATGACATTTACCTATATCAGTGGATGGTTAGGTAAGGAGCATCAAACAGCGGTGTAATTCTTCTTAACCATAAGTACAGTTTTCAACCTACGACGCACAGTGAAAGAGTTGTTAGACTCAGCGGACTTATACAGAGTATTGTATGTTGTCCAGTGTCCATTAGGACAGAGGGGTTGGTCCTCATACTATATTCTGTTTACTTTTAACTTCTCTAGTTCTTAGACATGTGTTTCGTAGAAACACAGGGTCTAAGTTTTGAGGAGTTATAGGTATTTGAATAGAGTAGAGTACCAGGTGTAGCAAGTATCGGGATTCTTCAAAGTGATCGAAGATGTAGATACTTGTGTATGGTATTCAGTTGATAGTAATGATAAAGAGAAATTGCTTCTCTTTCAGGTTACTCATAATTGGAAGCGTTCCTAAGTTGAGTAACGCTGATCGGCCTCCTTCCATTTAGTTGACATGCACTGGAGATAGCTGCATGATTTGAATCTGGTTCATTTAAATCAGTGCCTCTAGTTCTATATTGGATATAGAACAGTTCATATCTTAACGATGTTAAGGTACGGGGAGTTGTCCGGCTTATGATTAAAACCAGACACTGGACAACTCTAGGCACGTTTCTATAATGGCTGTTTGTGGGTTGACCCAGGCTATGACGAGGGTTGATTTTCTACCATCTGGAAGATCAATAGTGATATTGTTCTTAACTCGCCACATTTTAAAAAGAAATGGTTATTTTTCAGAAAAACAGTAGTGGGAGTATGGTAGAACTGGAAGCGATTCCAGAACCGCAAACGATTACTGAAGATTTGATAAGGAACCTAAAGATTCAATCTGATTTGACATTCCATTGGCCACTCCGCAGATAAGGTGGGTAACTTCAGGCACCCGAGAGGTACTCCGGTAGCCTCAAGGACGGTGACAGGGAAGTTCTTGTTTACCCACACTTGCCATTGTTGTTGTTCCAGGCTGCGAGACCCGGCAGGAGGATGAGTATAGCGTCGTTCTAAACTAGCTTTAGAAGTGCACGTCTATATGACTCTGGCAGAGGGTTGTCGTAGTCAGTGGGAGCAGCGGAAGCATTGGTGGACATCAGGCTTATGTCTATAGACTAAAGCAGATATAGCGGAGATAGATCATCTATTTCTGATGTGACAGTCATAGGTTTGACGTCATCAGAATAGGGGATGGATCTGTTAAGAAGGTAGTAGGGTGTGATGTCCTGGTTTTGGATAACATACACAGAGTAGGAAGTGATATTCCTATACTACGATCGGTTATACTTTGGTTGTCACACAGTGTTTTCTCCACACAGGACTTGGATATTATATCAGACATTCTGGTTACTAGATCTATGGTTTTAGATCTAGATTTGGGTGGTTTCCTAATCTGGGTACCTTGACAGCATTCTATGAGTATTTAGAATGGACGACTCCTGGCACGGTAGTTCACCTGCAGGTGATGGAGTCACCCTCTCTAAAGGTGACTTACAGACTAAAGGGGAGAGGGATACGCATGATTGACAGATCACTTGCTTAGGCAATTGAGTCAATCATGAGATGTCAAGTACCACACCAGATGTTGTTCTTGCAGTAGATGCAATAAGTTGATATTAATCCAATCCTGGAGAAAAAATCGGAAGCAGTTTTAGGACATAAGTGCGTGTTCTAGGGATGTGATAACGACAGCCTCTTTGAGGAGACGGTTGTCACTCCAGGCTTCCAAGGTGACATGGATGGCAGAGTGGCTGTTAGAGTTATAGTTTCTCTTTCTGACGAGGGGCAGTATTTTGGACAGGTGGTCCAAGGCGATACTGAGGGAGGCATGGCGCTGGGTACTGATTAAGTTCAGTTATCGCTACAGTCTAAGAAGTTTGGATTTGGAGTTCATTTATGAGCTAGGTCCCATCAGATATCCAGACATACTCTAAGACATGTATTGCTCTTTTCGGGAGATAGTTTTCTCCGCGAACTTGAGATATAGAGAGACATAGAAAGAAACATCTAGGCGGATCCACTCACTGAGGCTTTTCCTCGAACGCAAAAGTTTCGCAAACGAGTTTTGTGAGACTGACCAGTAGAGGAGTTGGGTGTTCGGTATCACACGGGCTGTGAGTATGCGACATCGCAATAATTAGCCTTGAGTGCAAGTGGGAGATTGTTGGAGATAGTGCCCTCAGAGTCAATTATTGGATCACAGGCACGTGATTGCGATGATTGAGGGAGGACCTATCCTGGGACGACAGTCTTACTCGAGATGATAGTATGCTATCTGGTTTACCTTTATCATCGTGTACTGCTTTAGGTGACCTGACAGGTCGCTATTGCACGTTGATAGAGCCCCTAGGATTCTTGCTTGACTGCCAGCAGTATGAGGGCGATCATAGAAGTGAGAGCTGGAGTCTATAAGCACATCCTTAAAAGGTCCCTAGTCGTGGGAGTTTCGAGACAGGGCATCGATTCTCCAGAGTAGACTAGTGTATACAGTCGAGACCCCGACGAGGGGCGGTGGCCGGTCTCATAAGCCACTGGTGTCAGTTGGTTCACCTAAGATGTATACAGGTGCTCATTGGGTTATGAGTACACCGGACAGGACTCGCCGGGAACCTGCTAGTTGGGATTATACCAGACGTCAGATAGAAGTTCCCAGATGACATGTGTACAGGTTAGTTCATCGACCTGAGATCGTCATTTGTCTCGTGTGAGTTCCCACTGTGCTTTGATTACTACCCTACCACGGCTCAAAGGAGTCATGCAAACAGGTTTTAGTTGGGTACAGTCCCGAGCCACATGGAGACAGTGAGCGGATCTGCAGGGGTTCGTCTCTCCCGGTATTGGGGGTGAGGTCGCGCTGTGTCTAGGAGAGCCATTACACAAAGCCCTCGGCCGAGGCAGGAGATTTACTGGTAGGTATTCCAGTAGTATCTCAGGGTGTTCTGGGCTTCACTCCGACACGACTTGTACCGCCTTTGAGGGTCTGACTTTTACCAACCCCCTAGGCCCGCCATGCGATACTCATAGACGAACGGACCGGACTGTACGGATATTTTCACTGACAGGCTCAGTAGGGTGTCAGGATGAGTTCGCTCATCGACGTCCCTTTTGGTCAATAGCTGGTGGCCCGTCACGTATTGGCTAATACCTCTGACGTGCTGGTGGTTAAATCCACAGCCATAGTATTGACGAGTCTTTAGAGTCCACCACACTTTCGGGCGAAACGCTGTAGAGGCCGTATGGAGATATGGCAGGGTCCGATCAGATACGTGCGGTATTGCACAGATCAGGATCGGACGATTTGTACTAGTAGCCGTATGGATATATGGCAGGGTTCGATCAGATACGTGCGGTATTGCACGGATCAGGATCGAACGGATATTACTAGCCGGCTTTGGTTTAAGCCGGATCCTAGTTTAGTACAGTGTAGATTTTGTCTCATTGCATTTGTATCCGGACGGAATACAGATACGGGTGTGTATGCACAGCATCGGGGTTTTCCTGTAATTTATTACGGGACCAGTTTTCTGGAGTTGCCAGTTTGCATTCCGTTCCGGTCGGTTTTCCTTTGTTCTTTCCCGGCCGGACTTTTCCGA
This sequence comes from Agapanthus africanus, assembly GCA_030015575.1. NCBI lineage: Eukaryota > Viridiplantae > Streptophyta > Magnoliopsida > Asparagales > Amaryllidaceae > Agapanthus > Agapanthus africanus. The sequence goes on along the minus strand of CM057337.1, from coordinate 468,336,789 downwards.
TGGAGGGGGTTATTTGCAATTGTGCAAATAACATTTGTGGAAGGGGTTTCTTGCACTTGTATTCATTATGATAGGATTAGAATCTTTCATCCATGCTTTTGCTTTAATGAGATTTGATATGAATAGAAGTTTTAAGCATGGTTGATGTTTTGCTTAAGGTCGCCACTTGCTTTATCCTACACTTACCTCCCTTCATGATTTGTTTTTTCCCTCCACCATTTCCTAGCTTGTATTTGGCCGGCCACATCTTGAGGAAAAAAGAGAGGAGTTCATTTTTTTGGTGTGGGAAATTAATCATCCATCTCATTTTTCCATTGCTACAAAAACCCAAGTTCATATCTTGTTGATTCCTCCATCAAGGCAACTACAAACCCCAAATGAGACTTGCATGATCTACACCACATTCTATAGCACATCTTAGGCACGTCGACTAGCCAGCTTCGTGCCCGAGTTGCCTCGGTATTGAGGTGGGAGCCCGTAAATGATGCAGACGATGTGGTGCCCTTCCGGCAAGGATGTGACGACCGGAGGATCCGCGGGAGATCGGGACGACGACGAGAAGACCGGAGGACTCGGATCACTCGGTATATCTCTCACCCTTTCTCTTGTTAGCTAGTATCGGTTAATGGTTACGATCCGGGTAGCTTGTCCGCGGTAGCGCCAGTTTGAAAGTTAAGAAAATTTTGATTCCCCATTTTGGCCTCGGATAGACGGCCGGGGCGCTGCCGTGGCGCAGCAGAAACCTTTTCTAAAGATCTATGCTTAAGTCCATCCAGATCCTACTTACCACGGCTACATACCATGACTACGATATCTGACGGTTGGGTGTCATGACTGCTTTTCAAAATGATGTTTTGGAAGAGAGCGTCTATAAGTACACAACCAGAGGGCTTCGTAGACAGTGGGAGCAGTGGAAACGTGTGCAAGATGCTTTATAGGAGTATCGCGGAGTTGGAACATCTGTTTTGATATGGTAGTCAAAGAGTTTGACTTCATCAAAATGGTAGATGAACCTTGTATATACAATAAGGCAGTAGGGAGTATGGTAACGATCCTCGTAGAGTACGTGGATGACATACTCATGATAGGGAAGGAGTTTCTTATGCTACGCTCGGTCAATCTCCGCTTTTCACAATGATTTTCCATATAGGATCAAAGTGATACCTACTAAATCCTATGTTTTGGATCTATGAGATAGATCTAAATGGATGTTAGGATACTCACTAGTTGTAGTGAGATGGTATCAGATGATCCTGGGGAAAATCACTGGAAGTGTTCCAGGGTGATAAAGATGACTGAATGTCAGTCACAGGCATTGTCTTTATCCTCAGTAAAGGGACGGTATGTTGGAAGAGTTCCAAGCTAAATACCGTGGCATACTAGACGATAAAGGCAGGATACATCGCTACTTAAGATGCTACCAAAGAGGCTGTTTGGGTGAATATTTGTTCATGAGATGAACTGTGTTCCTCCTATTGTGTGACAATGGAGTTGTGGCTTATGCCAAGGAACGCAGGTCCCATCAGTGATCCAGACATATTCTAAGGCGGTATCACCTGATCATGGAGATGGTTGATCTCTAAGGGATCGAGATTAGGAGAGTAGACTCAGAGGACAACACGGCGGATCCACTCACGAAGGCCTATTCCCAGAAAGAGACTTTTATGGGATGGTTGAGTATGAGATACTACAACCACTGCTACAGATGGCCCTAGTGTAAGTGGGAGATTGTTAGTTATATGTATGCCCTAGAGGCCATTACTATACATAGGATGTATATTGTAGTGGATGCTTGGACATATATAGGGAGGACTTTCTCGCTCGACATGATAGTATGCTATCTGGTTGATCTTTACCTTAACGTGTACACTGATAGTCTCTCTGTTACATGTTGGTAAAGCCCTTAGGATGAGTACTTGACTACCTGGACTATGATGCGGATCATACTAGTGGGGACATGGTAGTCCATAAGTACATCCTTCAAAGTCCCTAGTCGTGGGTATATCGAGACGGGGCATCGATATACCAGAGTAGACTAGCGTATACCTTCTCGACCCATACAGATGGGCGATGGATGATCCCATATCCATTGGTGTTTGACATCAAAGATGATATACGGGTGCTCAGTGGAGACTGGGTACACTGGACGGACTCGCCGAGAACTCCCAGATGGTATTATACCTTACGTCAGATGGCAGTTCTCTGGTGACACTGGTACAGAGTAGTCTGTTGACCCGAGATCGTCATGGAGTCTTGTGTGGTTCCTACTGTGCTTTGATTTCCACCTTACTACGTCCAAGAGGGCGTGCAAAACGGTGGTTTTTGGGTACAGTCCCGAATCACATGGAGGCAATGAGCGATAGGAGGGGATTCGTCTCTCCCGGTATAGGGAGTTAATGTCGCGCTGTGTTCGATTGGCTATAACCGGAAATCCCTGGCCAGGGTTGCTGAGATTTACTGGTAAGTGTTACCTGTAGTTTCTCGAACTGTTATAGACCTCATATCGACACGACTTATCGAGCTATTGGGGTCTGACGTTTACCACCCGTAGGCGAGATATGCGACATATCAGACGACAAGACCGGACTGTACGGTAAGTGTTACTGGTTGGATTCACAGGAGTGTGAGCGGGCTTGCTCGTCGATCTTCTGATCGCTCAATACCCGGGTGGCCGTTACGTTTAGCAGACCGCTTGCGGCTTGTGGGTGTTTGATATGATCATCACCTACTGCCGGCGTATTGACGAGTCTTTAGAGTCCTACACAGATGTTTCCTGGCTCAAGCAAAACGAAATAGGAGCGCATATGAGATATGTGCGGGAACGAGAATAATGCGTGTATGTGATACCGTATTTCATTCTCGCGATGAATGTGTCGAATGGTTATATGCGATATAACCTAGTTATCGAATCAAGGATTGATACGATAAAACGATACATTGTATACTAGTCGGTTGTGTGCGACATGACCGGATCATTGAATCAAGTGTTGATTTAATGATTTAGTGCATAAATATATATTTGATATATTACTTTGCATTAACTAGTATTGGTTCACTTTAAATGGTTTTTCTCACTTGTTTGTGCACATTGTGTATGTGATATATTTTTGTGCACAAGATTGTATCATGTTTGATGATGCATGATAACTTGGGTTTGTGTAAAGATTAAACCATGTTTATATGGATGGTTAGGGTTTTATTTTCTTATTCATTTATTTATTTATTTATTCTTTTTGGAAAATAAAAAGCATAATGAGAAAAATGGTGGCTTTCTTTGTTTGCATCTTGAAGCTTCATGAAGCTTTGACTAAGTGACCATTTTGTCTCATGCTTAACCCTAACCACTCCATCTAACCTTAGTTAAATCTCTACACTAAACCATGGTTTGTATATGATAAGAATTGATTTTTCCTTTTTATTTGAGAATTCTTATCATATCATTATCTTCATCTTCTTCTTCTTCTTCACATGAAGAAAGCTTGCCTCATCAATGGCAAGTGAAGAAATCAAGTGAGAAATCCAATTCTAAAGTGAACCCACTTCCTATTTCTTCATCCTCTACCTCTTGCCAAGTAGTATAGGGTGTTTTCTTCACAAGTTTCATGACTTGGTGAAGTGGGAGCTTGATCTAGTGATGCCTCGACGTAGATCATCTTCGTCATCATCGTCGATGACCTAGCCCGCTTTTTCTCCGATGAAGCCGATGCTAGAGTCATGGTTCGATTTCGACAGCGGAGAAGAATTCATCATGGAGCTATGGAGGTGGAGAAACGGATCTACAAAGGTTGTATTTCCGTTCTTTTAGTTTAGTTGTAAACTAGTTTCATTGTTTCGCCTATATATCTAGTTAACGATCCGTATTAGGGTTTCTCGGCACCCGTAAAATAAGAAATTGGCATGGTTGATGCCTTGTGAGACCTCATTAGTGTGCCTAGGAACCCTACAGTATTTACAAAGGAGACTCTGCCGAAATTTTCAGGAAATTTTTTGATGTTTTAAAAAAAAACCGCATAACTCGGCTTATGCTATTAAAACCACTTGATTTTAAATTGGTTTTCCTTCACTCTACTACTTTTCTTGGTTTGGATTTCTGGGTTTTCGGCTTACTTAGATTACGTACGTCTCGAGACGTTTCGTAGTTTAAGTGCCGGTCATGTTCCGTACTTTCGGGTCGTGACACAGGTCCACACACACTTCCTTCTCCTATGATGGACCCAGCGCTCATTGCTAAAGCACCTTACCCGAATCGGTTAAGGGCTAACAAATCGAGTCCACATATGGAGAAAATTATGGAAATGTTCAAACAGGTTAACATCAACATCCCTCTCCTAGATGCGATTCAATAAGTCCCCGCTTACGCGAAAATTCTTAAGGGCTTGTGCACTAGGAAGAGGAAGACTCAAGTGCCGAAGAAGGTCTTCATGTCTAATAACATTAGCACTGCTTTTATCCCTCAACTACCATAGAAACGTAAGGACCCAGGATGTCCTACGATATCGATTTCTATTGGGGGTAAAAACATCAACCGTGCTCTTTTAAACCTTGGCGCAAGTGTTAACCTGCTTTCATACTCTGTCTATGAGCAGCTAGGGATTGGAGAGTTGAAACCAGCTCACTGCACTCTCCAAATGGCAGACCGTTCAATCACCAAACCTCGAGGTGAACTAGAGAATGTGTTGATAAAGGTCGGGGAATTTGTATTCCCTGTAGACTTCATTGTTCTCGATACACAACCTTTAGCAAAGCTCCGGAGCCAAATTCCGGTGATTTTGGGTCGACCTTTCCTTGCCACTTCTAATACTGTCATTAACTGTAGAAATGGTTCAATGAACTTATCATTTGGAAATATGACCATTGAACTAAACATCTACAAAATTGGAAGTCAGCCATCAGAACCCTCTGCTCATATCCTTGATGTGTGCTCTGTCCACGAGATTGCTCCCGAAAGTTGCGGAGTTGAGGAACTTTGCTTTACAGATCTCGACGACACTACCACATCACTGTTTGACCTGGCACATGATCTTAGTGAGGAAACCATTTTCACGCTTGAGTCTGCCACTCCTGACTCATCACCATCCGAGTCTGTATCTTTTACAGGCTATGAGCTTCTTTGTGACTCCGAAAATCATTCGATGATCCCACCTTCTATTATTTCTCAGCCAGTATTAGATCTCAAAATTTTACCTTCTCATCTTAAATATGCATATTTAGGTGAGAATGAATCTTTACCGGTTATCATTTCTGCTTCTCTAGCATCAGAGCAAGAGAATGCACTCTTATCGGTATTGAGATCTAATAAGGAGGCGTTTGGTTAGACCATGGCGGACATCAAAGGGATTAGTCCCTTGATTGTTGAATATCATATACAAGTGATGGATGATGCCAGACCAACCCGAGAACCACAGAGACGGTTGAACCCCGTCATGAAGGAAGCGGTGATGAAAGAGATCGTCAAATGTCTTGATAATGGTATCATATACCCAATCTCCGATAGCCAATGGGTGAGTCCAATACATGTCGTCCCTAAGAAATCCGGCATCACTGTTATGACCAATGAGGCAAATGAGTTGATTCAGACACACGCCCAAACTGGATGGCGTGTATGTATTGATTACAGAAAACTCAATGCCGCTACGAGGAAAGACCACTTTCCTCTACCTTTCATTGATCAGATGCTGGAACGCTTAGCTGGACGTGCGTATTATTGCTTTATGGATGGATACTCTGGCTATAATCAGGTCCTCATAGCCAAAAAGGATTAAGATAAAACCACTTTTACTTGTCCTTTTGGTACCTTTGCTTATAGACCCATGCCCTTTGGGTTATGCAATGCTCCCGCTACCTTTCAGCGGTGTATGATGGGGATATTCTCTGACATGGTAGAGAATTTCTTGGAGATTTTCATGGACGATTTCTCGATTTTCGAAGGCTCTTTTTCCGACTTCCTAACGAATCTTGACGCAGTTCTTACTCGTTGCAAAGAGAAGAACTTAACCTTGAATTGGGAAAAATGCCACTTCATGGTCCAAGAGGGAATTGTGCTTGGACATGTTATTTCATGGAAAGGCATTGAGGTTGACAAAGGTAAGATAGATGTCATTTAAAACCTTCCTCATCCCAAAAGCGTCAAGGACATGTTCATAACAGAATACTGCATTTTATACCGCCCATTCTTATGCTCGTGTGTTTATAGGTAGGTGCTTTTAATTCGTGTTTGTTACATATTTACAAATTACAGGTTTCCAGTACAAATATTGCAAATCAAGACAAAGTCTCCACAGTTACACCAAATACAGAACATCTGTTGACAACAGATAAAAGCCGGGTTCCGGTCGTCCATATCCGTCCAGTACTGCGTACCGGTTCCAGAGACAAGACATATGACAGCGGTCATTCGTGTCTCGGACAAGCACAGAGCACGAGAGGGGCAGCACAAGAATCAATGGGTGCGCGGAGCTCGAGGGAGAAAAGGTCAAAAGTATTATTTTTGTTGCCACTTTGGACCATTGCAAATCTGATGCAACTTTGGAAGCATACTGCAATTTGGTATATGTACAACAACATAGGACAGAGAACCAGGGGAGTACACAAAATATGGTGGTCCAACTCGTCAAGACGGCCGCGGAACCGCGGCCTAAGCAGGCTTAGGCCGCGGATCCGCGGCCATGTGGGGTCCTCGTGCTGTCGTTTTTTGGGGGCATTTTGGGTACTTCATTTTATGGCAGATTGTTGCCCTAGGTTTTCAGTTCACCTCCTATAAATACCCCAGAACTTGCCAAGCTTTAGGTGTTCATTCTTTGTTCCTCTTTTGTGGTTTTTTGTGTAGTTCTTCTTCTTCTTCTTCATTCTTTTTCCATGAAAATTGTAGTGAGAGCTTTTTGAGTGGAAGATCAATGAAGATGAGGGCTTTTGTATCATTCTCTTTTGTTTAACTTTCCCTTGAGATTCTTGCTTTCTCTTGATCATTCAACCTCTTCATTGAGCTTGAATGGTTAAGGGTTAGTTATTGATCTCAAGGGTCGTATTTTCTTGTGGAATTGGTTCTTCACTTCACATGAGTTCTTTACCCTTCTCTTGATCTTGCAAGCTCTTGATTGAGCTTGCAAGTTTAAGGGTTGGCTATTGATCACATGCTTGTCTTGAGTTCTAGTTTCTAATTCTTTTTATTGCTTATTTATTACTTGCTTTTTATTACCTTGCTTTACTTTCTTGCAATTTATATTCATGCACTTAATTACTTGTAATCTTTTCTTTTCTTTGTTCTTTTCTTTTTGTTCTCTCTTTTTGGTTCTTTTTTGTGAATGTTGTATTTATTGTTGTTGTTAAGAATCCATATGATATTGTAAGTTAACATTTCTTTGCTCATTTCCTTTTCCCGTTATTTTCCATTGAACTCCGCCGAAACCATACGCAAGCGCTCCGTTAGGCACCCTACCCTAACAAGGTAACGGTGATTCCTAACCGCGACCGGTTGCGTTCGGTTTAGCCGGAGGCGAAAGCAAGAGACAAGAACGGACGGACAAGGGTAAATAAGCCGGATTCCACGAATACCGCGCTTAAATCCCCTAATCCACGTTGTTGCCGATTGCTCTAGCTTCAATTGGTCAAGACTCGGCTCAAAGGTTTTGAGTACGGATTTCTTTAGCTTACATTATCGTATCTTTTCTTAACAACTTTATACTTGCAAATAATACACATAGGTTAGATTGAACAAACTCATACAGATTCTTTATTGACTCGTCTAAAACAAGAAAGGACATACAACCATCTCCCTGTGGATCGACCCGTGCTCAACCGGCTAGCTGCATAGCGACACCGTCATGATTGCGGTTAACTTTAATTCTTCCAATCAAATGGCGTCGTTGCCGGGGAGACGGTAGCGTATTTTCTTTCTTGTTATTCGGGTTAATATTCTTTTTGTATATATAAAAAAAATAGTCTTTTTGTTTTTTTTTTGATCATTTTTGTGGGCAAGAGTGCAGATTTTTGCAGATTTGCAAACTGCTATTGTGGGGAGCAAAGTGTACATTCAAGGCTAAGGTGATTGCAAAATACAGTGCCAAAGATCCGGGTAGTTTGACCCGCGCAAGCGAACTTTTCAAGCTCACCGGATTTGATTCAACGGGGGTTTCCTAACCCAAAAAACTTAACAGTACGTACTTTACTAACACCTTCTTCTCAAATCCGACGCATCCAATATACTATTCTTTGCAGGATTCTTTGCAAGTTCGCTAGCAAAACGCAAAAAAATTGACTAACCCGTATTTGTTGCAGTGCCGCGCTTAAATTAAAAAACGATTTTTTGATTCTTTATAGAATTTTTATTGAATTGCGCATTGCATCAATTAATACGGACTTAAGGGCAAGCGAACCCCACAATATACGGTAAAGGATTTCATCACCTTTTCCGTGGCCCACAAATCACGAACTTGAGCATAACGTTTACCCGCACAAATTTTAAAAGAAATTAGACTTTAAGCCTTAAGGACTTCGCGCTCACTAGGAGAAGTTAACTGTGTTTAGAACCTTGCTTAACGGTATATTGTTTACGGGGTGTCTAGGAAAGTGTTAACGGCGAAACCGCCAAAAGAGAAAGGGTTATTTAATTAAGGAACTTCGCGAAAGCGTTGGAAAACCTCCCCTTATCTCTGCACTTACCTGGCCTCGTGATCAGTGTATCTTGAGCCTGTTTCTTGACACAGTTTTACTTCGACAATCAAGTTCTGAAGCAGGTCTAGTTGACCTAGGTGAACCCTAGAACGATTAGGTGTATGGTATTTTTGTGTCGTGATTGTTTTTGTCCATATTCTTTTTGTGTGTATATTTCATTCTTCTGTTAATATATAAACTAAAAAAAAAAAAATATCACATTCTTTTTCCCCTCCTTTTCTCTACCTTCCTTTCTCTATCTTCATATCATGGGTACCCCATCTCGAAAAACTCTTGCCGAACTTTGGTACCCCCAACCAGACATTACTTCTTACGGTTCTTGCTTTGGCCGAACTTCGAACGATCCATCCATGCCAAAAATTTCATTGAGAGATCGGATAGACGCGTCGAGGACAAACAACTGGACCCCGCAATCCACTTCGTACCAACCGTTTCAAACATTCACCCCTTCTTGCGTTGATACACCTTTTGAAAGTCCAGTTGTAAACCCGAGACCAATGTCTCTTGCTGAACGAATTGAACAATCCCGTAGCCGATCTTTCACTCCTTTCACCACTTCAAATTCTTGGGATCAACAGTTCCATTCACCTTCTTATCCAAATATTGATCCTACTCCTGTCCAGCCATTCCATTCCTACCAATCCTACCCTACTTTTGCACCTTCCCTAGACATTGCTTCAGAACCGCCGTTTGGGAGTTTTCAGTATCCAAACAACTTTGAATCGTTTACTGAAACTCCTTCACAACCCATGTCTAGTCTGGAACAGTCGTTGGAAGACTTTAGGGTAGCGTCAAGCCAGCAAATGATGGATTTGAATGCGTCCATGGCCGCCCTCATACAACCTAGAGATCCGGTAGCTAGTTTTCAACTAGCTCCAAATTTTTCAATGTATGATGAGGCGGCAGGACAGGCTGTGAATTTGAGTGGAGAGAGTGAGATGTACCCCCTTCCAACTCAAACCTACCCATCCCAAATTGAATCCCACAACTCCTGTTTTGAAAGTCTATCGATTGTCCCACATGCTTTATCAATTAAAGATAGAATGATTAATGAGTTGTGCGACTTTGTAGTGTTTGATTTACCTGATTGTAAAGGGTCCCTTCCAAGTGAAACCAATCCCAAACCTTTTGACCTCTACACCTCCACTTTAGAACCTGAATCGATTGATATCCATGCTTTTGTTGAGGTGTCAGAGAATTTTGATTTTCACTTGATTAAGGATATTGACGCCGGGAATATTTTGGATGATGAACCCGTAGATTTGGCTGAGTTTGTCTCTTCAAATCATCATCCCGAATCATTAAATGTTTTTCCCGAACCCCATATGCGTCCGGAATTTGAAGAGAAGTGCATGGATGTGCTAAACTTTGAGGAGAATTTTGAGGATAGTTTTGAGGATGAACCAGTTTTGCTTGATGAGTCGGATTTTCCAATTCATCCTGTTCCTTCCACTGACTGTGTACACCCTACTGAACCTTTAACCGATAACCTTCCTCAATCACATCCCCCCACCCTTTCCATCGTTCCGACCTTGCAAGAACCCGTCTCACTTTCATTTCGTATGTCTGGTCTACCAAGTTTGGCGTACCCATGGTTTCTCTCGAATCTTGAGGGATTTGACCCCATTTCTCGACGAGTTAATAGATTAGCACAATCGCTTTTTACACATCGCTCATCACAAATTGTGCTAATCTATTTACTCCATTTGCACCCTCAAGTTCGTATTCCACTTCTTTTTCCTTTCCGCCATTCTTCTTCCTCTCATATACCGAGACCGTATCCCGCTTCTCTTCGCATACGGTCTCGAGTATTGTCCATCTCTTTTCTCTATGCCTTCTTTCACCAGCCACTGCTTTATCGAGATAAAATCTTTGAATGGTTGGTACTAACTTTTGGCCTGTGTAAGGCCTTGTATAGCTTGATACTGTTCTTTCCCCCCTAATCCTGAATTTCAACGCTTAACAGTGGAAACACTGTTCTACTTAAGTTTGGGGAGGAACACTTTTTTTGTATATATTTTTGTTTTCCTTTTTTTTTTGTATATAATTTTTTTTTAGGGAGCACCGACCATTTTGACCCTCTTGGTGTAGCCTGACAGTGAGGGCACTGTCAAGTTTAAGTTTGGGGGTGTGCTCGGTAAGCTTTCTTCCTTCGCATTCATTTGTATATTTTGCATTTGCATACCTTATTAAAAACCCACAAAAATTAAAAAATTTCGAAAAAAATATAAAAACTTTGTCGTCAAGTTAGCTAATAGGGTAACTTAGATCTTTATTCCGAAAGTTTAGTTGATATATTAGAAATAACTAAATTCTAGGCTTAGGGATTGAAAACCCTAAAAATAACCCTTATTCTGTCTAACTTTGGTAAGTATACGTCCTTACAGTTTTTTTTGAGAAATAGGTAATCTTGAGTTCAGTTCTGTAGTTAAGTCAAGATGAAGGGAAAGTATTGATGCTCTACTGAAGGATAAGTCTGAAAAATAGTTTATTTTCTTGAGTTCAAATTTAGAAAGTATATACCCTACAAACTGCACATACACGCATCCTGAAACTTGGGATAGTAGAGGATACCTAGAAATACTCTTGCCTGAAAGCCTAGTATGAAAGAAAAAATGGTATTTAAAGCTAAACACCAAAAGAGCATGTTGAAAAATATATCCGGTCTTGAAAAAGAAAAAGAAAAAGAAAAAGAAAAAGAAAAAAATAGAATAAAGTCAAGACCTGGAAACTGCTATTTACGCTTTAAAGTTCACACATTCAGTAATCGGTCGTTAGTGCCTCAAGAAGCATTAATAGTCGCATGAAAGGTGTGTGAACAAATCCGTCCATCCTTAATGAAAAGAAGTAGTATTTGGTATTAGGACAAGGGTATTATAGCTTGAATTGAATTCTTGAGTGTAGGGGTGCAAATATACACACACGTAGGGGTATACAATCGATGTTTGGACAAAAGATAGAAATAAAGAATAAGACTTGTGTTTTCTGTAAAGTTGATAAAAATCCCTGATTTGAGGCCGCACTTTAGAAGGAAAACTCAGGAGAACCAACATCTTTCTAAACTTTTTTCGGAACGTATAGGATCTAAAGTTAAACAGATAGGAGGTGTGAAACATAAGGGTTGGATATTTCTAACTTAGGATGATAGAATTTCTAACGTAAATACTAAACTGTAGGAGTAGAATCGACGTTAACTTATGACACTAGCATGACGGGATTTTGTGGGTAGTATCCGCTGAAAACCCTCAGGAGACAACACTCCTCCTACTAGGGACACCTAGAGGTTTAACGGCTTGTTGCACGTGCTCAGTGCAATCGCGTTCCCTGCGAAAGTGCGGTTAGGATTTTATTTTTATGAATAATTGGTTTTGCTCGGGACGACCAAAAGTTAAGTTTGGGGGTATTTGTTCATAACAGAATACTGCATTTTATACCGCCCATTCTTATGCTCGTGTGTTTATAGGTAGGTGCTTTTAATTCGTGTTTGTTACATATTTACAAATTACAGGTTTCCAGTACAAATATTGCAAATCAAGACAAAGTTTCCACAGTTACACCAAATACAGAACATCTGTTGACAACAGATAAAAGCCGGGTTCCGGTCGTCCATATCCGTCCAGTGGTGCGTACCGGTTCCAGAGACAAGACATATGACAGCGGTCATTCGTGTCTCGGACAAGCACAGAGCACGAGAGGGGCAGCACAAGAATCAATGGGTGCGCGGAGCTCGAGGGAGAAAAGGTCAAAAGTATTATTTTTGTTGCCACTTTGGACCATTGCAAATCTGATGCAACTTTGGAAGCATACTGCAATTTGGTATATGTACAACAACATAGGACAGAGAACCAGGGGAGCACACAAAATATGGTGGTCCAACTTGTCAAGACGGCCGCGGAACCGCGGCCTAAGCAGGCTTAGGCCGCGGATCCGCGGCCATGTGGGGTGATTGTTACGAAAAATCGTGTTTTTAGTTTAACCGCAATCAATAACGGTGTCGCACGTAGCTAGACCGAGATGAGTACGGGTCGTCCTCTGGGAAACGTGGAACCTTTTAATTTTACTTTAGATGTGTTGAAAAGGAGAAAGAAATAAGAATGGTTGTAGGATGGTTTCTAGATCTACGTTTAATAAGAATGTAAATATAGATCTAGAATAGTTTAAAGATGTGATTAATTATAATAAGAAGGGCTTGTAGGGTTCGTTAGGATTTAGTAGTTATGAATGATTAATTAAAGTTACCCTTTTTATCCATTAATAGATTTAGAACTAGAACGACGGCGATGCGTGTAGATTAGGGTTTCTGGAGGGAAAAGGAATCCCACTCTTAACCCTTATCTCGACACGGAACTCCGTTCATATCTAGCCTTTACCAAAACAATCATTAATCTAATCTCTAATCGCGGTCGGAACTAGTAAAGAATTGCTAGCGCGCCCGATTAGGATGTTAATGATTATTTTGATAAAGTTCCTAAACTTTATAGGACTTAAAAAGGGTTTAGATATTTTTCATCGTTCATTAGCCTACCCTAATCCTACGAACCCTAACAAGCGGAGAATTACTCGCGCATGTTGGGAGAAGAATATGAAAAGAAAGAGATGGAAAACATAATGTAAAAGAAAACAAACAATTAAATAAAAACTACCTTTATTAATTAACTCCTTCAACTACTCTTTTAATCCATAGAAAATGATTACAAAACTTGATTTGCTTCTCGATCTTTCCTAAGGAGGTAGTCGAACAGTCGATGATCAGCCTGGATGCGTGAGCGTCGGGAGCTTCGTGATCTCTTCGGCTTGATAGCTTTTCCAAGAGGCCCTCGGTGCCTTTTTATAGTGCGAAGCCAGAATCTTTTTGTTGAGAAGTTGGTAAAATTCAGCATTTGAAAATCTCCCAAAATATTACATTCTCTCTCCTCTTCATTGCGGCGGTTCCGCGGCCCCATGGTGGGTTTGGCCGCGGAACCGCGCTCCATGGTGGGGATCTCTCTGTCGTTTCTCTGGTTCTCTCTGATGGTGACATTTGGCATTCCTAAACATCTTCAGAATCTGAAAATATTTTCTCGGCTGCTTCCAGACTTAGTCTCCAAGTTTGCTCTTTAATTTGGAAAATATTCTTCAACAAATTGATTTGTTTGTTAAATCCTTCATAACAACTTGGAAATAATCTGCACAACAACTCATATAAGATTTTAGTAGACTTTGTTCTACTAGGATTAGACCAATAATATTATTTGCATACATTTTCCTACCAAATGATAATTAAAATATATTAACACATGGAAAATAACGTTTTTACACATAAACCCTCATATGTATAATATATTATAATAAAGTCCTTTTTTGATATAAAAATGGTAGGAAAAATGTACTACAAATGTGCAGTTTTATCGCCTGAACAAATACCCCCAAACTTATCTTTGATCGTCCCGAGCAAATTAGTTTATTTAAGAGGAGAACAAGAAAAGATAAAACTAGGCACACTTTCGTAGGCAGACACGATTGCACTGAGCATGTGCAACAAGCCGTTAAACCTCTAGGTGTCCCTAGTAGGAGGAGTGTTGTCTCCTGAGGGTTTTCAGCGGATTACACCCACAAAATCCTATAACAAAAGAAAGATGGTGAAATTTACATATAAAGATAAGAACCATAAAAGAAATACTTTGAAAAGAAGAGTTTCCAACTATACTAGCTTTTCAGTTGTCATGAGCCCTATATTAATAGTCATGAAAAAATGTTAGAAATCACATCATCCCTCAATAAAACATCGTCTTTATTCTTCATTCCTACCTTTTGTCCAAACATTGATCATATAACCCCACGTGTGTGTAAAGAACATCCCTACACTCAGAGAATTCAATTCAAGCTATCATACTCTTGTCCATCTACCTTAGTACTTTTTCTTTGATGAATACTTAGAATTGCTTACACATTTTCATGCGACCGTTAATACTTCTTGAGGTACTAACCGACCGATTACTCATGTGCTTGCTGATTTGGTGATAATATTTTCCTTGTCTTGCACCACCTAAGGCTTAGCAGTGACTCCCAGACCAGTTGGCCTTAGGGCACTAGGTGAAGAGGCACCCTCGCTATATTTTTTTTATTGCTACCTTGGCGATACAAAACCAGTGTTCATTTTTTTCTTTTCACCATTTTATATTTTCTTCATCATTTCCTTCATACTTTGGCTTTTAGACAAGAGCATTTCAAGGTATCCTCTACTATCCCGAGTTTCAAGACGTGTGTAGGTGCATATAGTAGGGTATCAACGTTCAAAATGTTTGGCTTCCAGAATAGAAACTATTTTTCAGACTTATTTTTATCCTCAGATTAGTGACTTCCTTCATCTTACTAACCCTTGGGACAACAGCTCATAACTACTTATTACTAGTTCGTATAAGAAAACTTCTAATTTTCTTGGTTTTCTTAAACTATTCCTATCTTTTGGATGTAATGTTTCACTTTCTACTCTTTTGTTATAAAAGAAAATTTTTGAAATTTTTTTTTTTTTTTGAAAATATTGTGCTTATGCAAAATATGATGCAAATTGATGTGTAAATAAGCACAAAGCTCCCCCAAACCTGTTTACAGCAGTGTCCTCACTGATGTCATCCGTTAAGCTCAAAAACCTGTAGACTTGGGAGGAAATTATTTACGGGGGCAAGAATATATGAAAGTGAAAATCCTCCCCCAAACTTATTTTAGGCTCACAATTTTGTAAAAATCATTTTCTTTCAAGAGCCAAAATATACCACCCCTCCCCCAAACTTGAGTTAAACAATTTTAATCTTTTAAAATCACACGAGGGGGTCAAGGTTATTGGTCAATGCCAAGCTTTGCAAAGACCGAAGGTCAACACCAACCATTCAAAAATTTTATCGATGAAGCACCAAGGTTGGTGGAAGAACATGTCACCTATTGACGTGAAGAAGTGGAGAGGTGACAAGAGGTGTAAAGGATTGCGTCTCAATTTGGAGAGACGACACAGTGATAGTAATGATGGATTACTCGCATTATCATGATTGTCCAAAAGAGGGGGTGGAGGTCCAATTTCTTCATCTTGGAGTTGATTCATCTCAACACCCGTGTCTTGTAAAAATGCGAGTTCATCAGCGAAAATTTCCTCAAAGCTTTCATCGATACCCCGAAAAATAATGTCATCAGAAAAAATGGGGTGATCGTCAGACTCAATATAAAGTTCCTCATTAGATGTTGACCCGGACAATTCGGTGGAAGAGTAAATGGTTGGGTCAAACAACAACATATGAAAAGAGTCTGTATCATGAGGTTGATCAAATTCACTACTGTCGACATCCATTAATTCGACAGAACACACATGAGCATAGGGTTCGGAGGGTTCACTTCCCAACTTGTAAATGTTAAGCTCAATTGACTTCTTCCCAAAGGATAGGGTCATAGAGCCGTTTCTACAATTAATTACTGCGTTGGAAGTGGCCAAAAAGGGTCGACCGAGTATCACCGGAATTTGATTGCGTGGGTTTGCTACAGGTTGTGTATCTATAACGATAAAGTCCACAGGGAATATGAATTCCCCGACTTTGATTAACACATCCTCTAGCTCACCCCTAGGTTGGGTGATAGATCGATCGGCCATCTGAAGATTGCAATGCGCAGGTTTTAACTCTCCGATCCCTAATTGCTCATACACAGAATACGGAAGCAAGTTAACACTAGCACCTAGATCGAGTAGAGCACGATTGATATTTTTACCCCCAATAGAGATTGAAATTGTAGGACTTCCGGGGTCCTTTCGTTTCTTGGGTAGTTGTTATGTAAAAGCAGTGCTCACATTACTCGCAAGGAAAACTTTTTTAGGTACTTGAACTTTTCGCTTCCTAGTGCACAAGTCCTTTAAGATTTTTGCATATGACGGAACTTGTTGAATAGCATCTAGGAGAGGAATGTTTATGTTAACTTGCTTAAAAATTTCCACAATCTTCTCCATTTGCGGGTTAGGTCGGTTGGCCCTTAATCGGTTTGGAAATGGAGCTCGATCAATAAGTTTTGGGTCCAACGTTTGTGGAGAAGACTGTGGTGACGGATTCGATCCCAAAATTGGAGTGGGCATCGACTTAGATAGATTTGGTGAAATGTTTGAGCCTTGGGGAAAACGGAGAATAGGCTCGGATGAAGGTGGGAGACTAGACGAATTAGGGGAAGAAGAAGAAGAAGGGGTATCAAATGTGTCACTATCATCAACTTGCTCACCCACTTGGTTGTTCAGCACTCTCCCCGATCTCAACGTAGTGACGGCATTCACATTATGACTTTGTGAATGGCCAGGATTCGGTAGGGGTTGAGATGGGAGTTTCCCTTTCTCTCTCGCACTCATTGCGGCATTTAACTGTGCGATTTGGTTTTCTATTGATTTAATACTCTCACCATGGGAGGAGGAGTTTTTCGTTAGGGCATCAATAGAAGACCTCATATCAGCCGAATTTTGCATGGATTGTTTCATGAACATATCCAAAGTTTGTGCGAGTGAGTTGTCAGTACCGGCCACTTGTGGTGTAGAAATGTTGGCCGGATTTTGGAAATTCTGTGACTGAAAGGGGGGCTGATTCTGTGGTTGTGGTTGCTGTGGAGGAGGTCTTTGATAATTACTTTGTTGGTTTTGATTCCAAGCAAAGTTAGGATGATTCCTCCATCCTTGATTATATGTGGAAGAATAAGGATCGTTTCTAGGTCGCTGCTGAAAAGCAGCATTAGCTTGAAACGATGCATTCATAGGACATTCTTCCATTAAGTGTGAAGGATCCGAACAGCAACCACAAACGGTCTTAGGAAGCGTAACCTGATTTAGGGAGAATGATGAAAATTTGTTCTCCATAGCATCGAGTTTCTTCTGCATCGCTGCCATTTCGGCTTTTACTGCGATGGAAACGTCGAGTTGGTGAATACCTCCCTTAGTTGAAGGTGGTCTTACGCTTTCCCACTGCAAAGTGCTTTCTGCGAGATCTTCCAGATATTTCCATGCTTCACCGTCATCTTTAGACATGAAATTTCATTGACACATTGTTTCAAGCATCTGCTTTGTCGCTGGATTAATGCCCTCATATATAATCCGACATAAATCCCATCTTTGTATTCCGTGATGGGGGCATTGGACAAGCAGATCTTTGAAACGTTCAAAGCACTTCCAAAATGGTTCGTTGGGAAGCTGGGTGAACTGGTTAATCTCGCTCCTAACATGTGCAGTCTTATGATTTGGGTAAAACTTCTTAAGAAATGCTACGACGAATTCATCCCAATTAGCGATAGAGTGTGCGGCAGTATTATAAAGCCATTTTTCTGCCAAGTCGCACAGTGTGAATGGGAGAAGACGTAAGCGCATAGCATCTAAAGTCAATTGTGAAGTACCCATCATTGCGCATACGTTTTCGAATTTGGTGATGAAAACGTACGCGTCTTCCGATTCAAGCCCGTGAAATTTAGGCAGCAGATTGATGTAGTGGGGTTTAATTTCGAAATTATCCCCGTTAGGTGGTGGAAGAGATAGACAAGTAGGAAGAGGACCACGAATAGGATAGCATCTCTCTTGGAGAGAGATGCGCGGTGGATTCTGCGCACCTGCGGGTGGTGGCAGCGTGGTGTTATACTCTGATGGAGTGCCGTCCATCTCGGTTGATGTGGTGTGTGGTGGGGGAAAAGAAGATGAAGAAGTACCGACTTCGGCGTCGATAGAAAGAACGCGGACAAGACGGGCACTAGGATCCCGTGTCCAGCCGAGCATGCACTAAGCGGGTTTAGTGCAAGTGGCAGCGTGTGTGTGATTTAAAATTGGCTTGTTTTTGAAAAAGTGGGACTCAAGACAAATCACCCTAAGATGCACAAGCAACCCTAGAACTGAGGTCACCTAGGTCCAGTCTCTAGACCGCTCCTAGACTTCCAAAGGACAAGCCGCAGGATAAATCCTCTACCGCCTCCGTACTACCCTTGTAGCGAGGTAAGTGCCAGGTAAGCGGGAAGGAACCACCACTACAGTGGGCCTAATTAAAAACCAATAGCCTTTGTCACACTTGCCTAGGCACTACAAAAGTAATGCGGATAAACGATAGATTACCCACGACCTTCCTCTGTCCTTATTGAGCGCGACAGTCCTTAGAGTCTGGTCTAGATATTTTTTAAATTAATGAAGGGTTGATCTATATGCTCGGTTTGTGATTTGTGAGGCTTAGGAAGGGTGATGAAATCCCCACCTAATCTTGATTTGGTCTTTGCCCCTTAAAATCCGTATTAAATATGCAAAACAAAACCAATCACAAAACTTTTGCAAAAAGATTTTTTTTTGAGCGGCGCAATTTTGCAAAGAATCCTGCAGAAAATAGATTTTATTGGATTTTAGGAGAGAGAGAAGGAGTTAAGAAAGATACCAGAGAAGATTGAAGCCCTGATTCCTCTAGCCTGCCGCCCTTCCGCCGCCAAAGGTGCCTTTATGCCGCGGTTCCGCCGCGTGGTAGAGAGAACAGTTGATGAAATTTTTTCTGTGATCTCCCTTGCTCCTCTGGATCTCTAAAAAGCTCTCTGTTTCCTGTTTTCCTCAATTCTGTGACTCCAGATCTCCTTGCAAAAATCCACGCACAAATCGTTAAATATGCAATTTGCAGTTTTGTGTTAATAATGATATGACTCGTCTAAGAATTCAACACAAATAGTAAAAAAAAAATTACGCACGTATCCCCGGCAACGGCGCCATTTGATTGTTACGAAAAATCGTGTTTTTAGTTTAACCGCAATCAATAACGGTGTCGCACGTAGCTAGACCGAGATGAGTACGGGTCGTCCTCTGGGAAACGTGGAACCTTTTAATTTTACTTTAGATGTGTTGAAAAGGAGAAAGAAATAAGAATGGTTGTAGGATGGTTTCTAGATCTACGTTTAATAAGAATGTAAATATAGATCTAGAATAGTTTAAAGATGTGATTAATTATAATAAGAAGGGCTTGTAGGGTTCGTTAGGATTTAGTAGTTATGAATGATTAATTAAAGTTACCCTTTTTATCCATTAATAGATTTAGAACTAGAACGACGGCGATGCGTGTAGATTAGGGTTTCTGGAGGGAAAAGGAATCCCACTCTTAACCCTTATCTCGACACGGAACTCCGTTCATATCTAGCCTTTACCAAAACAATCATTAATCTAATCTCTAATCGCGGTCGGAACTAGTAAAGAATTGCTAGCGCGCCCGATTAGGATGTTAATGATTATTTTGATAAAGTTCCTAAACTTTATAGGACTTAAAAAGGGTTTAGATATTTTTCATCGTTCATTAGCCTACCCTAATCCTACGAACCCTAACAAGCGGAGAATTACTCGCGCATGTTGGGAGAAGAATATGAAAAGAAAGAGATGGAAAACATAATGTAAAAGAAAACAAACAATTAAATAAAAACTACCTTTATTAATCAACTCCTTCAACTACACTTTTAATCCATAGAAAATGATTACAAAACTTGATTTGCTTCTCGATCTTTCCTAGGGAGGTAGTCGAACAGTCGATGATCAGCCTGGATGCGTGAGCGTCGGGAGCTTCGTGATCTCTTCGGCTTGATAGCTTTTCCAAGAGGCCCTCGGTGCCTTTTTATAGTGCGAAGCCAGAATCTTTTTGTTGAGAAGTTGGTAAAATTCAGCATTTGAAAATCTCCCAAAATATTACATTCTCTCTCCTCTTCATTGCGGCGGTTCCGCGGCCCCATGGTGGGTTTGGCCGCGGAACCGCGCTCCATGGTGGGGATCTCTCTGTCGTTTCTCTGGTTCTCTCTGATGGTGACATTTGGCATTCCTAAACATCTTCAGAATCTGAAAATATTTTCTCGGCTGCTTCCAGACTTAGTCTCCAAGTTTGCTCTTTAATTTGGAAAATATTCTTCAACAAATTGATTTGTTTGTTAAATCCTTCATAACAATTTGGAAATAATCTGCACAACAACTCATATAAGATTTTAGTAGACTTTGTTCTACTAGGATTAGACCAATAATATTATTTGCATACATTTTCCTACCAAATGATAATTAAAATATATTAACACATGGAAAATAACGTTTTTACACATAAACCCTCATATGTATAATATATTATAATAAAGTCCTTTTTTGATATAAAAATGGTAGGAAAAATGTACTACAAATGTGCAGTTTTATCGACTGAACATGGGGTCCTCGTGCTGTCGTTTTTTGGGGGAATTTTAGGTACTTCATTTTATGGCAGATTGTTGCCCTAGGTTTTCAGTTCACCTCCTATAAATACCCCAGAACTTGCCAAGCTTTAGGTGTTCATTCTTTGTTCCTCTTTTGTGGTTTTTTGTGTAGTTCTTCTTATTCTTCTTCATTCTTTTTCCATGAAAATTGTAGTGAGAGCTTTTTGAGTGGAAGATCAATGAAGATGAGGGCTTTTGTATCATTCTCTTTTGTTTAACTTTCCCCTGAGATTCTTGCTTTCTCTTGATCATTCAACCTCTTCATTGAGCTTGAATGGTTAAGGATTAGTTATTGATCTCAAGGGTCGTATTTTCTTGTGGAATTGGTTCTTCACTTCACATGAGTTCTTTACCCTTCTCTTGATCTTGCAAGCTCTTGATTGAGCTTGCAAGTTTAAGGGTTGGCTATTGATCACATGCTTGTCTTGAGTTCTAGTTTCTAATTCTTTTTATTGCTTATTTATTACTTGCTTTTTATTACCTTGCTTTACTTTCTTGCAATTTATATTCATGCACTTAATTACTTGTAATCTTTTCTTTTCTTTGTTCTTTTCTTTTTGTTCTCTCTTTTTGGTTCTTTTTTGTGAATGTTGTATTTATTGTTGTTGTTAAGAATCCATATGATATTGTAAGTTAACATTTCTTTGCTCATTTCCTTTTCCCGTTATTTTCCATTGAACTCCGCCGAAACCATACGCAAGCGCTCCGTTAGGCACCCTACCCTAACAAGGTAACGGTGATTCCTAACCGTGACCGGTTGCGTTCGGTTTAGCCGGAGGCGAAAGCAAGAGACAAGAACGGACGGACAAGGGTAAATAAGCCGGATTCCACGAATACCGCGCTTAAATCCCCTAATCCACGTTGTTGCCGATTGCTCTAGCTTCAATTGGTCAAGACTCGGCTCAAAGGTTTTGAGTACGGATTTCTTTAGCTTACATTATCGTATCTTTTCTTAACAACTTTATACTTGCAAATAATACACATAGGTTAGATTGAACAAACTCATACAGATTCTTTATTGACTCGTCTAAAACAAGAAAGGACATACAACCATCTCCCTGTGGATCGACCCGTGCTCAACCGGCTAGCTGCATAGCGACACCGTCATGATTGCGGTTAACTTTAATTCTTCCAATCAGGACATTCGTTCATTTCTTGGCCATGCGGGCTTTTATAGGAGATTCATAAAATTGCTAGACCCTTAACTCTTCTCTTGGCCAAGGATACGACTTTCCACTTTGACTCGGATTGTGAGGCATCTTTCGACTCACTCAAACACTCCCTCACTACAGCCCCCGTTCTATCGTCTCCAAATTGGGACTACCCCTTTGAGCTTATGTGTGATGCATCAGACTTTGCAATAGGTGCAGTCTTAGGACAGCACATTGACAAGATGCCACATGTGATCTATTATGCGAGTAAGACCCTGAATGATGCGCAAATCAATTATACAACTACTGAAAAAGATCTTTTGGCGGTTGTATTTTCCCTAGAAAAATTCAGGCCTTACTTGATTGGCTCACCAATAATTGTGTACACAGACCATTCTACCTTGAAACATCTTTTGGCGAAAAAAGATGCAAAAGGTAGGCTCATACGTTGGATCCTTCTATTACAAGAATTTGATCTTGTTATCAAAGATAAGAAAGGATGTGAAAACGTTGTAGCCGACCATCTTTCACGCATCTCTTCTTCCCCCGAGACCCTGCCGATCAATGATTCGTTTCCGGATGAACAACTCTTGAGCGTATCCAATGAACCTTGGTTCAGGGATATTGTGAACTATCTTGTCACGGGACTTATACCCAGCAATTGGTCAAAACAGGACAAACACCGTTTCCTATCCCAAGTAAAACACTTTTACTGGGATGATCCCTATCTGTTTAAGTATTGTCCTGATCAAATCCTTCGCCAGTGTGTCCCGAATGAGGAGTTGAAGAGTGTTCTATCTTTTAGTCATGATCTGGCCTGTGGAGGTCACTTCGGTCCTAAAAAGACGGCGGAGAAGGTTTTGCAATGCAGATTTTATTGGCCGACCTTGTTCAAAGACGCATTTGGTTATTGCAAAACCTGTACACAATGTCAGTATACGGGTAGGATTTCCCGGAGAAATGAAATGCCCCAGCAACCCATCTTAGTGGTTGAAATTTTCGATGTTTGGGGCATTGACTTTATGGGTCCCTTTCCCAACTCATTTAGGAATTTGTACAAACTGCTGGCGGTTGATTACGTCTCAAAGTTGATTGAAGCCATTCCATGTCGCACTAATAACAAGAAGGTTGTCATTATGTTCCTAAAAGAAAACATCTTTTCGCAATTTGGACACCCACGCGCTATCATTAGCGATAACGGGACACATTTCTGCAACAGGTCTTTCGAGACTCTGATGCGGAAATACGGAATCAACCACAGACTTTTTACACCCTATCATTCCCAAACGAGCGGGCAGGCTGAGATTTCGAATAGACAGATCAAACAAATCCTGGAGAAGACTGTTGCAAAAAATAGAAAAGATTGGTCGACCAAACTGACGGATGCTCTTTGGGCATTCAGAACTGCATTTAATACTGACCCAGGGATGTCTCCATATAGGATAGTGTTTGGGAAGGCATGTCACTTACCTGTCGAGATTGAGCATAAAGCATTGTGGGCTATTAAGGAAATCAACTTTGACTTAAACCAAACTTGCAACTTTCGGAAGCTGCAATTGAATGAGCTAAGCGAACTCCCCAATGAAGCTTATGATAACGCTGTAATCGTAAAGAATAGGACCAAGGTTTTTCATGATAAAAACATTTTGAGGAAAACATTTTCACCTGGTCAGCAAGTCCTTCTTTATGATTCACGACTACACCTTCACGCGGGTAAGCTTCGATCTTGATGGAAGGGACCTTTTGTTGTGCGGTCTGTATACCCGCACGGGGCAGTAGAGGTAGAAAATGTTAATAACGGCATATTTTTCAAAGTGAATGGACATAGACTAAAGCCGTATTTTTCCACTGACCCCACGGAGGAGCTCCTGTTCTTACAGGAGACATTTTACCTTGATTAAAATTCCTCCGTCTCACCTCCATGTCCTGTATATTACTGCATCATCTTTTTGAATAGAGGTGAGTGAAAAGAATAAGTTTGGGGGAAGATCTTCACTTATATATTTTGCCCCCACTAATAAATTCCTCCCAGGCTTACAGGTTTTTGTAGATATAGTGGTTGGCAACAGTGAGGACACTGTTGAAAACAAGTTTGGGGGAGTTTTGTGCTTAGTTTTGCATTATCTGCATATCATTTGCATAAGCACAAAACATTTCTTTAAAAAAAACCCATAAAAATTTAAAATTTTTTAAAAACTTATAAAAATTTTTATAAAAAATTTCAAAACCCATAAAAATATTGTGTAAAAAGTTTTGGCTCATCATTTTGTAAATTTTTTTCAAAATCAATAAATATTTAAAATTTTTTAAAAACCTATAAAAATTTAAAAATTTTCAAAATATAAAAATATTTAATATTTATGATAATAAAAGATTAGATGGTGAAAAATTACATCCTTGAGATTAGAAAAATTTAAGAAAACCAAGAAAATTAGAAGTTTTCTTATACGAACTAGTAATAAATGTTTATGAGCCGTTGTCCCAAGGGTTAGTAAGATGAAGGTAGTCACTAATCTGAGGATAAAAATAAGTCTGAAAAATAGTTTCTATTCTGGAAGCCAAACATTTTGAACGTTGATACCCTGCTATTCGCACTTACACACATCTTGAAACTCGGGATAGTAGAGGATACCTTGAAATGCTCTTGTCTTAAAGCCGATGTATGAAGGAAATAAAAAAAATGAAGAAAATATTAAGTGGTGAGAAAAATGGACACTGGTTTTGTTATCACCGAGGGCAATAAAAAAATATATAGCGAGGGTGCCTCTTCACCTAGTGCCCTAAGGCCAACTGGTCTGGGAGTCACTGCTATACCTTAGGTGGTGCAAGAAGAGGAAAATACACCAAATAAGCAAGCACATAAGTAATCGGTCGGTTAGTACCTCATGAAGTATTAACGGTCGCATGAAAGTGTGTGAGCAATCCTAATATTCATTAATTAAAAAAAAAGTACTGAGGCTGATGGGTAAGAGTATGATAGATTGAATTGAATTCTCCGGGTGTAGGGATGTCTTTACATCCACGCAGGGTGATATGATCGATGTTTGGAAGAAAGATAGGAATGAAGAATAAGACGGTGTTTTATTGAGGGAATACGTGATTTCTGACATCTTTTCATGAACATTAAGATAGGGCTCATGACAACCGAAAAGCTAGCTTAGTTGGAAACCCTAATTTTCAAGGCTTTTCTTTTACAATTCTTGTCTTTAAATGTAATATTCATGATCTTCCTTTTATTATTGGATTTTGTGGGTGCAATTCGCTGAAAACCCTCAGGAGACAACACTCCTCCTACAAGGGACACCTAGAGGTTTAAAGGCTTGTTGCACGTGCTCAGTGCAATCGTGTTGCCTACGAAAGTGTGCTTTTCTTTTTGTTTATTTTCTCCTTCTCTTTTTAATAAAACAGTTCGATCGAGACGATCGAAAATAAGTTTGGGGGAATTTGATCAGTCGAAAATAATGCATTTTTAACACGGTAATTTCCCTACCATTTGAACTCATATAGAAGTGTTCGGTATTCATAATTGCACATATTACCAAATCATCTCTGAAATACCAGATTGCATGTGTTAGACTTTTAAACCGGCACTTTAAGGGAAATTAACTGTGTTTCATGGTATCGCATCATCCTTGTATTGCACAACTCTTGTCTTGGGGTTTAATGCAGGAAATTCCAGAAGCAAAGCAAAAAAATGGGAAAAGAACTGATAAAAGATACGCCAACTCAAAGGCTAAAGATCTGGTAGCAATACAGAAGGCCAAATAAAATTTAAAATATCAGACAAAAGCCCAAATGTCAGCCCAAGTCCACAGAAGAAAAATCAAGCTCCAAGGGCCTCAAAGGACCGCGGATCCGCGGCCTAAACCTCCTTGGCGCCGCGGATCCGCAGCCTTATGATGTGATCATTGGCTCAAATTTTGTCACGTGCTCTCCTCTAATGGCCAAAGCTTGCAGAAGACCCCAGAAGCTCTACGTGGCGCATCTAGAAGGCTCGGCTTAACAAACTATTTCTAGAAGGCTCTCTTAACAAACTTTTGGAGGGAAAATTCAAATTCAAATCCTAGATCTAGGGTTTTGGAGTTCTATAAAAAGGAGCCTAGATCTAGGGTTGAGGTTGTTTAAGAATCACCTATCATCTTCTACCCACAAGTTGAGTGACACAACTTGTGCCTCAAATTCCAATTCAAAATCAAGATCAAGATCCCGAGTGCAATTCAAGCAAGAGAGCCTTCAACCTTTAGAAGCGACACTAGATTTCAACGGAGAAAGAGATCCAAGCCGATCCGCGACTCAAGGAGCCGAGCGAAGCCGAAATCGACGATCTAGTTCCATCCTTTTGTAAATTCAAGAGAGTTGTAAAGAAATTTGTCGATGAATAAAGGTGAATTTTCTATATTCTTGCTTATCTTTTAATTCAAGCATAATGATTAGATCTCAATTTGTGATTGTGTTTGTGATCATGATGTTTGAGTAATCTCCGCTCGTGTAGGAGTTGTGACGATCTTTAGATGATGATGATTTAGATATTTTTACAATTCTTAAATCTTATAATGTTTGGAAATTCTAGTGAATCAAATGATTAATGACCTAGTTTCGAGACGATTTTTTCTTGATCGTGCTCACTCGAAATTAGGGAACAACTATTGATCATTTGATTAACTAGAAGCTAGAATTTGAATGAGATTCATCGAAAGGACAAAGGATGAGTAGCGGAATCCCTAATTTCCTCGCAAGATCCTTAACCCTCGATGAATTTGCATCGATCTAGTATCAATTCGTTAATGGATAAGAATGAGTAATCATTAGATCTCATCACATCTATAGATCTGATCTACTCCTACGAGCCATACTTCTAATCTTGATTGTTGGTTGGAAATTATCACACATCTCAATTCTTGTTTTTAATGTTTTTCCTAGATCTAGATTTTTTCTAATTATTGATCTTCAATTACAAATCATGAATTGTTTTCTTTTCTTTTCCTTAAATTTTCAACTCATCTAATTCGGAAATTGAACGAATCTCACTTTCCCTGTAGACGATCCGCACTTATTAACGCGCTACATCCGACACCGTTATTGATTGCGGTCAAAATAATTTTTGGTTGTGATTTCTATATACAATTTTCTAAAAAACAAACACAATCCGAAATCAAATAATCCAATCAAATGGCGCCGTTGCCGGGGATCGTGTGCTAATTTGTTCATTTTTTGAAATTTGAGTTGAAAAGTTTATTCCATCTAAAATTTTGAGATCAAAACTCGTGCAAAACACTAAACGAGTTGTTGTGGTTAATTGCAAGGAAATCTGGAGCTTGCTGTGCAATTGGAAAATTATTTGAAGAATTCCAGAGGACTAAGGTGTAGGGTTCCTAGGCACACCAATGAGGTTCTACAAGTGATCAAACATGCCAAAATCAAATTTTTTTATGTGCCAAGGAACCCTAAACTAGATCGTTACTAGAGGTAAAGGCGAAACTACAAGCAAGTTAACAACTTGACTAAAAAGTGAAAGAGACTACAACCTTTGTTGATCCGGTCCTCCACTTTCTTAGCTCCGTGATGACGTCCCTCCGCTGCGATCATCCGAATTCCGGACTCTAGCGTCGGTTTCATCGGAAAAATGGGCGGGCTAGGTCGTTGACTTCGATGCCGAAGATGATCTACGTCGAGGCGACTCAAACTCAAACTCCACCTTCACTAGTTCATGAAACATGTGAAGATAACACACTCTACTACATGGCAAGTGGTAGAGGATGAAGAAATAGGAAGTGGGTTCACTTTGGATTTGGATTTCACACTTGGAAAAATCTAGCAATAGTTTCTTCTCTTCATGAAGAAGAAGAAGGAAAAAGAATAATGAATTATTTCCAAAAGGAAAATCAAGTGATGGTTATCATAATGCAACCATGGGTGAGTTTAACTAGTGTAGAGACTAAAATAGGATTTAGGTGAATGGTTAGGTTTAGGAAAGAAACAAAGTGGTCAAAGCTTCATGAAGCTTCAAGAAAAAAACAAAGAAGCCACCATTTTATTTCTTGCCCAAAAAGAATTAAAGAAAATAAATAAACCAAATAAAATAATGGAAACCCTAACCATTAACTAAACATGGTTTGAAGCAAACACACACCCAAGTTTGCATGTATCATCAAACATGATACAAACTAGTGCACAAAACTATATCATATATACAACGTGCACACCAAGTGAGAAAATCCATCTTAAGTGAACAAATACTCGTTAATGTAAAATAATATATCAAATATATAATTATACATTAAATCATTAAATCAACACTTGATTTAATAATCCGGTCATACTGCATATAACCGACTAATATCAAGTGTATCAATGTATCGAATCAACACTTGATTCGGTAACCCGGCTATATCATATATAACCGTCCAATGATACAAATCGCGAGAATAGAATACAATATCAAATACTGGTATTATTCTCGGTCCCGCACATATCTCATATGCGCTCCTATTTCGTTTCGCTTGAGCCAGAAAACCTCTGTGTAGGACTCTAAAGACTCGGCAATACTCCGGCAGCAGGTGATGATCATATCAAACACCCACAAGCCTCAAGCGGTCTGCTAAACGTAACGGCCACCCGGGTATTGAGTGATCAGAAGATCAATGAACAAGCCCGCTCACACTCCTGTGAATCCAATCAGCAACACTTACCGTACAGTCCGGTCTGTTCGTCTGATATGTCGCATATCTCGCCTAGGGGTGGTAAACGTCAGACCCCAGTAGCTCGATAAGTCATGCCGATGTAAGGTCCATAACAAGCATGAAACTACTGATAACACTTACCAGTAAATCAGTGCAACCCTGTCCAGGGATTTCCAGTTATGGCCAGTCGAGCATAGCGCAACATCAACCCCCAATACCGGGAGAGACGAATACCCTCCTATCGCTCATTGCCTCCATGTGAATCGGGACTGTACCCAGAAACCACCTGTTTGCACGACTCAGTAAAGCCATGGTAGGGTGGAAATCAAAGCACAGTAGGAGACACACAAGACTCTATGACAATCTCGGGTCAACATACTAAGCTGTACCAGTGTCACCAGAGAACTGCCATCTGACGTGAGGTATAAAACCATCTGGGAGTTCTCGGCGAGTCCGTTCAGTGTACCCAGTCTCCACTGAGCACCCGCATACCATCTCTGATGTCAAACAACAATGGATATGGGATCGTCCATCGCCCATAACATGGGTCGAGAAGGTATATACTAGTCTACTCTGGAATATCGATGCCCCGTCTCGTTGTTCCCACGACTAGGAACATTGAAGGATGTACTCATTGACTACCCGGGCCCCACTAGTATGATCTACATCATAGTCCTGGAAGTCGAGTACACATCCTAAGGGCTTTATCAACATGTAATAGAGAGACTGCAAGTATACATGTTAAGATAAAGAGCGACCAGATAGCGTACTATCATGTCGAGCAAGAAAGTCCTACCTATATATGTCCCAGCATCCACTACAATATACATCCAATGTACCGTAATGGTCTCTAGGGCATACATATAACTAACAATCTCCCACTTGCACTAGGGCCATCTGTAGCAGTGGTTATAGTATCTAATACTCAACCATCCCATATAAGTCTCTCTCTGGGAAAAAGCCTTTGTGAGTGGATCCGCCGTGTTGTCCTCTGAGTCTACTCTCCTAACCTCGATCACCCTTGAGATCAACTATCTCCATGATCAGGTGATGCTGCCTCAGAATATGTCTGGGTCACTGATGGGATCGGGGTTCTTGGGCCAAAGCCACACTTCTATTGTCACACAATGGTAGGAACCTAGTTCATCTCATGAACCAATATACACCCAAACTTTCTCTTTGGTCGTATCTTTAATAGCGATGTTACCAGCCTTTATCATCTAGTCTGCCACGGTATCTAGCTTGGAACACTTCCAACATATCGTCCCTCCACTGAGGGTAAAGATAATGCCTGCGACTGACATTCAGTCGTCCTTATCACCCTGGAACCTTTCCAGTGATTCTCCCCAGGATCAACTGATACCATCTCACTAAACCTAGTGAGAACCCTAACATCCCTTTAGATCTATCTCATAGATCCAAAACCCAGGATTTAGGAGGTATCACTTTGATCCTATATGGAGAATCCATGTGATAGGAGGAGATTGACCGAGCGTAGCATAGGAAACACTTTTCCTGTCAGGAGTATGTTGTCCACGTACAATACAAGGATGACCACCTTACTCTCTACTACCTTTTTGTATATACATGGTTCATCTACCATTTTGATGAAGTCAAACTCTTTGACTATCGCATCAAAACAGACGTTCCAACTCCGCGATGCCTGCTTTATTCTGTAAAGCATCTTGCACACGTTTCCGCTGCTCCCACTGTTTACGAAGCCTTCTGGCTGTGTACTTATAGACGTTCTCTTCTAAATCAGTATTTAGAAAAGCAGTCATGACACCCAACCACCAGATATCGTACTCATGGTATGTAGTCGTGGCAAGTAGGATCCGGATGGACTTAAGCATAGCCACTGGAAAAGGTTTCACCATTATCCACGCCTGGTCGATGACGAAAACCTTTAACAAGTCTAGCTTTGAAAGTCTCAACTTTTCCATCTACACCAAGTAATCTTCTCAAGATATACTTGCTCCTGATGGGGATTTAACCCTTCAGATATAGCAACCAAAGTCCATACTTTGTTGGTGTATAAGGATTCCATCTCAGATCACTAAGCATCCAGCCATTCTTACAGAGTCCCTACTCTCGATGGCCTGCTCGAAACTAGTTGGGTCATCATCTTATGATGCATTCTTCGCTCCCACTGTCATCGTGAAACCGAAGTATCTCCCAGGCGGATGAGGAACCCTGCTAGTTCGGCGGAGAGGCTGAGGTTCGTCGGGGACTATTGAATCCTTTGGTTCCGTCAAATCATCAACCGTTTTGTATAGCTGGAACCTTTCCAGTTCCACTTAACAGACCTTGCCTCGAGGTTGTCCGGATTTTGCTTTTAGACATAGTCCGGACAATCCCAAATCTTAACCAACTTAAGATATGGGCTTTTCCCTTTCCATATCACATATGAAGTGGTAGGCAACTGATTTTATTTGAATCCAATTCAACAGGTATGCAACTTCTCAAGTGCACAACCCCAAAAGGAAATAGGCAACTCAGTAGTACTCATCATAGAGCACACCATATCTAATATGGTGCGATTACTCCGTCCCGATATACCGTTGTGCTGTGGTGTATTCAGAGGAGTAACACCGAGAGAGAATCTCATTCTCCTTTAGAATAGTCCAAGAATTCCATGCATAAGTATTCTCCTCCCTGATCTTATCATAGGACATAATACTTATACCCGGTTTTTGGTTCACTACTTCTAACTTATATTCGGTGATTATCTTAAAAGTTTCGGACCTATGTTTCAACAGGAACATATGACTGAGCCTTGAGAGATCATCAGAGAATGTAATGAAGTACAAAGAACCGGTCCTGTCATGTGTAGACAGGGGACCTTACATACATCATCATGTATCAGTCCCAAGAGTTTACTAACTCTTTCTCTGTTTTCAATAAACAGAGCTATGGTCATCTAATCTTTATGACATGACTGGCAAGTTTCACAAGATGTAAATTCAAACTGATTTAAATATGCATCTAGAATGTAACTTAAGCTAGTCGGGTCGCATTAATATGACCTAGTCTACAATACCTCAAGAAGGATTCGTTCATTTCTGAACTCTTCCTCTTGTGTGTGTTCTGTATACTAGAAACTGTAGTTTGATTTAGAACATCAATGCTTTTAGATAATGTGCCTGAACCGATCAACTTTTGATATAGGAAATGTTCAAAACATTATCCAACAATACAAAATTATATCCTTTCTTTACTAATAAAGAGACTGATATGATTTTGTATATCAGGTTCGGTATCTAATAGCATTTGTTCATAATCAATGTATTGGTAATACAGGGTGACAGTGACCAACAGACTTGGCTGCAACACTTGCACCGTTTTCTGTCTCATGAAACTTATCACCTGTTCTCAGTTCTCTACCTTTTTGTAGCCCATGTAACAGATTACATTTGCGGGATCCTGATCCGGTATCTAATACCTAGGACGTAGAGGACACTGAGAAACAGTTCTTTATAATGAACACACCCGAAGGAGATGCATCATATGCACTTTCTTCGTTTGGGCGGCATGGGAATCCTGGTATTCCCCTATTTCCTGCTCGGTCTTATAACAAATATAAGTTGGAGCGGGACCAACGTTCCCCAGCTCAGTATTACAAGCGGGTTCGTTCAATTCATCCATATTATTATCTTGATTAAGGCGTGATATGGTCTCTACCTGGAGATGGAGAGAAGAAAACACTCTGCGTGCGCTCTTGCAAGATTAGATTGGTTATTTATTTTATCTAATCAGGATGGCTCCCACTATTTTTATCAAATCTTCCTTCAAACCCTAAAAGGAAAGACTAGCCGGGATTAATTACACTCTATAAGTTCGCCAATCTTTCAGCCAGGCCAGTGTCGGTACTTTGAGGGAGGTTCCCCGTGCTTTCACACGGACCTAATTACAGTAAACCTCGTTTCCCCAGAGACGTAACCCCGTTGACACCTTTCTAGACACCTACTTGATCGGCTAATTGTAAAGTGCAAAACTCTCCCAGGAGTAACAATTACTCGCAGTGGGTATCGGGATCCAACTATCATATAGAAGGTATGCAATCTCATTGCAAATTTCAACACTTGAAACTCCCGATAAAGGTTTTTTACCCCTAGCACTTATGACCTTAACTATGGTCAACAAATCATAAGCACTAGTCAAGTTCTACCCGTCATTTCGTGATTAATTAGACCCACCCACATGACCCTTAACTAAGGTCAACAAAGTCACGCGACTGTCCTAACAATCGCATCATATGCGGTGTAGGAAGACATCACTTAGCTACCGTATACTGTGCCTTGACTATGGTCAACAAACACAGCACGAATACTAAGTACTCTACTTCCTAAAATGACGGAGGGTTGCGGATGGTTTTTATGAAAACCTTTAACGCTTTGAACTTGATCTCATTGCGGAATCAAATGGAGTGTTTTTTGGGCTTTTCTAGTTTTGCTAAAGGGGTCACTCCCGGTGAAGGGATCGTCGCTCATCGAATAAGGTGCAGGATATATCATATATACCGCTGTACAAAGCGGAAACTATAGAAGCAATCAAAAGACAAACCGAGGGTTGTAGCATCTGCCAGTTATTGCTAAAGGAGTCACTCCCGGTGAAGGGATCTCGGTCCTTTCCTTATCGAATAAGGTGCAGGATATTCTACAAGGACACCGCGATGCAAAGCAAGAACTGTAGCTACCTGTTTTTATTTTTGAAATTCGATTTCACAACATCTTTTAGGTTTATTTTCTTTCATTAATCTCATTAATGAATGTCCCATCATTTAAGTCCACCTAAACATCACAGATAAATATAACGTACGCTTATGCCATCCGCATTCGCCTCGATGTCCCGTCTGCACCGTTAGGTTAGGTAACTAACGGCAGAGCGGGGAAGGGC
Source organism: Agapanthus africanus (assembly GCA_030015575.1). Classification (NCBI taxonomy): domain Eukaryota; kingdom Viridiplantae; phylum Streptophyta; class Magnoliopsida; order Asparagales; family Amaryllidaceae; genus Agapanthus; species Agapanthus africanus. Next base: position 468,303,173 of record CM057337.1, on the reverse strand, counting down.
AAGCGCGGGTGTAAAACATAAGAAACGTCTATATAATATATCATATATACTATATACTATATCTATCTGAACAAATCACATGATCACATCACAGATAACGCAGCAGAAAAAATCATATGAAATATTGGATATACTAGGACGTCCGTGTTTTTAATACGAGCCACTATAAAACACGGATTCCACGGTCGTGATGAATAGCCAATCCCATACCCCTAGACCCCTACGAGAGTGGCAAGCAACCCTATCAATTCTAAGGTTAGGAGACCCGGACTCGACTCCTCGAGATGGCCTCCCACTGGACCCTAGAACCCGGTTACTTGTGCTCCCCTCCTTGGGTCTATCCTAATGCGGAAAAGTAAATAATATACAAATGGTGACATCATCCGCAACCTGGAAGTGCCCCAATAAAAGAATATTACATACAAGTTTTTACATGAATGAAAATGAAAAACACTCGTCTCACATAAAGAAAAACCCCGGCTATTCAAACACGACGATCCAATATAACATATCCAGCAACACATAACATCACATGTCATCAACATAAGTAAACATGCGTATCCCAATTGTCGTTGACATATAGCAACGAAACCGGTGATATCACATATTACACTTACGGTCACAGAAAAGAAAGTGTAAAACTACAACAGTTGGAATCTGCAAACTCTTTAGACATCGCATGCCTAAACAAATGAATTCCTTAGACATCGCATGCCTAACAATTATAAATCTCGCATTTTAGTCTCATTATCGAAAACACTTTTCAATATCAAGTCGGGCAATTTAACAAGATTCCCGACATTTTGATCGAATGCTCGTCGTAAACTTTAGTAGGTGGCCGCACTCCCGATGCCGTCGACGAAGTGCACCAAGGCAGAACACCGCTGCCGCGAGCACCCGAACGGATGCTTTCGGCGACGGGGTTCTCCTACCGTCACTTGGTCGGGGCTATGGGGCGTGGCTATCTATTAAGTTTACCCGGCGAATATCCGCGTACGCTACGTGATTGCGACGGACTTTTTATCGCATCAAAATTCCGTGGCAACCGATCATGTAAGACTAAAGTGCTATGTTTATAACATGCATATTAGTTATCTCATAACTACTTGTGAATTCCAAATATTGTATCACATTTCGGATAAATAGAAAATGTTAAACTTTCCGATCGAACAATCAAACACCCAAGTTTTCCCGAAACTGCTCAACACATGAAATAAGTTTAAAAACATCCACTTCATGCCACAGTAGCAACGGTCCAGCCGTAGAAGGGTCAAGCCAACGCCTCACATATGGCACGCCGTACTGCCCCAAACCCTAAGGTTCAAAAGGCAGTTCAAGACGGTCACATAATCGAGTTAAGGTTTGTTGTCTTCTAGAGGGACCATCGCGTTACTTGCACTACTTAGAACGTCATTAAACTACGGAAAAATCCAACAATTGGAAATTTCCCGGCAGGGGAAAAAGTGGGTTTTTATATCCGGTCAAACCTTTTAACATATTCTAAAATTACCCGGAAAAACACATAGACAAAGTTTGACAATCCGGTCGAATCTACGAACTGCCAATACAACCCAGAAAACACAACTCTTGAGTGCAAATTAAAAAAATACCCAGAAAACAGAGGAAACTCAAAAGGACATTACTGTGCAAATTTCGATGAAAGATGCTGCCGTACGACCGTGGAACCGCCGCACGAGCCATGCTCGTGCCGCAGTTCCGCGGCGGTTTGATTGACTTAGGCTCTCATTTTTCACAGTAACTCTTAGAAAAGCCTACTGATTTTTCTGCATATTTTTAATTCACAAAATTCCACAGTTTTTTAAAAATGTACAGGGAGTGGTATAGGATTAGGCTTTCGGGTTCGATCGGACTTCTAACATCGTCTACACTTCCCCTAAAGCTCTAGCTAGGCTCTGATACCACTGTAGGGTTCCTAGGCACACCAATGAGGTTCTACAAGTGATCAAACATGCCAAAATCAAATTTTTCTATTTGCCAAAGAACCCTAAACTAGATCGTTACTAGAGGTAAAGGCGAAACTATAAGCAAGTTAACAACTTAACTAAAAAGTGAAAGAGACTACAACCTTTGTAGATCCGGTCCTCCACTTCCTTAGCTCCGTGATGACGTCCCTCCGCTGCGATCATCGGAATCCCGGACACTAGCGTCGGTTTTCGGAAAAATGGGCGGGCTAGGTCGTTGACTTCGATGCCTAAGATGATCTACGTCGAGGCGACTCAAACTCAAACTCCACCTTTACTAGTACATGAAACTTGTGAAGATAACGCACTCTACTACATAGCAAGTGGTAGAGGATGAAGAAATAGGAAGTGGGTTCACTTTGGATTTGGATTTCTCACTTGGAATCATCACTTGGAAAAATCTAGCAATGGTTTCTTCTCTTCATGAAGAAGAAGAAGAAGAAGGAAAAAGAATAATGAATTATTTCCAAAAGGAAAATCAAGTGATGGTTATCATAATGCAACCATGGGTGAGTTTAACTAGTGTAGAGACTAAACTAGGGTTTAGGTGAATGGTTAGGTTTAAGAAAGAAACAAAGTGGTCAAAGCTTCATGAAGCTTCAAGAAAAAAACAAAGAAGCCACCATTTTATTTCTTGCCCAAAAAGAATTAAAGTAAATAAATAAACCAAATAAAATAATGGAAACCCTAACCATTAACTAAACATGGTTTGAAGCAAACACACACCCAAGTTTGCATGTATCATCAAACATGATACAAACTAATGCACAAAACTATATCAAACATACAGTGTGCAGACCAAGTGAGAAAATCCACCATAAGAGAACAAATACTAGTTAATGTAAAATAATATATCAAATATATTATTATACATTAAATCATTAAATCAACACTTGATTTAATGATCCGGTCATACTGCATATAACCGACTAATATCAAGTGTATCAATGTATCGAATCAACACTTGATTCGGTAACCCGATTATATCATATATAACCGTCCAATGATACAAATCGCGAGAATAGAATACAGTATCACATACTGGTATTATTCTCGGTCCCGCACATATCTTATATGCGCTCCTATTTCGTTTCGCTTGAGCCAGGAAATCTCTGTGTAGGACTCTAAAGACTCGTCAATACGCTGGCAGCAGGTTATGATCATATCAAACACCCACAAGCCGCAAGCGGTCTGCTAAACGTAACGGCCACCCGGGTATTGAGCGATCAGAAGATCATCGAGCAAGCCCGCTCACACTCCTGTGAATCCAACCAGCAACACTTACCGTACAGTCCGGTCTGTTCGTCTGATATGTCGCATATCTCGCCTAAGAGTGGTAAACGTCAGCCCCCAGTAGCTCGATAAGTCATGCCGATGTAAGGTCCATAACAAGCATGAAACTACTAATAACACTTACCAGTAAATCAGTGCAACCCTGGCCAGGGATTTACAGTTATGGCCAGTCGAGCATAGCGCAACATCAACCCCCAATACCGGGAGAGACGAATCCCCTCCTATCTCTCATTGCCTCCATGTGAATCGGGACTGTACCCAAAAACCACCTGTTTGCACGCCTCAGTAGAGCCGTGGTAGGGTGGAAATCAAAGCACAGTGGGAGACACACAAGACTCTATGACGATCTTGGGTCAACAGACTAAGCTGTACCAGTGTCACCAGAGAACTGCCATCTGACGTGAGGTATAATACCATCTGGGAGTTCTCGGCGAGTCCGTTCAGCGTACCCAGTCTCCACTGAGCACCCGCATACCATATCTGATGTCAAACACCAATGGATATGGGATAATCCATTGCCCATCAAATGGGTCGAGAAGATATACGCTAGTCTACTCTGGAATATCGATGCCCCGTCTCGATATTCCCACGACTAGGAACTTTGAAGGATGTACTCATTGACTACCCAGGCCCCACTAGTATGATCTACATCATAGTCCTGGAAGTCGAGTACACATCCTAAGGGCTTTATCAACATGTAATAGAGAGACTGCAAGTATACATGTTAAGATAAAGAGCAACCAGATAGCGTACTATCATGTCGAGCAAGAAAGTCCTACCTATATATGTCCCAGCATCCACTACAATATACATCCAATGTACAGTAATGGCCTCTAGGGCATACATATAACTAACATAAGGAAGAGAACAGAAGCTCTCTGGAAAAATTTTGTGCAGGGATCCTACTAAAGCACCGCATTTCCGCGGCATAAGGGCTTGATTGCGGTGGTTCCGCGGCATCTTCAGGGCTTCGCTGCATAAAATTTTTTCAGGTACTTTCTAAATTGTGCTTGTTTTTGATTTTGTGGTTGTTTGCGTAATTAATACGGACATTAAGGGGCACGGCCAAATCCAGATTAGGTGGGGAGTTCATTACACTTCCTAAGCCCCAAAAATCACAAACTTGCATCCGCATTACCCTCATTAACTAAAAAATATCTAGAGATGACTCTAAGGACCGTCGCGCTCACTTAGGACAGAAGAAGACCGTGGGTAATTCATTACTTATCCGCGTTTCTTTTGTGGTGTCCAAGGCAAGTGTGTCGAAGGCTAGTGGTTACTTAATTAGGCCCACTACTTACGTAGTGGAGAACCTCCCACTTACCTGGCACTTACCTGGCCACAGGAGAGACAAAGAGGGAGTGGAGGATTTTATCCTGAGACTTGTCTTTTGGAAGTTAGGAGCGGTCTAGAGTTTTGACCTAGGTGACCATAGATTTTAGGGTTGCTTGTTGCATTTGTTGTGATCGCATCATATTTTCAAAATCCGTATCATTTTTCAAAACAAACACCGCATTCATTCATTCCCCTAATTATAATTCATGCTGCCACTTATACTAACCCCTTTTAGTGCAAGATAGGCTGGACACGGGATTCTAGTGCCCGACTTGTCCGCGTCCCTTCGATCGACTCCGAAGTCGGTATTTCTCCATTTAACTTTCTTTTACCCACCACCACACCCACACCGATGGATCCGTCTCCATCGAACCTCTTTACCGCTGCTCTGCCGCCGTCCGTTGGCGCGCAGAATCCTCCCCGCATCTCTCTCCAAGAGAGGTGCTACCCTTTGCGAGGTCCTGTCTCGACCTGCTTATCCATTCCACCAGCCAACGGGGATAATTTTGAGATTAAACCCCAGTACATCAACCTTCTACCCAAATTCCACGGTCTCGAGACTGAAGATGCATACGTTTTTATTACCAAATTTGAAAACATATGTACGATGATGGGTACGTCACAACTTTCTGTGGATGCCATGCGTCTACGACTTCTTCCATTTACCTTGTGCGATATAGCTGAGAAGTGGCTGTATAACACCACCGCACATTCCATTACGAATTGGGAAGAACTCGTTGCGGCATTCCTTAAGAAATTATACCCTATGCAAAAGACAACTCGAATCCGTAGCGAACTATATCAATTCACCCAGCTTCCAGCTGAACCATTCTTGAAATGCTTTGAACGATTCAAGGATCTTTTGGTTCAATGCCCACATCACGGCATCCCGAGATGGGACCTTTGCCGAATCATATATGAGGGCATTAACCCTACCACTAAACAAAACCTTGAAAACATGTGTCAAGGCACCTTTATGACCAAGGATGATGGGGAAGCATGGAAATTTTTAGAAGAGTTCGCTGAAAAGTCCTTACAGTGGGAGAGTGGAACCCAGCCATCGAGTAGGGGTGGCGTACACCAAATAGACGTGTCCATAGGTGTTCGAGCTGAGATGGCAGCAATGCAAAAGAAGCTCGAAGCTATAAAACACAAATTCTTAGCAGCCTCCCTAAACCCGATGTCGCTCCCCAAAACTGTATGTGGGTGCTGTTCTGATCTGTCTCACTTAACGGAAGAATGTCCATTAAACTCTCCGTTTCAAGGTCACGAGCATACCAATGCCGCATTTCAAAGACCTAGAAACGATCCATATTCTTCCACGTACAATCAGGGTTGGAGGAATCACCCGAATTTTGCTTGGAACTAATCCCAAAACATGGTTCCAAACCCAAATCAATTCCAAAGGGTCCCTCCACCACAACAGCAACCATTTCAACTCACCCAGCACCCCTACCAGTCACAAAATTTCCAAAACCAGGTCAACCCTCCTGCACCATCTAATCCTATGCAGTCGACCTATTCTGACGAGTTCTCTCAATTCGCTCAAACCATGAAATCACTCCTGTCAAATTTCGTGGAAGTGTCGGCCGAGGTTAGGTCTTCCATCGGCGAGATAAAGAAAAACTCAGCGTCCCAAGCTGAGAGTATCAGAATGGTGGAAGCTGAATTGCACTACATAAGGCCGAAATGTGTGCGAGAGAAAAAGGGAAATTTCCGTCTCAACCCCTACCGAATCCTGGGCATTACAATGTAAATGCCGTCACAACGTTGAGATCAGGAAGAGTGCTGAATAACCATGTTGGGGAAGAAGTTGATGATATTGAAAATCCTATCAACACTCCGGCTGAGACCTTTCCTCACACAAACACTTCTACGTCTAATTCTTGTTCTTCTACCCCACCGCCTTCTCGCGAGCCTATTCTCCATTTCCCTCTAGGCTCGACACCTCAGCCCATCTCTTCTAGTCTACCACCGACGATCCCCACTTCTATTTTGGGATCAGGTCCACACACACTTTCTCCTATGATAGACCCAGCGCTCATGACTAAAGCACCTTACTCGAATCGGTTTAGGGCAAACAAATCGAGTCCACATATGGAGAAAATTATGGAAATGTTCAAACAGGTTAACATCAACATCCCTCTCCTAGATACGATTCAACAAGTGCTCGCTTATGCGAAAATTCTTAAGGGCTTGTGCACTAGGAAGAGGAAAACTCAAGTGCCGAAGAAGGTCTTCATTCCTAATAACATTAGCACTGCTTTTATCCCTCAGCTACAAAAGAAACGTAAGGACCCAGGATGTCCTATGATATCGATTTCTATTGGGGGTAAAAACATCAACCGTGCTCTTTTAGACCTTAGCGCAAGTGTTAACCTACTTCCATACTCTGTCTATGAGCAGCTAGGGATTGGAGAGTTGAAACCTGCTCACTGCACTCTCCAAATGGCAGACCGTTCAATCACCAAACCTCGAGGTGAACTAGAGGATGTGTTGATAATGGTCGGGGAATTTGTATTCCCTGTAGACTTCATTGTTCTCGATACATAACCTGTAGCAAACCTCCGGAGCCAAATTCCGGTGATTTTGGGTCGACCTTTCCTTGCCACTTCCAATGCTCTCATTAACTGTAGAAATGGTTCAATGAACTTATCATTTGGACATATGAATATTGAACTAAACATCTACAAAATTGGAAGTCACCCATCAGAACCCTCTGCTCATATCCTTGATGTGTGCTCTGTGCACGAGATTTCTCCCGAAAGTTGCGGAGTTGAGGAACTTTGCTTTACAGATCTCGACGACACTACCACATCCCTGTTTGACCTGGCACATGATCTTAGTGAGGACACTATTTTCACGCTTGAGTCTGCCACTCCTGACTCATCACCATCCGAGTCTGTATCTTTTACAGGCTATGAGCTCCTTTGTGACTCCGAAAATCATTCGATGATCCCACCTTCTATTATTTCTCCGCCAGCATTAGATCTCAAAATTTTACTTTCTCATCTTAAATATGCATATTTAGGTGAGAATGAATCTTTACCGGTTATCATTTCTGCTTCTCTAGCATCAGAGCAAGAGAATGCACTCTTATCGGTATTGAGATCTAATAAGGAGGCGTTTGGTTGGACCATGGCGGACATCAAAAGGATTAGTCCCTTGATTGTAGAACATCATATACATGTGATGGATGATGCCAGACCAACCCGAGAACCACAGAGACGGTTGAACCCCGTCATGAAGGAAGCGGTGATGAAAGAGATCGTCAAATGCCTTGATAATGGTATCATATACCCAATCTCCGATAGCCAATGGGTGAGTCCAATACATGTCGTCCCTAAGAAATCCGGCATCACTGTTATGACCAATGAAGCAAATGAGTTGATTCATACACGCGCCCAAACTAGGTGGCGTGTATGTATTGATTACAGAAAACTCAATGCCGCCATGAGAAAAGACCATTTTCCTCTACCTTTCATTGATCAGATGCTGGAACGCTTAGCTGGACGTGCGTATTATTGCTTTATGGACGGATACTCGGGCTATAATCAGGTCCCCATAGCCAAAAAGGATCAAGATAAAACCACTTTTACTTGTCCTTTTGGTACCTTTGCTTATAGACTCATGCCCTTTGGGTTATGCAATGCTCCCGCTACCTTTCAGCGGTGTATGATGGGGATATTCTCTGAAATGGTAGAGAATTTCTTGGAGATTTTCATGAACGATTTCTCGATTTTCGGAGACTCTTTTTCCGACTGCCTAACGAATCTTGACGCAGTTCTTACTCGTTGCAAAGAGAAGAACTTAACCTTGAATTGGGAAAAATGCCACTTCATGGTCCAAGAGAGAATTGTGCTTGGACATGTTATTTCACGGAAAGGCATTGAGGTTGACAAAGCTAAGATAGATGTCATTCAAAACCTACCTCATCCCAAAAGCGTCAAGGACATTCGTTCATTTCTTGGCCATGCGGGCTTTTATAAGAGATTCATTAAGGATTTTAGCAAAATTGCTAGACACTTAACTCTTCTCTTGGCCAAGGATACGACTTCCACTTTGACTCGGATTGTGAGGCATCTTTCGACTCTCTCAAACACTCCCTCACTACAGCCCCCGTTCTATCGTCACCAAATTGGGACTACCCCTTTGAGCTTATGTGTGATGCATCAGACTTTGCAATAGGTGCAGTCTTAGGACAGCACATTGACAAGATGCCACATGTGATCTATTATGCGAGTAAGACCCTGAATGATGCGCAAATCAATTATACAACTACTGAAAAAGAGCTTTTGGCGGTCGTATTTGCTCTAGAAAAATTCAGGCCTTACTTGATTGGCTCACCAATAATTGTGTACACAGACCATTCCGCCTTGAAACATCTTTTGGCGAAGAAAGATGTAAAAGGTAGGTGGATCCTTCTATTACAAGAATTTGATCTTGTTATCAAAGATAAGAAAGGATGTGAAAACGTTGTAGCCGACCATCTTTCACGCATCTCTTCTTCCCCCGTGACCCTGCCGATCAATGATTCGTTCCCGGATGAACAACTCTTGAGCGTATCCAATGAACCTTGGTTCAGGGATATTGTGAACTATCTTGTCACGGGACTTATACCCAGCAATTGGTCAAAACAGGACAAACACCGTTTCCTATCCCAAGTAAAACACTTTTACTGGGATGATCCATATCTGTTTAAGTATTGTCCTGATCAGATCATTCGCCGGTGTGTGCCGAATGAGGAGTTCAAGAGTGTTCTATCTTGTAGTCATGATCAGGCCTGTGGGGGTCACTTCGGTCCTAAAAAGACGGCGGAGAAGGTTTTGCAATGCGGATTTTATTGGCCGACCATGTTCAAGGACGCATTTGGTTATTGCAAAACCTGTACACAATGTCAGTACACGGGTAGGATTTCCCGGAGAAATGAAATGCCCCAGCAATCCTTCTTAGTGGTTGAAATTTTCGATGTTTGGGGCATTGACTTTATGGGTCCCTTTCCTAACTCCTTTGGAAATTTGTACATACTGCTGGCGGTTGATTACGTCTCAAAGTGGGTTGAAGCCATTCCATGTCGCACTAATGACAAGAAGGTTGTCATTAAGTTCCTAAAAGAAAACATCTTTTCGCGATTTGGACACCCACGCGCTATCATTAGCGATAACGGGACACATTTCTACAACAGGTCTTTCGAGACTCTGATGCGGAAATACGGAATCAACCACAGACTTTCTACACCCTATCATCCCCAAACGAGCGGGCAGGCTGAGATTTTGAATAGACAGATCAAACAAAACCTGGAGAAGACTGTTGCGAAAAATAGAAAAGATTGGCCGACCAAACTGAAGGATGCTCTTTGGGCATTCAGAACTGCATTTAAAACTGACCTAGGGATGTCTCTATATAGGATAGTGTTTGGGAAGGCATGTCACTTACCTGTCGAGATTGAGTATAAATCATTGTGGGCTATTAAGGAAATCAACTTTGACTTAAACCAAGCCTGCAACTTTCGGAAGCTGCAATTGAATGAGCTAAGCGAACTCCGCGATGAAGCTTATGATAACACTGTAATCGTAAAGAATAGGACCAAGGTTTTTCATGATAAAAACATTTTGAGGAAAACATTTTCACCTGGTCAGCATGTCCTTCTTTATGATTCACGACTACACCTTCACGCGGGTAAGCTTCGATCTCGGTGGAAGGGACCTTTTGTTGTGCGGTCTGTATACCCGTACGGGGCAGTAGAGGTAGAAAATGTTAAAAACGGCACATTTTTCAAAGTGAATGGACATAGACTAAAGCCGTATTTTTCCACTGACCCCACGGAGGAGCTCCTGTTCTTACAGGAGCCATTTTACCTTGATTAAAATTCCTCCGCCTCACCTCCATGTCCTGTATATTACTGCATCATCTTTTTAAATGGAGGTGAGTGAAAACAATAAGTTTAGGGGAGGATCTTCACTTATATATTTTGCCCCCACTAATAAATTCCTCCCAGGTTTACAAGTTTTTGTAGATATAGCGGTTGGCAACAGTGAGGACACTGTTGAAAACAAGTTTGGGGGTGGTTTGTGCTTAGTTTTGCATCATTTGCAAATCATTTGCATAAGCACAAAACATTTCTTTACAAAAAACCTATAAAAATTTAAAAAATTTTAAAAACTTATAAAAAAAATTTTAAAAAAATTTCAAAACCCATAAATATTTTGTGTAAAAAGTTTTGGCTCATGATTTTGTAAAATTTTTTCAAAATCCATAAAAATTTAAATATTTTAGAAAACCAAAAAGATTTAAAATTTTTCAAAATATAAAAATATTTAATATTTATGATAATAAAATATTAGATAGTGAAAAATTACATCCTTGAGATTAGAAAAATTTAAGAAAACCAAGAAAATTAGAAGTTTTCTTATACGAACTAGTAATAAGTGGTTATGAGCCATTGTCCCAAGGATTTGTTAGATGATGGAATTCACTAATCTGAGGATAAAAATAAGTCTGAAAAATAGTTTATCTTCTTGAAGCCAAACATTTTGAACGTTGATACCCTGCTATTTGCGCTTACACACGTCTTGAAACTCTGGATAGTAGAGGATACCTTGAAATGCTCTTGTCTTAAAGCCGATGTGTGAAGGAAATAAAAAAAAATGAAGAAAATATTAAGTGGTGAGAAAAATGGACACTGGTTTTGTTATCACCGAGGGCAATAAAAAAATATATAGCAAGGGTGCCTCTTCACATAGTGCCCTAAGGCCAACTTGTGTGGGAGTCACTACTATGCCTTAGGTGGTGCAAGACGAGGGAATACACCAAATAAGCAAGCACATGAGTAATCGATCGGTTAGTACATCAAGAAGTATTAACGGTCGCATGAAAGTGTGTGAGCAATCCTAATATTCATTAATTAAAAAAAAGTACTGAGGTTGATGGGCAAGAGTATGATAGTTTGAATTGAATTCTCCGGGTGTAGGGATGTCTTTACACACACGCAGGGTGATATGATCGATGTTTGGGAGAAAGATAGGAATGAAGAATAAGACGATGTTTTATTGAGGGAAGACGTGATTTCTGACATCTTTTCATGACCATTAAGATAGGGCTCATGACAACCGAAAAGCTAGCTTAGTTGGAAACCCTAATTTTCAAGGCTTTTCTTTTACAATTCTTGTTTTTAAATGTAATATTCATGATCTTCCTTTTATTATTGGATTTTGTGGGTACAATCCGCTGAAAACCCTCAGGAGACAACACTTCTCCTATTAGGGACACCTAGAGGTTTAAAGGCTTGTTGGACGTGCTCAGGGCAATCGTGTTGCCTACGAAAGTGTGCTTTTCTTTTTCTTTATCTTCTCCTTCTCTTTTTAATAAAACAGTTCGATCGAGACGATCGAAAATAAGTTTGGGGGAATTTGATCAGTCGAAAATACTGCATTTTTAACACGGTAATTTCCCTACCATTTGAACTCATATAGAAGTGTTCGGTATTCATAATTGCACATATTACCAAATCATCTCTGAAATACCAGATTGCATGTGTTAGACTTTTAAACCGGCACTTTAAGGGAAATTAACTGTGTTTCATAGCATCGCATCATCCTTGTATTGCGCAACTCTTGTCTTGGGGTTTAATGCAGGAAATTCCAGAAGCAAAGCCAAAAATTGGGAAAAGAACTGATAAAAGATACGCCAACTCAAAGGCTAAAGATCTGGTAGCAATACAGAAGACCAAATAAAATTTAAAATATCAGACAAAAGCCCAAATGTCAGCCCAAGTCCACAGAAGAAAAATCAAGCTCCAAGGGCCTCAAAGGACTGCGGATCCGCGGCCCAAACCCTCTTGGTGCCGCAGATCCGCGGCCTTATGATGTGATCATTGGCTCAAATTTTGTCACGTGCTCTCCTCTAACGGCCAAAGCTTCCAGAAGACCCCAGAAGCTCCACGTGGCGCATCTAGAAGGCTCGGCTTAACAAACTATTTCTAGAAGGCTCTCTTAACAAACTTTTGGAGGGAAAATTCAAATTCAAATCCTAGATCTAGGGTTTTGGAGTTCTATAAAAAGGAGCCTAGATCTAGGGTTGAGGTTGTTCAAGAATCACCCATCATCTTCTACCCACAAGTTGACTGACACAACTTGTGCCTCAAATTCCAATTCAAAATCAAGATCAAGATCCCGAGTGCAATTCAAGCAAGAGAGCCTTCAACCTTTATAAGCGACGCCGGATTTCAACGAAGCAAGAGATCCAAGCCGATCCGCGACTCAAGGAGCCGAGCGAAGCCGAAATCGACGATCTAGTTCCATCCTTTTGTAAATTCAAGAGAGTTGTAACGAAATTTGTCGATAAATAAAGGTGAATTTTCTATATTCTTGCTTATCTTTTAATTCAAGCATAATGATTAGATCTCAATTTGTGATTGTTTTTGTGATCATGATGTTTGAGTAATCTCCGCTCGTGTAGGAGTTGTGACGATCTTTAGATGATGATGATTTAGATACTTTTACAATTCTTAAATCCTATAATGTTTGGAAATTCTAGTGAATCAAATGATTAATGACCTAGTTTCGATATGACGCTTTCTTGATCGTGTTCACTCGAAATTAGGGAACAACTATTGATCATTTGATTAACTAGAAGCTAGAATTTGAATGAGATTCATCGAAAGGACAAAGGATGAGTCGCGGAATCCCTAATTTCCTCGCAAGATCCTTAACCTTCGATGAATTTGCATCGATCTAGTATCAATTCGTTAATGGATAAGAATGAGTAATCATTAGATCTCATCACATCTATAGATCCGATCTACTCCTACGAGCCATACTTCTAATCTTGATTGTTGGTTGGAAATTATCACACATCTCAATTCTTGATTTTAATGTTTTTCCTAGTTCTAGATTTTTTCTAATTCTTGATCTTCAATTACAAATCATGAATTGTTTTCTTTTCTTTTCCTTAAATTTTCAACTCATCTAATTCGGAAATTGAACGGATCTCACTTTCCCTGTGGACGATTCGCACTTACTAACGCGCTACATCCGACACCGTTATTGATTGCGGTCTAAATAATTTTTGGTTGTGATTTCTATATACAATTTTCTAAAAAACATACACAATCCGAAATCAAATAATCCAATCAAAATTCAAAAAATAATATTTTTAATTTTTTGAAATATTACAAGCTTCGCCCCTTAAATAAATTCGTTCCTCGAATTTAAATTTAAACTGCAAAATACTAAAACATTTCAATAATCAGCTAAAATCAACGGGGCTCCAAAATAACGGAAGATACAGAAATACCACAGCGCATCATGTGTGCCCGAAAACGAGTACAAAACTTAAAATCGAACTCCATCAAGCGTCACACAAATCATCGGAGTTACCATGGAGATATAGATCTCGAAATGCAATATGCACCATTAAAATACTAACATACATGTATAGTACGCATCCTTGGAAAAAAAATCTTCAAAACTGAATAAAACACATGCCAAGTCTTTTCTGAATCGCCGCGTGATGCGTAACTCACGGCACGAGTGACAGATGCTCATTTGTAAAGTAAGAAATATACGTTCATATATGTTTTGCTAAAATATTCGTTTCGCCCTTTTTGAAATATTCCATAAGGTTTTCCTTTATAAACGTTCGTGTCGCTCATGGACACGTATGAAATAGCGAGACTATAGCTCCTTTTCGAAAACCACTTGGTAAACTTTTTATGCATGCAAAGTACTCAGGTACTGTCCTCAGATCAGTCATGTTCGGCCACTATATAATATAGTGCCCATCATAGAAACAAAGTGCTCAAGAGTAAAATCGGCCTCGAAAGGCGTATCCAACATCACGTACGACTGGTGCGCATGGAAATCAAAGCCAAATACAAGTGCTACGAATGTGCACAAAACCAAACTAAGTGCAACGGGTGTGCAAGAAAGTATCTGTCCAGTACAACGGGTGTGCACGACAACAACATCTAGTGCATCTATTATGCACGAAAAGCTCAATCTAGTGCAACTAACATGCACGAATGAAAATTCCAATCGACTGCATCCGGTGTGCACAAAATCACATCTCATATCTTGCGCCCAACATGCGCGAAATCTAAATCAAGTACATCCGACATGCACGAATGAAATCTAATTCATGTGCATCCAGCATGCAGGAATAAAATCTAAATCAAATACATCCAACATGCACGAATAAAATCACAATCAAGTGCATCCGATGTGCACAAAATCCAATACCAAGCGCGTCAAGTCTGTATAAATGCCCAGTGCGGTAAAGTGCACGAAAAACGAACGTCAAGTGGAAACGCGCACAAAACATGAATCTGGTGAAACAAATGCTCGAAACGAAAATCTAGTGCAACAAATGCACGAAACACAAATCCTGTGCATCCAGTGCACGAAATACAAATCCGATGCATCCAGTGCACGAAATACAAATCCGGTGCAACTAGTGCACGAAATGCCAATCCGGTGCAACAAATGCACCGAAAATCTTCAATAACTCAAGCCCATATAAAAAGCAACACTGAGTGTACTAAGGTGTATAAAATCCAAAAATGTGTGCAACTGCATGCACAAAACACGTATCAATGCACTGAAAACATATGCGAGCTATACCGAGTGCAAAAACCAAATCGAGTGCGTATCACATGCACAAAAATCAAATAAACCGTAGAAAATCCACGAAATCATAACCACGTGCTGCCAAGGTACAAACTCAATATCAAGTGCAATAACTATGCACAAAAATGTAAATACCCAGTAGGTGCAGCCATGGTGCACTAAAATAATATCATGAAACTCAATCATCAAAACTCAAATCCAAGCGATATAAGCGTGATACTCGGATCACAAACACAAATCGCAACAAATGACATTAAGGTACACCTCCTACAATGTCGAAAAATGTCGGTGCGTCCAAAACTGGCAGAGCAAGAACATCCACTTGCCTCCTGCTCATGTTAGATATATTTATGCCCTAGAGGCCATTATATGTATAGTTGATGCTTGGACATGTATATATGTATATAGATGACTTTTTTGCTGGACATAATAGTATGCTATCTAGTTTACTTTATCTTGACATATTCATTTGATCATGCATCTTATTCATTTGGTACACGTTGATAAAGCTCATAGGATATTTGCTTGACTACTGGGACTATGATGCAGATCATACTAGTGGGACACCTGTATTTTATAAGCATATCCTTTAACTGTTCCTAGTCGTGGGTATATCGAGACGGGGCATCGATATTCCAGAGTAGACTAGCGTATACCATTCTTGTCCCATATAATGGGCGATGGATGATCCCATATCCATCTGGTGTGGTGACACCAAAGATTGTATGCGGGTGCTCAGTGGAGACTGGGTACACTGAACGGACTCGCCGAGAACTCGTATGTGGTATTATATCTATCGTCGTATAGCAGTACTCAGATGACACTGGTACAGGTTAGTCTGTAGACCTAAGATCGTCATAGAATATTTTGTGTCCTCCCACTGTACTTTGATCTCCACCTTACCATGGCTCTACTGAGTCGTGCAAACAGGTGGACTTTGGATACAGTCCCAAGACACATGGAGGCAATGAGCGATAGGAGGGGTTTCGTCTCTCCCGATATTGGGGGTTGATGTTGTGCTATGCTTGATTGGCCATAACAGGAACTCCCTGGGCAGGGCTGCTGAGATTTACTGATAAGTGTTATCAGTAGTTTGTCGATCTGTTATGAGCCATACTCCAGCATGACTTATTCGGTTATTGGGGTCGACGATTCTATCCCTATACTTGATATGCAGCATATCTAACGAAGAGACCGGACTGTACGGTAAGTGTTGCCAGTTGGCTCGACGGGAGTTTTGACAGCTTCGCTGGTTTTCTTCTGATCGCTCAATATCCGGGTGGCCGTTACGTTTAGCTGACCGCTTGCGGCTTGTGGGTGTTTGATATGATCATCACCTGCTACCGGCGTATTAGCGAGTCTTAGAGTCCCACAATGAAGTTTCCTAGCTCAGGCGAAAAGATGTGGTGTGCATATGAGATATGCGCGGGGACCCGAATAAATGTATATATGTGATACCGTATATTAATCAGGCATTTTTCTATTGGTTGGGTCGTATGTGATATGATCGGTTTTTTAAATCAAGTGTTGATTTAATAAAGACTTTTAGCTTAATTCTTTATCAAACCTTTTTCTTTGTTGATGTATGCATGCATGTATGCATATGATGATGTGCATGGACACATACATACATACAGTGTTTCATGGTTGATGATACACAAATGGTGGCAATGCAAGACTCACATGGTTCACTTATATATATATATATAGAGAGAGAGAGAGACACACACACACACACACACACACACACACACACATATATATTGTAATTGGATTAAAAAGGAAATGAAAATTAAATCATTAATGGGTTTTTCCACACTCTTCTTTTATTTGACCTAGCATTGACCTATGGTTTGATTTTCATTTGGATTTTAACTCATATACAAAATATCTAAGATATTAGTTAACCATGGTTTGAAGTGAGAAGGTTTAATATTGATTATTCATTCTCACTTATTTTTTCATCCTTATCTCTTAAGAAAAGCTTTGCCATTATCTTCTTCTTCGTCATTCTCTTTCTCTCTTGATATCTAAAAATAAGTGAGTTAGTAAAAAAGAAAGGGTTTTGATTATAGATTACAAACCACCTCATCATTCTACACACATCTAGCCCATTTATGTAGGGTGTTTGCTATACTTCTTTCCAAAGACCAAGTAAAGCAAGGAGCTTTGGGCAAAGGAACTTCGGGTGGATCATCGTGGACAAAGAAGACCTCCATCGATCCTTTCCAACCATTCAATGTGCCAAGGAGTCACCAAGGGAAGTCTACAAAGGTTGTAATCTCTTTACTTAGTGATAATATGTTCTTTGTATGTGATACTTGTTCATTGTTACTCTAAAATTCTAGTTAAGATTCTAGTTTAGTTAACTTAGCACCTTTAAAATTTAATTGTGGCATGTGTGATGCTTCCAAACTCTTGATTAGGTGCTCGGTAAACCGAACAATGGTATCAGAGCCAGGTTAGAGCTTTAGAGTAACCTAGACGGCATGAAAAGTCTTGAACGAACGAAACATGTTGCCCGAATCATGCTCTCTGGAAATTTTTTAAAAAGTTGGAATTTTTCATATTAAAAATACTCAGAAAAACATGCCGGGAACTGTATGGGACCATAGGAAGAACGAAGCCCTAACTCGACTTAACGACCGCGGAACCATGGCCAAAATGGTCATTTTGCGGCGGTTCCGCGACGCCGTTGGTGAGGCGTAGACTGTGCCTTCTTGTGCTGGCCCGTATGAGCTTGTAGCAGTCTCTGGTGTATTTTAATATTGCTTAAATGTTGAGCTTTCTGAGAATTATTTGGGTAATTGATCGTTCGATCGAATGTTTCAACTGCGCCTAGTGTTTGAGAATGTGATACAATAATTGGAATCTACAAATTTGTTTGTTGCGTGTAAATCTAACATTTTGGTCTCGGGTTTAATCGGAAATATTGTAGAATTATCCGACTTAATTTGAAAAAGTGTTTTCATGGGTGAAACCTAAATGTGAGCTTTACATTTGTTGGACATGAAATCTTTGTTATGTGATATCCCGGGTTTTTGATGTCTAAGGGCAGTTACGATTCCAATTGTTGTAGTTTTTCAATTTCTTTTCTGCGACCGTAAGTGTAGTATGTAGTCTATCGCCGATTTCGTTGCTATATATCAACGACAATCGAGGTACGCATACATGCTTACGTTGATGATTATGTGTTGCTGAGATATGATATGCAGGATTGTCGTGATGGAATAGCGGGGGGTTTTATGTGAGATGAGAGCTTTATTTTTCATTCATGTAAAATTTAATTGTATGTAATATTCTTCTATTTGGGGCACTTCCGGATTGAGGATGATGTCACCATTATTGTATATTATTTACTTTTCCGCATTAAGATAGACCCAAGGAGGGGAACACAAGAGACCGGGTTCTAGGGTTCAGTAGGAGGCCATCTCGAAGAGTCGAGACCGGATCTCCTAAAATCTAGAATTGGTAAGGTCACTTGCCGCTCTCGTAGGGGTCTAGGGGGTATGGTCTTGGCTATTCATCATAACCGTGGAATTCGTATTTTCTATTGTTGGCTTATTACAAAATACGGACATCCTAGATATCCTTTTATTTTCATATATGCTTCTGCTGTTGATATTCTGTAATGTGATTACTTAGTATCTGAGACGAATGGACGTTGCTTATGTTTTACACCTACGCTAGTCCCGTCCGGCTATGACGTTAGTTAAGTAACCTAACGGTGCATAACGGGACACTGTGGCGAATGCGGATGGCATAAGTGTACGTTCTATTTTCGTTACTTTTCTGTGATGGCTTAGGAACTTAAATGATGGGACTACATTAATAGGATTAATGTAAAGAAAAAGAAACCTAAAGATGTTGTAGAATCAGATTTGAAACCTACTCGGCCTTTTTATGAAAAATGCATGTTTCAAAAGATGCGGAGCTTAACCCATTCCTTTTCTAAACTGTTTTGATTCTACAACGAGATCAAGTTCAAACCGTTAAAGGTTTTCATAAAAACCATCCCCAACCCTCAATCATTTTAGGAAGCAGAGTACTTAGTATTCATGCTATGTATGTTGATTATAGTCAAGGCATAGTGTACGGTAGCTAAGTGATGTCTTCTTACAAAGCATATGATGCGATTAGTTAGGACATTCATGTGATTATGTTGATCATAGTCAAGGGTCATATGGGTGGGTCTAGTTAATCTTGAAATGACGGGTAGAACTTGACTAGTGCTTATGATATGTTGATTATAACCAATGTCATAAGCAACTAGGGGTAAAACCATATCGGGAGTTTCAAGAGTTGAAATTTGCAATGAGATTACATACCATCTATATGATAGTTGGATCTCGATCCCACTGTGAGTAAGAGATACTCACAGGAGAGTTTTGCACTTTACAATTAGCTAATCCAGTACGTGTCTAGAAAGGTGTCAACGGGGTCTGACCTTTGGGAAAATGGGGTTTATTTTAATTAGGTCCGTGCGAAATCACGGGGAACCTCCCTCAAAGTACCGACACTGGCATGGCTGACCGGTTAGCGAAACTGTAGAATGTAATTAATCCTGGCTAGTTTCCTTTTCAGGTTTTGAAAGAAAATTTGATAAAAGCTGTGGGAGACATCGATTAGATAAGATAATAACCAATCTAAATCTTTGCAAGAGCATTTCGCTGAGTGTTTTCTTCTCTCTCTCCTAATGGCAGATACTGATGATGGGACTTAAACTTCTTTTAGAGAAAAATAAACTAACAGGACCGAATTATAAAGAATGGTTGAGGAACTTGAACATTGCACTCACATACGATAAAATATCATATGTCCTCACTACCAAAGCCCCACCGGTCCCAGGACTTGAATCATCTATCTCGGATAGAGAGATCCAAAAAACATGGGATATTGATTGCAACATGGCCAAGTGCCTCGTGCTTGCTTCTATGGACAGTATACATCAAAAGCAGCACGAGAATATGGATGTTCAATCCATCTTTCTTCATACAAAGGAGATGTATGAAGAGCAATCTCGGACATTACGATACGAGTCATCTCGAAAGTTGTTTCAGATACGGATGGCCCTTGGTACATCAGTAGGAGAACATGTTCTGAAGATGATTGGTTTTATAGAAGAACTCGAGGAACTGGGATGTGTTAGTTATATGTATGCCCTAGAGGCCATTACTATACATAGGATGTATATTGTAGTGGATGCTTGGATATATATAGGGAGGATTTTCTTGCTCGACATGATAGTATGCTATCTGGTTGCTCTTTACCTTAACGTGTACACTTATTGTCTCTCTGTTACATGTTGGTAAAGCCCTTAGGATGTGTACTTGACTACCTGGACTATGATGCGGATCATACTAGAGGGGACATGGTAGTCCATAAGTACATCCTTCAAGGTCCCTAGTCGTGGGTGAATCGAGACGGGGCATCGATATACCAGAGTAGACTAGCGTATACCTTCTCGACCCATACAGATGGGCGATGGATGATCCCATATCCATTGGTGTTTGACATCAGAGATGATATACGGGTGCTCAGTGGAGACTGGGTACACTGGACGTAATCGCCGATAACTCCCAGATGGTATTATACCTTACGTCAGATGGCAGTTCTCTGGTGACACAGGTACAGGTTAGTCTGTAGATCCGAGATCGTCATAGAGTCTTGTGTGATTCCCACTGTGCTTTGATTTCTACCTTACCACGTCCAAGAGGGCGTGCAAAACGATGGTTTTTGGGTACAGTCCCGAATCACATAGAGGCAATGAGCGATAGGAGGGGATTCGTCTCTCCTGGTATAGGGAGTTGATGTTGCGCTGTGTTCGATTGGCTATAACCGGAAATCCTTGGCCAGGGATGCTGAGATTTACTGGTAAGTGTTACCAGTAGTTTCTCGAACTGTTATAGACCTCATATCGACATGACTTATCGAGCTACTGGGGTCTGACGTTTACCACCCCTAGGCGAGATATGAGACATATCAGACGACGAGACCGGACTGTACGGGAGTGTTACTGATTGGATTCACAGGAGAACTAGCGGGCTTGCTTGTTGATCTTCTGATCGCTCAATAACTGGGTGGACGTTACGTTTAGCAGACCGCTTGCGTCTTGTGGGCGTTTGATATGATCATCACCTGTTGCCTGCGTATTAACGAGTCTTTAGAGTCCTACACAGAGGTTTCCTGGCTCAAGCGAAATGAAATAGGAGCGCATATGAGATATGTGCGGGACCGAGAATAATACCAGTATGTGATACTGAATTCTATTCTCGCGATTTGTATCATCGGACGGTTATATAAGATATAGTCGGGTTACCGAATCAAATGTTGATTCGATATATTGATACACTTGATATTAGTCGGTTCTATGTTATATGACCGTATCATTAAATCAAGTGTTTATTTAATTATTTAATGTATAATTATATATTTGATATATTACTTTACATTAACTAGTATTTGTTCACTTAAGATTGATTTTCTCACTTGATTGTGCACATTGTATATATGATATATGTTTGTGCACTAGTTTGTATCATGTTTGATGATCCATGCAAACTTGGGTATGTGTATGCTTTAAACCATGTTTAGGTTAATGGTTAGGGTTTTAACTTATTTATTTATTTTATTTATTTACTTTTGGCAAAAATAAAATGGTGGTTATCTTTGTTTTATGTAAGAAGCTTCTTGATGCTTCATGCATCTTTGAAAAAGTCTACCATTTTGTTTTATCCTTAACCCTAACCATTTACCTAAACCCTAGTTTATTCTCTACATTAGTTACACTCACCCATGGTTGCTAAATGATAAGCATCACTTGATTTTCTATTTTTGAATATTTCATTCATTCTTTTCTTTCTTCTTCTTCTTCATCATGAAGAGAAGAAACCATTGCTAGAAAATTCCAAGTGATGAATCCAAGTGAGAGATCCAAATCCAAAGTGAACCCACTTCCTATTTCTTCATCCTCTACCACTTGCCATGTTGTATAGGGTGTTATCTTCACAAGTTTCATGACCTAGTGAAGATGGAGCTTGAGTTTGAGTTGCCTCGACGTAGATCATCTTCGGCATCGAAGTCAACGACCTAGCCCGATCATTTCTCCGATGAAACCAACGCTAGAGTCCGGGATCCGGTTGATCGCAGTGGAGGGACGTCATCACGGAGCTAAAAAAGTGGAGGACCGGATCTACAAAGGTTGTAGTCCCTTTCACTTTGTAGCAAAGTAGTTTGCTTGCTTGCTTTTCGCCTAATCTCTAGTTAACGATCTTGCATAGGATTCTTAGGCACATGAAAAATTTGATTTTGGCATGGTTGATGCTTTGTGGAACCTCTTGAGTGTTCCTAGGAACCCTACAGTGGTATCAGAGCCTTGCTAGAGCCTTAGACGATGTATAGACGATGTTAGAAACCCGATCGAACCTCGAAACCCTAATCGCAACCCCTCTCTGTACATTTTCTATAACTGTGGATTTTTCCAGATTAAAAATTCTCAAAAAAATCATCAGGGGTTTTTAGGAAATATTGTGCAGCACGTGCACCCAAATCGTTCAACGCGCCGTGGAACCGCGGCCCCACCCTGGCTTGGGCGGCGGTTCCGCGGCCATAATGGTCAATCACTGCACGCGGTTTGCACAGTAATGTCCTTCTGTTATTCCTGTGTTTTTTGGGAAATTTTAATTTGCACTCAAGAGTTGAGTTTTCTGGGTTGTTTTGGGGACTCGATGATTCGATCAGATTGTTTAATTTTGTCTATGTGTTTTTCCGGTTAATTTTAGAATATGTTAAAAAGTTCGACCGGATATAAATACCTACTTTTTCCCCTGCCGGGAAATTTCCAAGTGTTGGATTTTTCCGTGGTTTAAGAACGTTCTAAGTAGTGCAAGTAACGCGATGGACCCTCTAGAAGACAACAAACCTTAACTCGATTATGTGACCGTCTTGAACTGCCCTTTAAACCTTAGGGTTTCGGGCAGTACGGCATGCCACATATGAGGCGTTGGCTTGACCCTTCTACGGCTGGACCGTTGGTACTGTGGCATGAAATTGATGTTTTTAGACTTATTTCATGTGTTGAGCTGTTTCGGGAAAACTTGGGTGTTTGATTGTTCGATCGAAAAGTTTAACATTTTCTATTTATCTGGAATGTGATACAATATTTGGAATTCACAAGTAGTTATGAGATAACTAATATGAATGTTATAAACATAGCACTTTAGTCTCAAATGATCGGTTGCCACGGAATTTTGATGCGATCAAAAGTCCGGCGCAATCACGTAGCGTACGCGGATACTCGCCGGGTAAACTTAATAAACAGCTACACCCCTTAGCCCCGACCAAGTGACTGTAGGAGAACCCCATCGCCGAAAGCATCCGTTCGGGTGCTCGCGGTAGCGGTATTCCGCCATGGTGCACTTCGTCGACGGTGTCGGGGGTGCGGCCGCCTACTAAATTTTGCGACGAGCATTCGGTCAGGATGCCGGGAATCTTGTTGAATTGCCCGACTTCATATCGAAAAGAGTTTTCGATAATGAGACTGAAATGCGGGGTTTATAATTGTTAGGCATGCGATGTCTAAGGAATTCATTTGATTAGGCATGCGATGTCTAAAGAGTTTGCGGATTCCAACTGTTGTAGTTTTACACTTTTTTTCTGTGACCGTAAGTTTAATATGTGATATCGCCGGTTTCGTTGCTATATGTCAACGACAATTGGGATGGGCATATTTACTTACGTTGATGACATGTGATGTTATGTGTTGCTGGATATGTTATATTGGATCGCCGTGTTTGAATAGCCGGGGTTTTTTTATGTGAGATGAGTGTTTTTAATTTTCATTCATGTAAAAACTTTTATGTAATATTCTTTTATTGGGGCACTTCCAGGTTGCGGAAGATGTCTCCGTTGAGGTATATTATTTACTTTTCCGCATTAGGATAGACCCAAGGAGGAGTGCACAAGTAACCGGGTTTTGGAGTCCAGTGGGAGACCAACTCGAGGAGTCGAGTCCGGGTCTCCTAACTTTAGAATTTGTAGGGTTGCTTGCCACTCTTGTAGGGGTCTAGGGGTGTGGGTTTGGCTATTAATCGCGATCGTGGAATCCGTGTTTTATACAGGCTCAAAATAAAACACGGACGTCCTAGTATATTCAATATTTCATATGATATTTACTGCTGCGTTTTCTGTGATGTGATCATGTGAGATGTTCAGATAGATATTGTATAAAATATATATGATATATTATATAGACGTTGCTTATGTTTTACACCCGTGCTAGCCCTGCCTCGATCTTGCGTTAGTTACTTAACCTAACGGTGCAGACGGGACATCGAGGCGAATGCGGATGGCATAAGCATACGTTATATTTATCTGTGATGTTTAGGTGGACTTAAATGATGGGACTTCATTAATGAGATTAATGAAAGAAAATAAACCTAAAAGATGTTGTGGAATCGAATTTCAAAAAATAAAACAGGTAGCTACAGTTCTTGCTTTGCATCGCGGTGTTCCTTATAGAACATCTTGCACCTTATTCAATGAGGAAAGGGCCGACGATCCCTTCACCGGGAGTGACCCCTTTAGCAATAACTGGCAGATGCTACACACTCGGTTTGTCTTTTGATTGCTTCTATAGTTTTTGCTTTGCACAGTGATATATATGATATATCCCGCACCTCATTCGACGAGGAAAGGGCCGACGATCCCTTCACCGGGAGTGACCCATTTAGCAAAACTAGAAAAGCCTAAAAAACACTCCATTTCAAAATGATTTGATTCTACAACGATATCAAGTTCATTACGCAATAGGTTTTCAGAAAAACCTGTCGTAGCCCTCCGTCATTTCAGATAAGTCCTACTTAGTATTCGTGCTACGTTTGTTGGCCTGCGTCAAGGCGTAGTGTGCGGTAGCAAACTAGTATTTATCTGTTTATGCATATGATGCAGATTGGATTAGGGTAGTCGTGCGACTTTGTTGGCCTGCGTCAAGGGTCGTGCGGGTGGGTTTAATTCAATCAAGAAATGACGGGTTAAACTTGACTAGCGCACTATGGTTTGTTGGCCTGCGTCAAGGTCATAGGACGCTAGGGGTAAAATATTATCGGGAATTTCAAGTGTTGAGATTTGCAATGAGATTGCATACCTTCTATGAGATAGTTGGATCCCGATACCCGCTGCGAGTAATTGTTACCCCTGGGAGAGTTTTACACATTACAATTAGCCGATCAAGTAGGTGTTTAGAAAGGTGTTAACGAGGTTACGCCTCTGGGAAAATGAGGTTTATATTAATTAGGTTCGTGCGAAAGCACGGGGGACCTCCCTCAAAGTACCGACACTGGCCTGGCTGAAAGATTGGCAAACTTGTAGTGTGTAATTAATCCCGGCTAGTCTTTCCTTTTAGGGTTTGAAGGAAGATTTGATAAAAATAGTAGGAGCCATCCTGATTAGATAATATAATAACCAATCTGATCTTGCAAGAGCGCACGCAGAGTGTTTTCTTCTCTCTCTCCAGGTAGCGACCATATTACGCCTTAATCAAGATAATAATACGGATATATTGACCGAACCCGCTTGTTATACTGAGCTGGGGAACGTTGGTCCCACTCCAACTTATAACTGTTATAAGACAGAGCAGGAAATTGGGGAATACCAGATTTCCCGTGCCGCCCAAACGAAGAAAGTGCATGCTGATGCATCATCTTCGGGTGTGTTCGTTACAGAGAACTGTTTCTCAGTATCCTTTACGTCCTGGGTATGTGATACCGGATCAGGATCCCGTATATGTAATCTGTTACATGGGCTATAGATAGGTAGAGAACTGAGAACGGGTGATAAGTTTCATGAGGCAGAAAACGGTGCAAGTGTTGCAACCAAGTCTGTTGGTCACTGTCACCCTGTATTACCAGAATACATTGATTCTGAACAAATGTTATTAGATACCGAACATGATATACAACATCATATCAGTCTTTTTATTAGTAAAGAAAGGATATAATTTTGTATTGTTGGATAATGTTTTGAACATTTCCTATATCAAAAGTTGATCGGTTCAGGCACGTTATCTAAAAGTATTGACGTTCTAAATCAAACTACAGTTCCTAGTATACAGAACACATACAAGAGGAAGAGTTCAGAATGAACGGATCCTTCTTGAGGCATTGTAGGCTAGGTCATATCAATGTGACCCGACTAGCTTAAGTTACATTTTAGATACATATCTAAATTAGTTTGAATTTACATCTTGTGAAACTTGCCAGTCATGCACAAAGATTAGATGACCATAGCTCTGTTTATTGAAAATAGAGAAAGAGTTAGTAAACTCTTGGGACTGATACATGATGATGTATGTAAGGTCCCCTGTCTACACATGCCAGGACCGGTTCTTTGTACTTCATTACATTCTCTGATAATCTCTCAAGATTCAGACATATGTTCCTGTTGAAACACAAGTCCGAAACTTTTGAGATATTCACAGAATATAAGTTAGAAGTAGAGAACCAAAATACAGGTATAAGTATTATGTCCTTTGATGAGATCAAGGAGGAGAATACTTGAGCACGGAAATCCTGGAATATTCTAAAGGAGAATGAGATTCTCTCTCAGCATTACTCCTCCATATACACCACAGCACGTCGGTGTATCGGGGCGGAGCAATCACACCCTATATGATAAGGTGTGCTCTATGATGAGTACTACTGAGTTACCTATTTCCTTTTGGGTGTTATGCACTTGAGAAGCTGCATACCTATTGAATAGGGTTCAAATCAAATCAGTTGCCTACCACTTCATATTTGATATGATAAGGGAAGAGCCTATCTCTTAAGTCAGTTAAGATTTGGGGTTGTCCGGGCTATGTTTAAAAGCATAATCCAGACAAGCTCGAGGCAAGGTCTGTAATGTAGAATTAGAAAGGTTCCAGCTGTTAGTTATATGTATGCCCTAGAGGCCATTACTGTACATTGGATGTATATTGTAGTGGATGCTGGGACATATATAGGTAGGACTTTCTTGCTCGACATGATACTAAGCTATCTGGTTGCTCTTTATCTTAATATGTATACTTTCTGTCTCTCTGATTACATGTTGATAAAGCCCTTAGGATGTGTACTCGACTTCCAGGACTATGATGTAGATCATACTAGTGGGGCCTGGGTAGTCAATGAGTACATCCTTCATTGTTCCTAGTCGTGGGAATATCGAGACAGGGCATCGATATTTTAGAGTAGACTAGCGTATATCTTCTCGACCCATATGATGGGAGATGGATGATCCCATATCCATTGGTGTTTGACATCAGAGATGGTATACGGGTGCTCAGTGGAGACTGGGTACACTGAACGGACTCGCCGAGAACTCCCAGATGGTATTATACCTCACGTCAGATGGCAGTTCTCTGGTGACACTGGTACAGCTTAGTCTGTTGACCCGAGATCGTCATAGAGTCTTGTGTGTCTCCCACTGTGCTTTGATTTCCACCCTACCACGGCTCTACTGAGACGTGCAAACAGGTGGTTTTTGGGTACAGTCCAGATTCACATGGAGGCAATGAGCGATAGGAGGGGATTCGTCTCTCCCGGTATTGGGGGTTGATGTTGCGCTATGCTCGACTGGCCATAACAGGAAATCCCTGGCCAGGGTTGCAGTGACCTACTGGTAAGTGTTATCAGTAGTTTCACACATGTCATGGACTTCACGTCGGCATGACTTATCAAGCTATTGGGGTCTGACGTTTACCACCCCTAGGCGAGATATGCGACATATCAGACGAACAGACCGGACTGTACGGTAAGTGTTACTGGTTGGATTCACAGGAGTGTGAGCGGGCTTGCTCGTCGATCTTCTGATCGCTCAATACCCGGGTGGCCGTTACGTTTAGCAGACCGCTTGCGGCTTGTGGATGTTTGATATGATCATCATCCGCTGCCGGCGTATTGACGAGTCTTTAAAGTCCTACACAGAGGTTTCCTGGCTCAAGCGAAACGAAATAGGAGCGCATATGAGATATGTGCGGGACCGAGAATAATGCGTGTATGTGATACCGTATTTCATTCTCGCGATGAATGTGTCGAATGGTTGTATGCGATATAACCTAGTTATCGAATCAAGGATTGATTCGATAAGCCGATACATTGGATACTAGCCGGTTATATGCGACATGTCCGGATCACTGAATCAAGTGTTGATTTAATGATTTAATGTATAATTATATATTTGATATATTACTTTGCATTAACTAGTATTGGTTCACATTAAATGGATTTTCTCACTTGAATTGTGCAAGTTGTATATGTGATATATTTTTGTGCACATGATTGTATCATGTTTGATGATACATGCATACTTAGTTAAGTGTATGATTAAACCATGGTTGTGTAATGGTTAGGGTTTTGTATTTATTGACTATTTATTTATTTATTCATTCTTCATTTGGAAAGAAAATAAAATGGTTGATTATTTTGTTCTTTTCTTTGAAGCTTTGACCATTTTGTCTTCATCTACAAAACCTAACCATTCACTAACCCTAGTTGATTCTCTACACTTAACCAATGGTAAGATTATGATAAGTATTATATTTCTTTTCTATTTTTAATAACTAATCATATCTTCTCTTCTTCATCATCTTCTTCTTCCATGAAGAAAAGCTTGCTACTCCAATGGCAAGTGATGAAATTGAGTGAGAAATCCAATTCTAAAGTAAACCCACCTCCTATTTCTTCATCCTCTAACTCTTGCCAAGTAGTATAGGGTGTTTCCTTCACAAGTTTTCATGGCTTTGTGAAGGTGGAGCTTGATCTAGTGATGCCTCGACGTAGATCATCTTCGGCATCGAAACCGACGACCAATCCCGTTCATTTCTTCGATGAAGCCGATGCTTGAGTCCGGAATCCGATTTGGACAGCGAGGGGACTTCATCACGGAGCCTAGGAGGTGGAGGACCGGATCTACAAAGGTTGTAGCCCCTTCCCTTTAGCTATATTTTCGTTTACTTGCTTGCATCGCCTATATATCTAGTTAACGATCCGTATTAGGGTTTGTAGGCACTTGTAAAATTTCAATTGGCCATGTTTGATCACTTGTGAGACTTCATTAGTGTGCCTAGGAACCCTACAGTGGTATCAGAGCCTAGCTAGAGCCTTAGGCGATGCGTAGACGGAGTTAGAAGTCCGATCGACCCAAAACCCCGACTTTAAAATGCTCTCTGGACAATTCTGTAAAATGCGGATTTTTGTAGATTAAAAATATGCAGAAACCTCAGTGCAATATTCTAAGAATTACTGTTTAAAACGGGGGCTCTGAATCGTTAATAGTGCGGCGGAACCGCCGCATATGCATGCCTAATGCGGCGGTTCCGCGGCAAGTTGGTATCTTCAGACAGATGTTTTTGCACAGTAATTCTTAGTTTTCTGTGCTGGTGTTCCTGGGAATTTTTAATAATTTTTTCCAGAGTTTTATTTTCTGGGTTGTATTGGGAACTCAGTGTATCGATCGGATTGTCTAATTTTGTCAGTATGTTTTTCCGGGTATTTTAGAATATGTTAAAAAGTTCGACCGGATATAAATACCCACTTTTTCCCCTGCCAAGAAATTTCCAATTGTTGGATTTTTCCGTAGTTTAACGACGTTCTAAGTAGTGCAAGTAACGCGATGGACCCTCTAGAAGACAACAAACCTTAACTCGATTATGTGACCGTCTTGAACTGCCCTTTGAACCTTCGGGTTTGGGGCAGTACGGCGTGCCACATGTGAGGCGTTGGCTTGACCCTTCTACGGCTGGACCGTTGGTACTGAGGCACGAACTGAATGTTGTTAGACTTATTTCATGTGTTGAGCTGTTTCGGGAAAACTTGGGTGTTCGATTGTTCGATCGGAAAGTTTAACATTTACTATTTATCCGGAATGTG
Source organism: Agapanthus africanus (assembly GCA_030015575.1). NCBI lineage: Eukaryota > Viridiplantae > Streptophyta > Magnoliopsida > Asparagales > Amaryllidaceae > Agapanthus > Agapanthus africanus. The sequence continues at coordinate 468,273,035 of CM057337.1, read as the reverse complement.
ATACAATAATTGGAATTCACAAGTAGTTATGTGATAACGGAATGAATGTTATAAACATAGCAGTTTAGTCTCCCTTGAACGGTTGCCACGGAGTTTTGATGTGATCAAAAGTCCGTTGCAATCACGTATCGTACGCGGATACTCGCCGGGTAAACTTAATAGACAGCCTCACCCCATAGCCCCGACCAAGTGACTGTAGGAGAACCCCGTCGCTGAAAGCATCCGTTTGGGTGCTCGCGGTAGCGGTGTTCCGCCTTGGTGCACTTCGTCGACGGCGTCGGGGGTGCGGCCGCCTACTAAAGTTTGCGACGAGCATTCGATCAGTTTTTCAGGAATCTTGTTGAATTGCCCGACTTGATATTGGAAAGAGTTTTCGATAATGAGACTAAAATGCGGGGTTTATAATTGTTAGGCATGCGATGTCTAATGAATTCATTTGATCAGGCATGCGATGTCTGAGGTGGTTGCGGATTCCAACTGTTGTAGTTTTACATACTTTCTTTTCTGTGACCGTAAGTGTAATATGTGATAGCGCCGATTTCGTTGCTATATGTCAACGACAATTGGGATACGCATGTTTGTTTACGTTGATGACATGTGATGTTATGTGTTACTGGATATGTTATATTGGATCGTCGTGTTTGAATAGCCGGGGGTTTTTTATGTGAGATGAGTGTTTTTCATTTTCATTCATGTAAAAACTTGTATGTAATATTCTTTTATTGGGGCACTTCCAGGTTGCGGAAGATGTCACCGTTGATGTATATTATTTACTTTTCTGCACTAGGATAGACCCAAGGAGGGGAGCACAAGTAACCGGGTTCCAGGGTCCAGTGGGAGACCATCTCGAGGAGTCGAGTCCGGGTCTCCGAACCCTAGAATTGGTAGGGTTGCTTGCCGCTCTCGTAGGGGTCTAGGGGTGTGGGATTGGCTATTCATCACGACCGTGGAATCCGTGTTTTATACTGGCTCGTATTGAAAACACGGACGTCCTAGTATATCCAATATTTCATATGTTTCTTCTGCTGTGATTTATCTGTGATGTGATCATGTGATGTTCTGTGACAGATATTATATATAGTATATATGATATATTATATAAACGTTGCTTATGTTTTATACCCGCGCTAGCCCTGCCCCGCTCTGCCGTTAGTTACCTAACCTAACGGTGCAGACGGGACATCGAGGCGAATGCGGATGGCATAAGCGTACGTTATATTTATCTGTGATGTTGAGGTGGACCTTAATGATGGGATATTCATTAATGAGATTAATGAAAGAAAATAAACCTAATTGATGTTGTGGAATCGAATTTCAAAATAAAAACAGGTAGCTACAGTTCTTGCTTTGCATCGCGGTGTCCATTATAGAACATCCTGCACCTTATTCGATGAGGAAAGGACCGAGATCCCTTCACCGGGAGTGACTCCTTTAGCAATAACTGGCAGATGCTACAACCCTCGGTTTGTCTTTGATCGCTTCTATAGTTTCCGCTTTGCACAGTGATATATATGATATATCCCGCACCTCATTCGACGAGGAAAGGGCCGACGATCCCTTCACCGGGAGTGACCCCTTTAGCAAAACTAGAAAAGCCTCGAAAACATTCCATTTAAAAACCATTTGATTCCGCAACGAGATCAAGTTCAAAGAGTTAAAGGTTTTCAAAAAAACCATTCGCAACCCTCCGTCATTTTAGAAAGTAGAGTACTTAGTATTCGTGCTGTGTTTGTTGACCATAGTCAAGGCACAGTGTACGGTAGCTAAGTGATGTCTTCCTACACCGCATATGATGCGATTAGTTAGGACAGTCGCGTGACTTTGTTGACCTTAGTTAAGGGTCATGTGGGTGGGTCTAATTAATCACGAAATGACGGGCAGAACTTCACTAGGACTTATGATTTGTTGACCATAGTTAAGGTCATAGGTGCTAGGGGTAAAAACCTTTATCGGGAGTTTCAAGTGTTGAAATTTGCAATGAGATTGCATACCTTCTATGTGATAGTTGGATCCCGATACCCACTGCGAGTAATTGTTACTCCTGGGAGAGTTTTGCACTTTGCAATTAGCCGATCAAGTAGGTGTCTAGAAAGGTGTCAACGGGGTTACGCCTATGGGAAAACGAGGTTTACTGTAATTAGGTCCGTGCGAAAGCACGGGGAACCTCCCTCAAAGTACCGACACTGGCCTGGCTGAAAGATTGCCGAGCTTGTAGCGTGTAATTAATCCCGGCTAGTCTTTCCTTTTAAGGTTTGAAGGAAGATTTGATAAAAACAGTGGGAGCCATCCTGATTAGATAAAATATATAACCAATCTAATCTTGCAAGAGCGCACGCAGAGTGTTTTCTTCTCTCTCTCTCCTGGTAGCGACCATATCACGCCTTAATCAAGATAATAAAATGGATGTATTGAACGAACCCGCTTGTTATACTGAGCAGGGGAACGTTGGTCCCGCTCCAACTTGTAATTGTTATAAGACAGAGCAGGAAATAAGGGGAATACCAGGATTCCCGTGCCGCCCAAACGAAGAAAGTGCATATGATGCATCTCCTTCGGGTGTGTTCATTACAAAGAACTGTTTCTCAGTATCCTCTGCATCCTGGGTATATGATACCGGATCAGGATCCCAGATATGTAATCTGGTACATAGGGCTACAAAAAGGTAGAAAAACTGAGAACGGGTGATAAGTTTCATGAGGCAGAAAACGGGGCAAGTGTTGCAGCCAAGTCTGTTGGTCACTGTCACCCTGTATTACCAATACATTGATTCTGAACAAATGCTATTAGATACCGAACCTGATATACAAAATCATATCAGTCTCTTTATTAGTAAAGAAATGATATAATTTTGTATTGTTGGATAATGTTTTGAACATTTCCTATATCAAAAGTTGATCGGTTCAGGCACGTTATCTAAAAGCATTGACGTTCTAAATCAAACTACAGTTCCTTGTATACTGAACACACACAAGAGGAAGAGTTCAGAAATGAACAAATTCTTCTTGAGGTATTGTAGACTAGGTCATATCAATGCGACCCGACTAGCTGAAGTTACATTTAGATGCATATTTAAATCAGTTTGAATTTACATCTTGTGAAACTTGCCAGTCATGTCACAAAGATATAATGACACCAGCTCTGTTTACTGGAAGCAGAGAAAGAGTTAGTAAACTCTTGGGACTGATACATGATGATGTATGTAAGGTCCCCTGTCTACATATACTAAGACCGGTTCTTTGTACTTCATTACATTATCTGATAATCACTCAAGATTCAGTCATATGTTCCTGTTGAAACATGAGTCCGAACCTTTTGAGATATTCACAGAATATAAGTTAGAAGTAGAGAACCAGATACGGGTATAAGTATTATGTCCTTTGATGAGATCAAGGAGGAGAATACTTGTGCATGGAATTCCTGGATTATTCTAAACGAGAATGAGATTCTCTCTCAGCATTACTCCTCCGAATAACCATAGCACATTGGTGTATCGGGGCGGAGCAATCACACCCTATATGATAAGGTGTGCTCTATGACGAGTACTACTGAGTTACCTATTTCCTTTTTGGAGTTATGCACTTATGAAGTTGCATATCTATTGAATAGGGTTCGAATCAAATCAGTGCCTACCACTCCATATAAGATATGGAAAGGGAAGAGCCCATATCTTAAGTTAGTTAAGATTTGGGATTGTCCGGCCTATGTCTAAAAGCAAAATCCGGACAAGATCAAGGCAAGGTCAGTTCTGTAGAACTGGAAAGGTTCTAGCTATACGAAACTACAGCTGAAGATTTGACAGAACCAAAGGATTCTATAGTCCCCGACGAACCTCAGCCTCTCCGCCGATCTGGTAGGGTTCCTCGCCTGCCTGAGAGATACCTCGGTTTCTCGATGACAGTGGGAGCGAGGAATGCATCATGAGATGATGACCCAACTAGTTTCGAGCAGGCCATCGAGAGTAGGGACTCTGTAAGAATGGCTGGATGCTTAGCGATCTGAGATGGAATCCTTATACACCAACAAAGTATGGACTTTGGTTGCTATATCTGAAGGGTTAAATCCCCATCAGGAGCAAGTGTATCTTGAGAAGATTACTTGGTGCAGATGGAAAAGTTGAGACTTTCAAAGATAGACTTGTTAAAGGTTTTCGTCATCGACCAGGCACGGAAAATGATGAAACCTTTTTCCAGGGAATATGCTTAAGTCCATCCAGATCCTACTTGCCACGGCTACATACCATAACTACGATATCTGGTGGTTGGGTGCCATGACTACTTTTCTAAATAATGTTTTAGAAGAGTGCGTCTATAAGTACACAGCCAGAGGGCCTCGTAGACAGTGGGAGCAGCAGAGTGCAAGATGCTTTATAAGATAAAGCAGGCATCGCGGAGTTGGAACATCTGTTTTGATGGATTAGTCAAAGAAGTTGACATCGTCAAAATGGTAGATGAACCTTGTATAAACAAAAAGGTAGTAGGGAGTATGGTGACGATCCTCATAGAGTACGTGGATGACATACTCTTGTTAGGGAAGGAGTTTCCTATGCTACGCTCGATCAATCTCCGCTTATCACAATGATTTTTCATATAGGATCAAAGTGATACCTACTAAATCCTAAGCTTTGGATCTATGAGATAGATCTAATTGGATGTTAGGATACTCACTAGTTGTAGTGAGATGGTATCAATCGATCCTGGGGAGAATCACTGGAAGGGTTCCAGAGTGATAAAGACGACTGAATGTCAGTCACAGGCATTGTCTTTACCCTCAGTAAATGGACGGTATGTTGGAAGAGTTCCAAGCTAGATACCGTGGCAAACTAGACGATAAAGGCTGGTAACATCGCTATTAAAGATACTACCAAAGAGGCAGTTTGGGTCTATATTGGTTCATAAGATGAACTAGGTTCCTGCCATTGTGTGACAATAGAAATGTGGCTTTGGCCCTGGAACCCTGGTCCCATCAGTGACCCAGACATATTCTGAGGAAGCCTTACCTGATCAAGGAGATAGTTGATCTCCGGGGTGATCGAGGTTAGGAGAGTAGACTCAGAGGACAACACGGCGGATCCACTCACGAAGGCCTTTTCCCAGAGAGAGACTCCTATGGGATGGTTGAGTATTATATACTGCAACCACTGCTACAGATGGCCCTAGTGCAAGTGGGAGATTGTTAGTTATATGTATGCCCTAGAGGCCATTACTGTACATTGGATGTATATTGTAGTGGATGCTGCGACATATATAGGTAGGACTTTCTTGCTCGACATGATAGTAAGCCATCTGGTTGCTCTTTATCTTAATATGTATACTTTCTGTCTCTCTGATTACATGTTGATAAAGCCCTTAGGATGTGTACTCGACTTCCAGGACTATGATGTAGATCATACTAGTGGGGCCTGGGTAGTCAATGAGTACATCCTTCATTGTTCCTAGTCGTGGGAATATCGAGACGGGGCATCGATATTCTAGAGTAGACTAGCGTATATCTTCTCGACCCATGTGATGGGCGATGGATGATCCCATATCCATTGGTGTTTGACATCAGAGATGGTATACGGGTGCTCAGTGGAGACTGGGTACACTGAACGGACTCGCCGAGAACTCCCAGATGGTATTATACCTCACGTCAGATGGCAGTTCTCTGGTGACACTGGTACAGCTTAGTCTGTTGACCCGAGATCGTCATAGAGTCTTGTGTGTCTCCTACTGTGCTTTGATTTCCACCCTACCACGGCTCTACTGAGTCGTGCAAACAGGTGGTTTTTGGGTACAGTCCCGATTCACATGGAGGCAATGAGCGATAGGAGGGGATTCGTCTCTCCCGGTATTGGGGGTTAATGTTGCGCTATGCTCGACTGGCCATAACAGGAAATCCCTGGCCAGGGTTGCAGTGACCTACTGGTAAGTGTTATTAGTAGTTTCACACATGTCATGGACTTCACGTCGGCATGACTTATCAAGCTATTGGGGTCTGACGTTTACCACCCCTAGGCGAGATATGCGACATATCAGACGAACAGACCGGACTGTACGGTAAGTGTTACTGGTTGGATTCACAGGAGTGTGAGAGGGCTTGCTCGTCGATCTTCTGATCGCTCAATACCCGGGTGGCCGTTACGTTTAGCAGACCGCTTGCGGCTTGTGGATGTTTGATATGATCATCATCCGCTGCCGGCGTATTGACGAGTCTTTAGAGTCCTACACAGAGGTTTCCTGGCTCAAGCGAAACGAAATAGGAGCGCATATGAGATATGTGCGGGACCGAGAATAATGCGTGTATGTGATACCGTATTTCATTCTCGCGATGAATGTGTCGAATGGTTGTATGCGATATAACCTAGTTATCGAATCAAGGATTGATTCGATAAGCCGATACATTGGATACTAGCCGGTTATATGCGACATGACCGGATCATTGAATCAAGTGTTGATTTAATGATTTAATGTATAATTATATATTTGATATATTACTTTGCATTAACTAGTATTGGTTCATTTTAAATGGATTTTCTCACTTGAATTGTGCAAGTTGTATATGTGATATATTTTTGTGCACATGATTGTATCATGTTTGATGATACATGCATACTTAGTTAAGTGTATGATTAAACCATGGTTGTGTAATGGTTAGGGTTTTGTATTTATTGACTATTTATTTATTTATTCATTCTTCATTTGGAAAGAAAATAAAATGGTTGATTATTTTGTTCTTTTCTTTGAAGCTTCAAGAAGCTTTGACCATTTTGTCTTCATCTACAAAACCTAACCATTCACTAACCCTAGTTGATTCTCTACACTTAACCAAGGGTAAGATTATGATAAGTATTATATTTCTTTTCTATTTTTAATAACTAATCATATCTTCTTCTTCTTCATCATCTTCTTCTTCCATGAAGAAAAGCTTGCTACTCCAATGGCAAGTGATGAAATTGAGTGAGAAATCCAATTCTAAAGTGAACCCACCTCCTATTTCTTCATCCTCTACCTCTTGCCAAGTAGTATAGGGTGTTTCCTTCACAAGTTTTCATGGCTTTGTGAAGGTGGAGCTTGATCTAGTGATGCCTCAACGTAGATCATCTTCGGCATCGAAGCCGACGACCAAGCCCGTTCATTTCTTCGATGAAGCCGATGCTTGAGTCCAGAATCCGATTTGGACAGTGAGGGGATTTCATCGCGGAGCCTAGGAGGTGGAGGACCAGATCTACAAAGGTTGTAGCCCTTCCCTTTAGCTATATTTCCGTTTACTTGCTTGCATCGCCTATATATCTAGTTAACGATCCGTATTAGGGTTTGTAGGCACTTGTAAAATTTCAATTCGCCATGTTTGATCACTTGTGAGACTTCATTAGTGTGCCTAGGATTCAATAGCTACCAACGAACCTCAGCCACTCCGCCGATCTTGTAGGGTTTCTCACCCACCTGAGAGATACTTCGGTTTCTCTATGACAGTGGGAGCGAGGATTGAATCATGAGATGATGACCCAACTAGTTTCGAGCAGGCCATCGAGAGTAGGGACTTTGTAAGAATGGCTAGATGCTTAGTGATCTGAGATGGAATCCTTATACACCAACAAAGTATGAACTTTGGTTGCTTTATCTGAAGGGTTAAATCCACATCAGGAGCAAGTATATCTTGAGAAGATTACTTGGTGTCCATGGAAAAGTTGAGACTTTCAAAGCTAGACTTGTTAAAGGTTTGCATCATTGACCAGGTATGGATTATGGTGAAACCTTTCCTATGAGGCTATGCTTAAGTCCATTCAGATCCTACTTGCCACGACTACATACCATGACTATGATATCTGGTGGTTGGGTATCATGACAGCTTTTCTAAAATGATGTTTTAGAAGAGAGCGTCTATAAGTACACAGCCAGAGGGCTTCGTGGACAGTGGGAGCAGCGGAAACGTGTACAAGTTGCTTTATAGGATAAAGCAGGCATCGCGGAGTTGGAACTTCTGTTTTGATATGGTAGTCAAAGAGTTTGACTTCATCAAAATGGTAGATGAACCTTGTATATACAAAAAGGTAGTAGGGAGTATGGTGGTGATCCTCGTAGAGTACGTGGATGACATACTCTTGATAGGGAAGGAGTTTCCTATACTACGCTCCGTCAATCTCCGCTTATCACAAGGATTCTCCATATAGGATCAAAGTGATACCTCCTAAATCCTGGGTTTTTTGATCTATGAGATAGATGTAATTGGATGTTAGGATACTCACTGGTTGTAGTGAAAAGGTATCAATCGATCCTGGGGAGAATCACTGGAAAGGTTCCAGGGTGATAAGGACGACTGAATGTTAGTCACAGGCATTGTCTTTACCCTCAGTAAAGGGACGGTATGTTAGAAGAGTTCCAAGCTAGATACCGTGGCATACTAGACGATAAAGGCTGGATACATCGCTACTTAAGATGCTACAAAAGAGGCTGTCTGGGTGTATATTAGTTCATGAGATGAACTTAGTTCCTCCCATTGTGTGACAATGGAGTTGTGGCTTATGCCAAGGAACGTCCGTCCCATCAGTGATCCAGACATATTCTAAGGCAGTATCACCTGATCATGGAGATGGTTGATCTCCAAGGAGATCGAGGTTAGGAGAGTAGACTCAGAGGACAACACGGCGGATCCACTCACAAAGGCCTTTTCCCAGATAGAGACTTTTATGGGATGGTTGAGTATGAGATACTACAACCACTGCTATCAGATGGCCCTAGTGCAAGTGGGAGATTGTTAGTTATATGTATGCCCTAGAGGCCATTACTATACATAGGATGTATATTGTAGTGGATGCTTGGACATATATAGGGAGGACTTTCTTGCTTGACATGATAGTATGCTATCTGGTTGCTCTTTACCTTAACGTGTACACTGATTGTCTCTCTGTTACATGTTGGTAAAGCCCTTAGGATGCGTACTTGACTACCTGGACTATGATGCGGATCATACTAGTGGGGACATGGTAGTCCATAAGTACATCCTTCAAGGTCCCTAGTCGTGGGTGTATCGAGATGGGGCATCAATATACCAGAGTAGACTAGCGTATACCTTCTCGACCCATACAGATGGGCGATGGATGATCCCATATCCATTGGTGTTTGACATCAGAGATGATATACGGGTGCTCAGTGGAGACTGGGTACACTGGACGGACTCGCCGAGAACTCCCAGATGGTATTATACCTTACGTCAGATGGCAGTTCTCTGGTGACACTGGTACAGGTTAGTCTGTAGACCCGAGATCGTCATAGAGTCTTGTGTGATTCCCACCGTGCTTTGATTTCCACCTTACCACGTCCAAGAGGGCGTGCAAAACGGTAGTTTTTGGGTACAGTCCCGAATCACATGGAGGCAATAAGCGATAGGAGGGGATTCGTCTCTCCCGGTATAGGGAGTTGATGTTGTGCTATGTTCGATTGGCTATAACCGGAAATCCCTGGCCAGGGTTGCTGAGATTTACTGGTAAGTGTTACCAGTAGTTTCTCGAACTGTTATAGACCTCATATCGACATGACTTATCGAGCTACTGGGGTCTGACGTTTACCAACCCTAGGCGAGATATGCGACATATCAGACGACGAGACCAGACTGTACGGGAGTGTTACTGATTGGATTCACAGGAGAACTAGCGGGCTTGCTTGTTGATCTTCTGATCGCTCAATACCCGGGTGGCCGTTACGTTTAGCAGACCGCTTGCGGCTTGTGGGCGTTTGATATGATCATCACCTGCTGCCGGCGTATTGACGAGTCTTTAGAGTCCGACACAGATGTTTCCTGGCTCAAGCGAAACGAAATAGGAGCGCATATGAGATATGTGCGGGGCCGAGAATAATACCAGTATGTGATACTGAATTCTATTCTCGCGATTTGTATCATCGGACGGTTATATAGGATATAGCCGGGTTACCGAATCAAATGTTGATTCGATATATTGATACACTTGATATTAGTCGGTTATATGTTATATGACCGGATCATTAAATCAAGTGTTGATTTAATGATTTAATGTATAATTATATATTTGATATATTACTTTACATTAACTAGTATTTGTTCACTTAAGATTGATTTTCTCACTTGATTGTGCACATTGTATATATGATATATGTTTGTGCACTAGTTTGTATCATATTTGATGATACATGCAAACTTGGGTGTGTGTATGCTTTAAACCATATTTAGGTTAATGGTTAGGGTTTTAACTTATTTATTTATTTTATTTATTTACTTTTGGCAAAAATAAAGTGGTGGTTATCTTTGTTTTATGCAAGAAGCTTCATGATGCTTCATGCATCTTTGAAAAAGTCTACCATTTTGTTTTATCCTTAAACCTAACCATTTACCTAAACCCTAGTTTATTCTCTACATTAGTTACACTCACCCATGGTTGCTAAATGATAAGCATCACTTGATTTTCTATTATTGAATATTTCATTCATTCTTTTCTTTCTTCTTCTTCTTCATCATGAAGAGAAGAAACCATTGCTAGAAATTTCCAAGTGATGAATTGTCACGACCCGCACGGCACGGAACGTGACTGGCACTTAAGTTTACGAAACGTCTCAAGACGTCCGTAAAATAAGTAAGCCAAAGCCCAGAAACCAAAACCAAATAAGCAAAAGAGTGAAGAGAACCTAATCAATTGAAAACGAGTTTATCAAATAAGTCATATAAAAACCTTTAAAAAAACAATATCAATTTTTCCGAAAATTTCGGCAGAGTCTCCTTTGTAAATACTGGCCCCCAAAATGGGTACAACAAGAATATATATGAATCCAACAAATAAGGCATCCCCAAGCGGGAGCTAGCTCTTCGCCACAAGGCGGTCACAAATCCCACGCAATATAAAGCAACAACATGCGAAATAATTATAAGGAAGCATGAGAAAAACAGCATGTCGACTCAAGTGAGCTCGACCCCAAAATACAGCATAAAAAGTCCACAAATCTCACAGTCTCATCTCTAGGTCAATATACAACAATACCGGTAGATACAGTAGATGGAGTACACTAGATACAAAGAATATGCAAGGTGGTACGAAATAAAAATATAACCCACCTAAGAGTAAAACCTCGAGTCCAGGCAAAGGAGGCAAAAGAAGCAAGTGCGCCCGCCGCTACTGTACTGACGGAGCGGACCTGAAAAAGGCTGTGGCACAACGGGGTTGAGTTGCCAACTCGTGAGTAATAAATAACATCTACATAGGCTATCGAATGCATGCACACAAGCATCCTAGCATCTCAAATACAGGTAATGCAGGACATAATAGCAGGTATGTATGCAATATGAATATACTAGCAGGTATGAATGCAATGCGAATCAACTCATGATCTGAATGTGTAAGTATAAGAATCATGTTTTTCCTTTAGGAATCTCTTTTGAAATACCAGCACAATACCAATAGAATCAACAAGAATCTGTGTCCAGCATCGACACCTCAAAACTGTCTCAAATCTCATATCAATGTATCTCTGGCCTCAGCCGTCCGGCTGACCCATCTTAAATATCAATATCTCATCATCTCACGGCCACGGTCGGTATCCTCTGGATATCCGCCTTCCCAAACAGTCAACGGTAGGTAATCCGTCCCCTGCCAGGCTCAACGTCAACACCACATTCTTCTTGCCCCGGGGTACCTTACCGGGCCCACCATGTACCCGTGACGGTTCCTCCACTCCTCGACACGGATCTCGAAAACCACAGCAAACTCATGGTGGACGACACTTACATCACTAGAAAACAGCAATTTACATATTTTAAAAATATAATAAGTTTAGAAATTTTGCGGCTTTCCCCCGAAATCCAGAAATATCATAAAATCTCAAGAAATCCTCATAAGTGCATATGTCAATGATAATGAATGCATATGGTATCAATAATCAAGTTGCGATGTGTGATTAATAGATTAGGCATGAACAAATAATATGATGAAGTACATGCACATGAATAGCAATCCTACGATTCCATTTTAAGGAATTAAAGCAATAGCGCAAGTTTAAGTATCAATTATAATAAAAGGTTTCAATTTAAAGGTTATCTAGTGTGGTGGCATGGCAATTACCAGGGTGTGTGTGTAAGCATGAATAGTGCTCGTGCTGCATATAAAAACCCTGACAATGGTGCAGGTGTCCTATAGAATGGGTTCGTATATGTATGTCAATATAAGGCATGAATGTAGCAAATAATCATACAAGTATTACACCCCTAATTACTAACATTACTAAGAATCTTTTTAAGCTACTAAAACTATCGGGCGACTTGCGCCATCCAACGATAGTCCCCCGTAGATATTACATCTACTCACCGAAATCCCTAGCTAGTCACGTCCAATCACCGCTTTCCCCTTTCGTGCCGCGTCTGACGTCTCCGCGACCGAACCTGGAATTTACATCAATACCAAACATAAGGTTACATATCAAGAACGACGCAAAACCCAAACGAAAATACTAACGTTCACAAGCTAGGTACGACGTGCACAAGGTGCGCGGAACACACGCGAAAATCGCAAAACTAACTAAAACGACGATTTGGTCGCCCGGAAAAACTAAAACTCGAACACACAAACATCCGCACTCACACATCCTAAAAGTCATAGGATACGCTAAAAATGTCATCAAGACATCAAAAATAATTTATCACAAACTTTTATCACAAAACTAGTAAGCACAAACATTCTAAAAAAACGACGCAACATCGCCGTTATGCGACAAAAAGGATTACAACCTTGCATAACATGTAACCGCATAACTAGTTAACCACAATCACTTTAATTATAACACATTACAATACTTCAAATCATATTTCTCCATAAACAACCCTTTCTTGATTTTCATAACCATCAATTAAATCCAATTTCACACTTAAACAACATAAATTAACACATATCGATGCCCACTTAAGCAAAGTAATCTCTCAATTTAGGTTTGTATAAAACTAGATAACAAGATAACTTAATTAACTAATCAATGGTGCAAAAAAAAAAAAAAAACCTAGTTTAAACAAACTACTCTCTTAAAAAAATAGATTAGAAACTAACACTAAATTTAACACTAAACAAATTTCAAGGTTCTAGTTTAGCACACTTAAGCTACAATTTAACCATTTGATTAAAAATTATACCTCAAAAGATCAATCCTAAGCTTGCTCAAGCCTCCCAAGACACCTCCTTTCTCCTTGATTTGAACCAAATTAGGTTGGAGAAGAGATGGAATATGGTTTTGTGTTGAATTTGTGAAGGAAATTGTGGATTTTGTTGAATTTTTGAGACGAAAATGAAGCAAAAGAGAAGAAGAAATGGGGAAAATATTTGGGGCTGTTGGTGCAGGATTTCTGAGCTGAGGAGGGAGTGGGGAGAGGTGTGGGGGAGTTGGGGAAAAGTGTAGAGAAGTTTCAAAGTCAAAAGACCAAGTCAAACAACAAAACCCATACCCAATTTAATATATTAAAGCCCTTATCATATCATTTTGTTCAAATGAGATGGGGAAAAATTTTGTGGACTTGCTACTGAGGTGGGGCCGGCCTAGGGGTGAGGGAATAGTGAGAGGGGTTTTACAAAAAAAATTCTATGCAAAAAGACCCCCTACAAGTCCAAAATTGCAAGTTTTAGCTTAAAATTCAATAAATTTCGATTTCCATAATAAAAATTAGTTAAAATTTAAAATAAAATACTAAATTTTTTTATTACAACTAGATTTTAATTAACATGATTTTAAAGCTTAAATTTAGCCCAATTAAATTTTTATTTATCGTTAAATTAATGTATTTTTTTACCGGCTTAAAATAATATTAAAAATTGAAAAATTAGGGAAAATTTTTAAACGACCAGAATTTCATAAGTAACTCATTAGCTACTAAAAACAAGCAATTACCTATCCATTTTTGGTATAATTAGTCCTAAACTGCAAAATAACGGAAAAAGACGGTTTACGGAAAAATACCGAATTTTCACCGATTTTCAGGAAAACACCAAAACGACTTTTCAAGGCGCTACAATCTTCCCCCCTTAAAGAAATTCGGTCCCCGAATTTAAAAATATAACTACGCGTACCTTCAAAGAGATGGGGATATTTCTTCCTCATCTCTCCCTCGGTCTCCCAGGTGACCTCCTCGCTGCTCGGGCCACGCCAAAGGACCTTGACGGTCGGTATAACTTTCGATCTCAACTTCTTCACCTGCCGATCCAGGATGGCCACCGGCTGCTCTGCAAAAGAAAGGTCGCGCTCTAGCTGGACTGTCGGGTGCTGAATCGCAAGCGAAGGGTCGTGAAGGTACTTGCGGAGCATCGAAGCATGGAAGACGGGGTGAACATCGGGAAAGCTGGGTGGAAGGGCCAAACGATATGCAACAGCGCCGACACGCTCGAGGATCTCGAAGGGACCTACGAATCTAGGTCTAAGCTTCTCCTTTCGCCCGAAACGCATCACGCCCTTCATCGGAGAGACTCTCAGAAAAACATGGTCGCCAACTGCGAACTCTAATCTGCGACGGTGCCTGTCTGCATACGATTTCTGCCTGCTCTGAGCTTCTCTCATCCGGTCTCGGAACAACTGTATCTTCGCCGTCGTCTCCTCAACAAGCTGCGGCCCCAAAATACTGCTCTCGCTGAGCTCTATCCAACAAACGGGCGATCTGCATCTCCTCCCATACAATGCCTCGAAAGGTGCCATCTGAATAGTATCCTGGAAGCTGTTGTTGTAGGAGAACTCCACTAACGGTAAATGACGATCCCAGCTACCGACGAAGTCTAAAACGCACGCTCTGAGCATGTCTTCGAGAGTTTGAATAATCCGCTCTGACTGGCCGTCGGTCTGCGGATGAAACGCTGTGCTGAAGCTCAAACGAGTGCCCAAAGCCTCCTGAAGTCTCTGCCAAAGTCGGCTAGTGAACTGGGTGCCTCGATCTGACACGATACAAGTCGGTACGCCATGCAACCGCACGATCTCGTCGATGTAAAGCTGGGCATACTGAGCGAAGCTGAAAGTGGTCTTCACTGGCAGAAAGTGAGCCGCTTTCGTCAATCGATCTACGATCACCCAGATGGAGTCATACCCTCGACTGGTCCTGGGTAGACCCACAACGAAATCCATCGAAATCTGCTCCCATTTCCACTCCGAAATGGGTAGCGGCTGTAGCTCTCCTACGGGCCTCTGGTGCTCGGCCTTGACTTGCTGACAAGTCAGGCATCTCGAAACGAACTCCGCAATGTCCCTCTTCATCCCGTCCCACCAGTAGGTCTCTCTCATATCATGGTACATCTTGGTGGAACCGGGATGGACACTATACACTGATCGGTGTGCCTCTTCAAGAATGTCGTGCCGCAATCCATCAGCATCTGGTACGCACAGTCTAGATCCATAGCATAAAATCCCCTTATCGTCAATCACGAACTCGGAAAATCTGCCCTGTCCCATCTGTGCCATGATCTCTGAGCAACGGACGTCACCGCGCTGTGCCTCATATATACGGTCAAGCAACTGTGGGGTGCACGAACATGCGCGAGCTGTCCCCCTGTCTGAGTGAACTCGAACTCAACTCGGCTGTTGCATAACATCTGCCAATCTGCTGACGACTGCCTCTGCACTGCGCGCAAAAAGGATAGACTACCCCCGGGCCTCCTACTCAACGCATCCGCCACTACATTCGCCTTGCCTGGGTGATATAAGATCTCGCAGTCGTAGTCTTTCACCAACTCCATCCAACGACGCTGTCTGAGGTTCAGGTCTCGCTACTGAAATATGTACTTTAAGCTCTTGTGATCAGTGAATATCTGACACGACTCGCCGTATAGGTAATGTCGCCAAATCTTCAGTGCAAAGACCACTGCAGCCATCTCCAAATCGTGAGTGGGGTAGTTCTGTTCATGCTTCTTCAACTGCCGAGAAGCATATGCGATCACCCGGCCATGCTGCATCAATACGCATCCTAATCCCACTCGCGAAGCATCACAGTAGACCACAAATCCGCCTGATCCCGAAGGCAAAGATAATACCGGCGCCGTAGTCAAACATGTCCGCAGCTGTTGAAAACTGCGCTCGTACTCCTCTGTCCAAACGAAAGGAACTCCCTTCCGGGTCAAACCGGTCAAAGGTGCAGCTATACGGGAGAAGTCCTGAACAAAACACCTGTAGTAGCCTGCCAGGCCTAGAAAACTGCGGATCTCAGTAACCGATGTAGGTCGGGGCCACTGCTGAACAGCCTCAATCTTCTTTGGGTCCATACATATGCCGTCTCTCGTGACCACGTGACCCAAGAATCCGACGCTGTCCAGCCAGAAAGCACACTTGGAGAACTTTGCAAATAGCTGGTGCTCCCTCAGAGTCTGTAACGTAATCCACAAGTGCTGCTCGTGCTCCTCTCTGCTCCAGGAGTACACCAAGATATCGTCGATAAACACGATGATGAACAAGTCAAGATACGGCCTGAATGTACGGTTCATCAAATCCATGAATGCTGCTGGGGCGTTGGTGAGTCCGAACGACATCACCCAAAACTCATAGTGGCCGTAGCGCGTGCGGAAAGCTGTCCTCGGTATATCCTCCTGTCGAACTCGCAGCTGATGGTATCCTGATCGCAAGTCGATCCTCGAAAAATACCCCGCACCCTGAAGCTGGTCGAACAAATCATCAATGCGTGGCAACGGATATCTGTTCCGAACGGTAACTTTGTTCAGCTGGCGGTAGTGGATACATAAGCGCAAACTTCCATCCTCCTTCTTGACAAACAGGACCGGAGCACCCCACGGTGAAACACTGGGTCGAATAAGCCCCTTATCTAACAAATCCTGCAACTGATCCTTCAGCTCTCGAAGCTCAGCCGGGGCCATCCGATAAGGCGGTATAGAAATAGGCCCCGAGCCGGGAATCAAATCGAGGCAGAACTCAACATCGCGCTCAGGTGGTAGCCCAGGTAGCTTATCAGGGAAAACATCAGGGAACTCACAAACAACCGGGACCCGGTCCAACGGAACCTCTGCAGCTCGAGTATCACAAATATACGGTAAGAATCCCTGACATCCCTTCCGCAAGAGCTGACCAGCGCGAAGAGACGAAATCAAGCTGGGAAGGGTGACGCTGCGGTCTCCCTGAATAACAAGGACTGGCTCTCCCGAAAAGCTAAATATGACTGCCTTCTCACGGCAGTCCACCGAAGCATAACAAGTGGCTAGCCAATCCATGCCCAGAAGCACATCAAAGTCCAACATATCGAGGAGAATCAAATCAACTGATGAATCCCTCTCCTCGATACGAACGGAACACAATCGAAATACAAAACGAGCGACAAACGACTCGCCTACCGGAGTAACAACAACAAGCGGATGATCTAACGACGACGACTCACGGCCCAACATCGGTGCAAAGTGTGTAGAGACGTACGAATGTGTGGAACCTGGGTCAAATAATACCCGTGCGTCGAAAGAACAAACTGGCAAGGTACCTGTCACAACGGCATTGGATGCCTGCGCATCCTGCGGTGTTAAAGCAAATACTCGAGCCTGTCCTCCACCGATAGCGGGATGACCTCGACCTCGGCCTCTGCCTCCTCGTCCTCTCTGAACAGGACCGCCGCGTCCACGGCCTCTGGGTGCACCTAACTGGCGTGGAGCATCACCTGTGGTAGGAAGTAAGGCTCTCTGAGGAGGGGGTGGTGATGGTGGTAGGGTCACATGCGGAACTGTCGCTGCTCCCTGTCGTCTCGCCGGACAGTTTCTGATAAGATGGTGCAGACTCCCGCACCCAAAACACCCTGGCGACGGCTGCTGTCCCTGGGGATATGAACCATATAACTGTCCCCGTCCAAATCCTCTGCCAGGCCTATCTCTCGGGAAGAATCCGGCGCGCTGCCTCTGAGACGGTACATCTGTGCGAATCCTCTTCGGCCCAGAAACGGCCAAAGTCTGTGATATGCGTGCCTCCATCCGTAATGCCGTATCCATAGCTGCTGAATAAATGTCATAGTGCTGGGCGCCAATGGCAAGATATAGCTGGGCATCAAGTCCCTGTACGAACCTCTTCACCATCTTCTCTTCGGTATCCACCAAATACTGAGCATATCGGGATAACTGTGTAAACTGGATGTCATACTCAGACACCGTCATCCCAGGTGTCTTGACTAAGGCCTCGAAGCTACGAGCTCTGGCGTCACGAATGCTCTCTGGGAGGAAACGAGCTAGAAAGACCGCTGTAAACTCGGCCCAAGTCATAGGCGGTAGACCTGCAGCTCGACATCTCAAGACTGACTCCCACCATGTCTGCGTGAGACCCTCTAGTCGGAAACTCGCAAGCTCTACCCATCGATCATCCGAACATCTCAGCGAACGGCAGATCCTGGCTAAACTGTCAAGGAATGTCTGTGGGTCCTCCGCTGCCTCGGTGCCGGTGAATACTAGAGGTCTCAGCCTCATGAAATCCTGTAGTGAAACCGGGATGGTCACGGTGGTAGTAGTAGGAGCAGGTATCATGGTCGTCAGTGATGTAGTAGGTACGTCATCCGTCCTCGGTGTACGACTGGCTGCAACTAGGGATCCTACCATCTGACGTAGCTCCTGCATACTCCCCATCATCTGTCGCAACTTCTCCATACCAGTCTCAAGCCTATCCATACGGCCTGGGGAAGGTGGATCGGTCTGTCCCTGCGGCGTTGGCATACCACCCTGCTCAGTCCTAGTCTCGGACGAACCAGCTCGAATCTCGTCTCGGGCGGCATCCCTCTGTGCCCTCGTAGCCTTCGGCGGCATAGTGGCTGTTACAGGAAAACGGATAGTAAAAACAGTGCAATAGGATCATAGGATACACGGAATAGAAGAAGGAATTTTCAAGCAAGTATATCCTAAAGTCACTTAGGCGGAGTACCGTATCGCAAGTATGCCGCGGACATACATACGCTACGTTACCCTACTTACGTCATTTACTCCATCTACCAAGGGTCATCCTACACTCAAAAAGGTAAAACCTATCGCTCTGATACCAACTTTGCCACGACCCGCAGGGCACGGAACGTGACTGGCACTTAAGTTTACGAAACGTCTCAAGACGTCCGTAAAATAAGTAAGCCAAAGCCTAGAAACCAAAACCAAATAAGCAAAAGAGTGAAGAGAACCCAATCAATTGAAAACGAGTTTATCCAATAAGTCATATAAAAACCTTTAAAAAAAACAATATCAATTTTTCCGAAAATTTCGGCAGAGTCTCCTTTGTAAATACTGGCCCCCAAAATGGGTACAACAAGAATATATATGAATCCAACAAATAAGGCATCCCCAAGCGGGAGCTAGCTCTTCGCTACAAGGCAGTCACAAATCCCACGCAATATAAAGCAACAACATGCGAAATAATCATAAGGAAGCATGAGAAAAACAGCATGTCGACTCAAGTGAGCTCGACCCCAAAATACAGCATAAAAAGTCCACAAATCTCACAGTCTCATCTCTAGGTCAATATACAACAATACCGGTAGATACAGTAGATGGAGTACACTAGATACAAAGAATATACAAGGTGGTACGAAATAAAAATATAACCCACATAAGAGTAAAACCTCGAGTCCAGGCAAAGGAGGCAAAAGAAGCAAGTGCGCCCGCCGCTACTGTACTGACGGAGCGGACCTGAAAAAGGCTGTGGCACAACGGGGGTGAGTTGCCAACTCGTGAGTAATAAATAACATCTACACAGGCTATCGAATGCATGCACACAAGCATCCTAGCATCTCAAATACAGATACGGCAGGACATAATAGCAGGTATGTATGCAATATGAATATACTAGCAAGTATGAATGCAATGCGAATCAACTCATGATCTGAATGTGTAAGTATAAGAATCATGTTTTTCCTTTAGGAATCTCTTTTGAAATACCAGCATAATACCAATAGAATCAACAAGAATCTGTGTCCAGCATCGACACCTCAAAACTGTCTCAAATCTCATATCAATGTATCTCTGGCCTCAGCCGTCCGGCTGACCCATCTCAAATATCAATATCTCATCATCTCGCGGCCACGGTCGGTATCCTCTGGATATCCGCCGTCCCAAACAGTCACCGGTAGGTAATCCGTCCCCTGCCATGCTCAACGTCAACACCACATTCCTCTTGCCCCAGGGTACCTTACCGGGCCCACCATGTACCCGTGACGATTCCTCCACTCCTCGACACGGATCTCGAAAACCACAGCAAACTCATGGTGGACGACACTTACATCACTAGAAAACCGCAATTTACATATTTTAAAAATATAATAAGTTTAGAAATTTTGCGGCTTTCCCCCGAAATCCAGAAATATCATAAAATCTCAAGAAATCCTCATAAGTGCATATGTCAATGATAATGAATGCATATGGTATCAATAATCAAGTTGCGATGTGTGATTAATAGATTAGGCATGAACAAATAATATGATGAAGTACATGCACATGAATAGCAATCCTACGATTCCATTTTAAGGAATTAAAGCAATAGCGCAAGTTTAAGTATCAATTATAATAAAAGGTTTTAATTTAAAGGTTATCTAGTGTGGTGGCATGGCAATTACCAGGGTGTGTGTGTAAGCATGAATAGTGCTCGTGCTGCATATAAAAACCCTGGCAATGGTGCAGGTGTCCTATAGAATGGGTTCGTATATGTATGTCAATATAAGGCATGAATGTAGCAAATAATCATACAAGTATTACACCCCTAATTACTAACATTACTAAGAATCTTTTTAAGCTACTAAAACTATCGGGCGACTTGCGCCATCCAACGATAGTCCCCCGTAGATATTACATCTTCTCACCGAAATCCCTAGCTAGTCACGTCCAATCACCGCTTTCCCCTTTCGTGCCGCGTCTGACGTCTCCGCGACCGAACCTGGAATTTACATCAATACCAAACATAAGATTACATATCAAGAACGACGCAAAACCCAAACGAAAATACTAACGTTCACAAGCTAGGTACAACGTGCACAAGGTGCGCGGAACACACGCGAAAATCGCAAAACTAACTAAAACGTCGATTTGGTCGCCCGGAAAAACTAAAACTCGAACACACAAACATCCACACTCACACATCTTAAAAGTCATAGGATACGCTAAAAATGTCATCAAGACATCAAAAATAATTTATCACAAACTTTTATCACAAAACTAGTAAGCACAAACATTCTAAAAAAAACGCCGCAACATCGCCGTTATGCGACAAAAAGGATTACAACCTAGCATAAGATGTAACCGCATAACTAGTTAACCACAATCACTTTAATTATAACACATTACAATACTTCAAATCATATTTCTCCATAAACAACCCTTTCTTGATTTTCATAACCATCAATTAAATCCAATTTCACACTTGAACAACATAAATTAACACATATCGATGCCCACTTAAGCAAAGTAATCTCTCAATTTAGGTTTGTATAAAACTAGATAACAAGATAACTTAATTAACTAATCAATGGTGCAAAAAAAAAAAACCTAGTTTTAACAAACTACTCTCTTAAAAAAATAGATTAGAAACTAACACTAAATTTAACACTAAACAAATTTCAAGGTTCTAGTTTAGCACACTTAAGCTACAATTTAACCATTTGATTAGAAATTATACCTCAAAAGATCAATCCTAAGCTTGCTCAAGCCTCCTAAGACACCTCCTTTCTCCTTGATTTGAACCAAATTAGGTTGGAGAAGAGATGGAATATGGTTTTGTGTTGAATTTGTGAAGGAAATTGTGGATTTTGTTGAATTTTTGAGATGAAAATGAAGCAAAAGAGAAGAAGAAATGGGGAAAATATTTGGGGCTGTTGGTGCAGGATTTCTGAGCTGAGGAGGGAGTGGGGAGAGGTGTGGGGGAGTTGGGGAAAAGTGTAGAGAAGTTTCAAAGTCAAAAGACCAAGTTAAACAACAAAACCCATACCTGATTTAATATATTAAAGCCCTTATCATATCATTTTGTTCAAATGAGATGGGGAAAAATTTTGTGGACTTGCTACTAAGGTGGGGCCGGCCTAGGCGTGAGGGAATAGTGAGAGGGGTTTTACAAAAAAAATTCTATGCAAAAAGACCCCCTACAAGTCCAAAATTGCAAGTTTTAGCTTAAAATTCAATAAATTTCGATTTCCATAATAAAAATTAGTTAAAATTTAAAATAAAATACTAAAATTTTTTATTACAACTAGATTTTAATTAACATGATTTTAAAGCTTAAATTTAGCCCAATTAAATTTGTATTTATCGTTAAATTAATGTATTTTCTTACCGGCTTAAAATAATATTAAAAATTGAAAAATTAGGGAAAATTTTTAAACGACCAGAATTTCATAAGTAACTCATTAGCTACTAAAAACAAGCAATTACCTATCCTTTTTGGTATAATTAGTCCTAAACTGCAAAATAACGGAAAGAGACGGTTTACGGAAAAATACCGAATTTTCACCGATTTTCAGGAAAACACAAAAACGACTTTTCAAGGCGCTACAATCTTCCCCCCTTAAAGAAATTCGGTCTCCGAATTTAAAAATATAACTACGCGTACCTTCAAAGAGATGGGGATATTTCTTCCTCATCTCGCCCTCGGTCTCCCAGGTGACCTCCTCGCTGCTCGGGCCATGCCAAAGGACCTTGACGGTCGGTATAACTTTCGATCTCAACTTCTTCACCTGCCGATCCAGGATAGCCACCGGCAGCTCTGCAAAAGAAAGATCGCGCTCTAGCTGGACTGTCGGGTGCTGAATCGCAAGCGAAGGGTCGTGAAGGTACTTGCGGAGCATCGAAACATGGAAGACGGGGTGAACATCGGGAAAGCTGGGTGGAAGGGCCAAACGATATGCAACAGCGCCGACACGCTCGAGGATCTCGAAGGGACCTACGAATCTAGGGCTAAGCTTCTCCTTTCGCCCGAAACGCATCACGCCCTTCATCGGAGAGACTCTCAGAAAAACATGGTCGCCAACTGCGAACTCTAATCTGCGACGGCGCCTGTCTGCATACGATTTCTGCCTGCTCTGAGCCGCTCTCATCCGGTCTCGGATCAACTGTATCTTCGCCGTCGTCTCCTCAACAAGCTGCGGCCCCAAAATACTGCTCTCGCTGAGCTCTATCCAACAAACGGGCGATCTGCATCTCCTCCCATACAATGCCTCGAGAGGTGCCATCTGAATAGTATCCTGGAAGCTGTTGTTGTTGGAGAACTCCACTAACGGTAAATGACGATCCCAGCTACCGCCGAAGTCTAAAACGCACGCTCTGAGCATGTCTTCGAGAGTTTGAATAATCCGCTCTGACTGGCCGTCGGTCTGTGGATGAAACGCTGTGCTGAAGCTCAAACGATTGCCCAAAGCCTCCTGAAGTCTCTGCCAAAGTCGGCTGGTGAACTGGGTGCCTCGATCTGACACGATACAAGTCGGTACGCCATGCAACCGCACGATCTCGTCGATGTAAAGCTGGGCATACTGAGCGAAGCTGAAAGTGGTCTTCACTGGCAGGAAGTGAGCCGCTTTCGTCAATCGATCTACGATCACCCAGATGGAGTCATACCCTCGACTGGTCCTGGGTAGACCCACAACGAAATCCATCGAAATCTGCTCCCATTTCCACTCCGGAATGGGTAGCGGCTGTAGCTCTCCTGCGGGCCTCTGGTGCTCGGCCTTGACTTGCTGACAAGTCAGGCATCTCGAAATGAACTCCGCAATGTCCCTCTTCATCCCGTCCCACCAGTAGGTCTCTCTTATATCATGGTACATCTTGGTGGAACCGGGGTGGACACTATACACTGATCGGTGTGCCTCCTCAAGAATGTCGCGCCGCAATCCATCAGCATCTGGTACGCACAGTCTAGATCCATAGCATAAAATCCCCTGATCGTCAATCACGAACTCGGAAAATCTGCCCTGTCCCATCTAGAGGGTCTCACAATCAATAAACCCCCGCCTACCCTAGGCAGGGATAATCTGTAATACGCCTTACAAGCGCGCGCGCATTCCCATCTCAATGGGATGACGAAAAACACCCTACAGATTCTGGCACGCCCGGTGGGGCTAATCTCTCCTCCAATATTTCGGGTTAAATGTTCATGCGAACTCAATCAATATACATATTTATATTTATACTAAAATAATGCTCTTTCATGCAGATTTTCAAGCAATCACTTCTCAACAATGTCTCGAAAGATGAACTCAGCTCCCCTCTCATACACGATGAAGATGGACCCCAGGACGGTCCTCCCGGCAAGTCTCGGACGACAGTGGGAAGAATCGCTGCTACAATTTGGGTCTATTTTGTTTGTCTTGGCTAATGCCATCCCTGCACCTCAAGCTCCGGTAACCAACAAACAGGCATCGAAAGGCAAAAGGCCAAATGTGTTGATCTCGAGGGTGCCCCAACCTAAAGGCGAGTCGGTGTTCAAACGGCTCTCTATGGCCCCAGCTGGGGGAAAAGCCGTCGGAACCAAAGAAGTTGTCAGACGTCGTGGGCAAGCCCAGGCGATACCTTCGACAAACTCGTGGGCGGATGTCTTCTCAAGCCTCCCCATCACTCAGACTATGGAGGCTTCCCGAAGAGCAGAAGCCTGCCAAGCGCTCAAGGCAGAGAAGCTGAGGCAGAAGCGGCTCAGATACAGAGCTAACAAAAGGGCTAGGGCTCTGGCTATGTTAAAATTTATGAATTTCCAAAGCCTGGACCGCTCCGCGAAACCAGCTGCCAGTGATGAAAGGATGGCTGATTGTGTTATCCACACCGTCTACATGGTAGGCACGCGTCCCAGCGACAACCTTCGCAGCAAAAGTAAGGATGGGGCCACCACATCTCAAATCCAATCTGGCTTGAATGTGGTTGCCGCTTCCCAAGATCATCCGCCTCCGCTGGACGATGAAAACCCTCTCGATGAGGATGATAGGCAGAAAGACCCCCCAATCCTTGTATAGTCAAGCTCGGACAGCGAGGAAGAGCCGACTTTTCGCCCTAGGACCGCGGAGCAAGAGCTGCTTCAAGAGCTCCGAAAGCAGCTCAGAAACAAAGACAAGGAGATGGCCAAACTTTACTCAAAAATTGACGACTTGACGAACGTCGTCTTGCAGCTCACGGGGCGACTTACCTCTCAGCCACCCAATCAAGCACAAGGCTCTGCTCATGAACCGGGAAACGGTGTCCTAGGGCAGCCGATGCCTATTCCCTCAAATCCAAAGGTAGGCGGACCGCATGAAAATCAGTCGCATCCTATCTCGGGAAATGTCTTAGCTACCGATGACAGTAGCCCGCTAACTTAAGATCAAATCATGGATTTGGTTGCCAACAAGTCAAAACATTGGTAGCTGAAGCCGAAGCGTAAAAAGATGTTAGCGGTAGCGGGAGACCATATCCTGCTCAGTATGATCTGGAAGAATTTCCCAACGGCTATGTCATCTCTAAATTTGGAAGATTTGATGGGACGGTTAATGCGAATCAGCACATCGCCCACTTTAAAGCCTAATGCAGGAATACTTAGGGCAATGATGCGCTTCTCCTCCGCCAGTTCGTTAATAGCTTGATCAATGTTGCATTCGACGTGTACGCGAGCATACCGGATGACTCCGTTACTACTGTCGTCCAAATGGAATCTTTGTTTCGACAAAGGTTCATGAGCGTCAGCCATAAGATCACCATTGCCGCGCTCGTAAGGACCAAGCCAAAGAACAACGAAAGCAGCACGGATTTTATAACCCGATGGCATAATCTCTCCGTCAAATATGAACCGCCGATAGAGCAGGACCAATCTGTTAGTCTCCTTGTCGGAAATCTCAACAATTAGATGGCCCTGTTTCTATGCACCGCGGGTCTCAGAACATTCCAAGAACTGACCAGGAAAGTTCAGATGCAAGAGCGCTCAAAGCAGGAGTCCTCCTGTTGGATATGTATGCCCTAGAGGCCATTATTGTATAGTACTAGTTTGTATAGTACATTTTGGAAGCTTGGGATATATACACGGGTTTGCGACAGTCTTGCTCAATATAGTAGTATGCTACTTGGTTTGTTTTTATCTTAATATGTGTGTATATTCCTTTTAACATATCGCTAATACATATTGATGGAGCCCTTAGGATCTTTGATTGATTACCGACGTTGTGATGGCGATCACACTAGTGGGGGTTAGGTAGTCTATAAGCACATCCTTATTTTAGTCCCTAGTCGTAGGATTATCGAGACAGGGTATCGTTACTCCAGAGTAGACTGGTGCATACGCTTCTTATCCCAGTAAGGGAGAAGGTCTATCCCACAGCCATCAGTACGTCGTACTGGAGTTAGTATGCAGGTGCTCGTTAGATTTGGAGTACACTGGACAGGACTCGTCGAGAACTGTTGGTTGGTATTATACCTATCGTCAGTTAACAGTTCTCAGGTGACATGAGTACAGCTTAGTCCTTTGACTTGACACTGTCGCTTCGCCTCGAGTGTGTTCCCACTGTTCTTACATTACTACCCTACCATAGCTCTATTGAGTCGTGCAAACATGTAGTAGTTGGGTGCAGTCCCGAAAAATTTGGAGGAAGTGACGGTTAGGCAGGATTCAACTCTCCCGGTATTGGGAGTTGATATCGCGCTGTGTCTAGGAGAGCCATTACACAAAGTCCCTTGCCAGGGCAAGCGAGATTTGTTGGTAGTGTTTCCAGTAGTTTCTCAGGGTGTTCTGTGCTACACTCCGACACGACTTGTACCGCTATTAGGGGACTGACGTTTACCGCCCCTTTAGGCCCGACATGCTATACTCTCAGACGAACAGACTGGACTGTACGGAGATTGTCACATTCAGGCTCAGTAGGAGTTCGGATGGGTTCACCTCATCGGTCTTCTTATCGGCATCTACCTGGGGACCGTCACGTACAGCTAGTACTGCTTGCGGCCTATGGTTAAACCCACTGCCAGCGTAGTGTCGAGTCTTTAGAGTCCCACACAGAGGGTTTTTCGCCTTTGGGCAAAACAGAGTAGATGTCGCATGGTTTTGCGACAGGGTTCGTTCACATACACGCACTTGTGCACGTTTGGTGTCCGGGCAGTTTTCACTAACGAGCTTTGGTTTAAGCCAGATCCTAGTATTTGTTTTGGGATTGGTTTTTTCTCATTGTATTCATGTTCCTCGGAACACGGATGCGGGTGTGTATGCACAGTTGACAGAGGCAGAGGAATCTCATTAGGGTTTTTGACCATTGACTTTTTCTAAACCCTAATGAAAATGAGAAATATGATTAATAATATTAATTAAGGATAATTATGCCATGGTTAGGGTTTGGTTGACCATTTGACTTTTGTTAACCATTTGACTTTTGTTGACCATGATGATTTCTTTTGCAAAGATGCTTCATGAAGATTGCATTTGCATTTAATGTGAAATGATAATGGTCAAATCAACTAACCATCACAATTTTCCTAATTATTATTATTATTCTCATATTTTCTCATATGAGAGCAAGGTTGGGATTTATCCTCTCATTCTCTCTTGCTCATTCTCTCTATTGAAAAGCTCTCCCTCTTCCTCTCTCTCAAAGCTATCTTGTTTCTTGAGTTGAAAAACATGAGCTTTGTGAGATAAAACCATTAAAACCCCTCTCTACTCATTCTAGGGTTCTTTGTCTAGCAAGCCAAGTATTTTAGTTACCTCTTGGATGAGGTAGGAGCTCAAGGTAGAGGCCTTCAGGTGGATCTTTCTTCGGCAAAAAGAAGACGAAGAGGAGGAGCCGTCTACACCACTCCAAGGAGCAGGCAACAAGGAGGACCACACCAAGAAGAGAAGGAGTTCAAGAACTAGGTATAACCATCTAACCTAGTAGCTAGAACTTGTAGTTTGTTTGTTAGTTTTTGTTTAGCAAAGATCCTTCATGGTCGGTCTATATTTTCTTGTAAGAAAATTTTGATTTTTACCTATTCCGCCTCCCCGAATGAACCGGGGTGGGTAACATAGACCTTTCATTGGTATCAGAGCCTAGCTAAACAACAACTAACATGTTGGCAAAGTGTTTAGATCTTCGATCCGGAAAATATCGCAAAATACATCAATTTTTAGTTTTTTTCTGCCGTTTTTAAAAACAGGTCAAAAAATATTTCCAGAGACCTAAAAATTACAAGCAGGCTTTTTAGAGAAAACTGTAGAAATTTGGGCGCCTGAGTCGCTCAGAAGACCGTGGATCCGCGGCCGATCCATGTGATCCACCGTAGATCCGCGACCGAGTCAACTCGGCTGCGCACCAAATTTCTTCTGGGGTTCTCTGTGTTGGTTTTGTGATTTTTAAGATGCTTTGTTTCTGCCCAGATTCTTCTGAGAACAGTATTGTGTTTGGGGTAGTTTCAAATTGAAATTTTGATCGAAGTTCTATAAACTTTAGCTGATTGATTATGTCTGTAATGCGATATATGTACTGAACGTCGACTAATCGCTATACGTCGATTAGTGGGGGTTGTACATAACTGAGATCTGTGATGTTGGATTTTGTATATGAACTTGTTGGATTGTCGCGGATGAATAGCCGGGGTTTGTGAGATGAGAGTTTATTTATCTTTCATTTGATGTAAATTGTAAATTGATGTAATATTATTTTTATGGCCGCACATCCGGGTTGAGCTTGTAGCCGCCATTGTATATTATTTGTTTTACTGTTTTTGCTCCTAGGATACACCCAAGGAGGGGTGCACAAACTACCGGGTACTTTGAAGTGCCGAGCGGCCAACTCACGTTGTTGAGGGAGGTTGCTTCACTTCGGGTACTTGGTGGGTAGTTTGCCGCACCCGTTGGGGTCTAGGGTGGCGTTTGGCTATTCATCGCGACCGTGTAATCCGTTTTTCGTTGCAGTCTCGAACGAAATGCGGATTCCTAGCATATCCAATGTGTTCATCTGTGATCTGGAATGGCTATCATTGCATCTGACGAATGCATATATCTATATATGATATCTAGTAGGCGTTGCTTATGTTTTGCATCCGCGCTAGTCCAGCCCCCGCTCTGTCGTTAGTTAAGTAACCTAACGGGTAATGACGGGGCCCAGTGGCGAATGCGGATGGCATAAGCGTACGTTATATCTTCGTTGTTTTCTGCAATGGTAGAATTAACTGATGGGACGCATTATATTAATGCTAAGAAAAACAAACCTAAAATATGTTGTTGGAACAATTTTCAAAAAGCTGTTATTGCAATGACGTTCTCTTTTGTTTTGCACAGAGGTATTCGGTTATGAATACCCAGCACCTCATTCGACGAGGCAAGGGCCGAGATCCCTTCATCGGGAGTGACCCCTTGGACAGAAGTTTGCATCAGGGTAATAACTTCACTATAGTCGAGGTATTCATTTTGGAATATGCTGCACCTCATTCAACGAGAAAAGAGCCGAGATCCCTTCACAGGGAGTGACCTCTTTAGCAAAAGTTTTCGCCACTATATTTTTAAAAGGGTTATCAAGTTCCTTCAACGATATCAAGTTCATTACGTTAACGGGTTTTTCGCCAAAAACCCAGCCGTAGCCCTCCGTCATTTCTTATAAGTTATACTTAGTATTCGTGCTGCGTTTGTTGACTGTGTCAAGGCGTAGTGAACAGTAGCTGAGTATTGCTTATCTGTAGCATACAATGTGATTGGTTAGGACAGTCGTGTAACCTTGTTGACTGTGTCAAGGGTTATGCAGGTGGGTTTAATGCAATCAAGATAATGAAGGGTTGAACTTGATTAGGACTCTTTGATTTGTTGACTGTATCAAGGACAGCTGGGTCCTAGGGGCAAAAACTACATCGGAAGTTTCAAACATACAGGAAACTTGCAGATTCAGCATACCGTCTGGAGTGTGGTGACTAGAGTGGATTCCATCTAGATCAACACACAATGATAGTTGGATCCCGATCCCACTAATGAGTTGGATTACTCTCGGGAGATTATTTCACTTAACAATCAATGCTATAAACAAAGTAGGTGTCTAGAACGTTGTTAGCGGGGCTACGCCTCTAGGGAAAAGAGGTTATATAATTAAGGAACTTCGCGAAAGCGTTGGAAAACCTCCCTCTAAGTAACAACACTAGCCTGGCTGAAAGGTTAAGCAAGTATTGTGACGTGCGATTAATCCTGACTAGTTCTTCTTTTAGGGTTTGAAGAAGAATTTGAGGAAACAGTGGGATTCATCCTGGTTAGATAAATTAATAACCAATCTAATCTTACAAGAGTGCACGCGGAGTGTTTCTTTTCTCTCTCTCCACGTAGCAACCATTTCACGCCCTAATCAAGATAATAAAATGTACCGCTTGACCGATCCGAATTCTTATTCGGAGCTGGGGAACGTCGGTTCGGCTCTAACTTATGACAACAGTCATAAGTATGAGCAAGGGAAAAAGTGTTGTATGGATTCCAAGGAGACCCAGTTGAAAAAGAAGTATAGTTTTGCATCTACTTCAGGTGTTCTTGTAATTGAGAACTGCTTTTCGGTCAGCCTTATCTCCTGGGTACTTGATACTGGATCAGGATCTCATATCTGTAATTTATTGCAGGGACTGAGAAAAAGTAGGAAAGTTGCACCTGGTGATATGTCCCTCAGGGTAGGGAACGGAGCACTAGTTAATGCTGCAACCATCGGTGAATATCACCTAGTATTGCCAAATGGCAATACTATGGTTTTGAACAATTGCTACTATGTACCTTCCATGGTTTGCAACATCATATCAGTTTCTTTACTTGATAAAGATGGATATAACTTTGTTCTTGACAGAAATATCATGAACATTTACCTTGATAAGGTACTGGTTACAGAAGGAACGCTGTGTAATGGTATCTATGTTTTAAATCAGAATACAATTCTCAATGTACAAAACACACACAAAGGAAAGAATTCAGATACGAATGAATCCTACTTGTGGCATTGTAAACTTGGTCATATCTGAGAGAAATGACTAAGTAAGTTGCATAAAGATGGACTCTTGAATACGTTCGAGTTTTCATCTTATGAAACTTGTCAGTCTTGTCTCAAAGGAAAGATGACCAAATCTTCGTTCACCGGACATGGAGAAAGAGCAACAGAGCTCTTGGGACTCATACACAGTGATGTATATGGTCCAATGTCTATACATGCAAGGGGTGGGTTCTCATACTTCATCACATTCACTGACGATCTCTCTAGGTTCGGATATGTGTGTCTACTGAAACACAAATCTGAAGCTTTTGAGAAATTCAGAGAATTCAGAAACGAAGTGGAAAACAAGATTGGAAAAAGTATCAAGATCCTCCGATCGGATAGAGGAGGGGTGTACTTAAGCACGGAATTCCTAGATTACTTAAAAGAGAATGGAATTCTCTCTCAGCTTACTCCTCCTTATACACCACAGCACAACGGTGTATCGTAGCGGAGAAATCATACCCTATTGGATATGGTTCGCTCCATGATGAGTAGTGCTGAGTTGCCTCTTTCATTCTGGAGATATGCACTTCAAACAGCAGCCCATCTATTGAATCAAGTTCCATCCAAATCCGTGCCTAAGACTCCGTATGAAATATGCAGTTGTAAGAGTTTGTATCTTAAACGTATTAATATTTAGGGTTGCCCAGCTTATGTCAAAAAGCAAAACCCAGACAAACTTGAGGCACAGTCAGTTTTGTGTAAATTTGTGGGATACCCAAAAGATTCTAGTGGGTATTTATTCTACCATGCAGAGGAACGAAAGATTATTGTTTCCAGGAACGCCACATTTTTGGAAAAAGAATTTCTTGTTAAAAATATTAGTGGCAGCACGGTAGAACTGGATGAAATTCCAGAGACACAAACTGTAACTGAAGATTTGGTGGAACCGCTAGATTCAGTTATACCCAACGAACCTCAACCACTCCACAGATCTGGTAGGATTTCTCATCCGCCCGAGAGATACTACGGTTTTCTCATAGACGGGGATCGAGAGGATTGCATCTTGGAAGAAGATGATCCTACGAGTTTCAGGCAGGCCATTATCAGTATGGACTCTGATAAGTGGCTGGATGCTATGCGATCCGAAATGGAGTCCATGTACACCAATAAAGTGTGGACCTTGGATATTGCTACACCTGGGGTAAAACCCGTTGGATGCAAATGGATCTACAAAAGAAAACTTGGTGTAGATGGGCAGGTGGAAACCTATAAGGCTAGACTCGTTGCAAAAGGTTTTCGTCAAAAACCTGGTGTGGACTATGACGAAACCTTTTCTCCAGTGGCTATGCTCAAATCCATCCGGATCCTACTTGCCATTGCTGCCTTCCATGACTATGAAATCTGGCAGATGGACGTAAAACCGGATTTTCTAAACGGCAATTTGGGAGAATACGTTTATATGGATCAGCCAGACGGTCTTGTAGACAGTGGGAGCAGCGGAAAGGTGTGCAAGTTGCTTAAATCCATTTATGGATTAAAGCAGGCATCGCGGAGCTGGAACATCTGTTTTGATGAAGCAATCAAGGAATTTGATTTCATCAATAACGACGATGAGCCTTGTATTTATAAGAAGATTGTTGGACGAACTGTCGTGTTCCTAGTCTTGTACGTAGACGACATTCTTTTGATAGGAAATGATGTTCCTATGCTACAATCAGTCAGGCTATTCTTGTCACAATGGTTCTCCATGAAGGACCTGGGTGATGCCACATGCATACTGGGGATTAGGATCTACAGAGATAGATCTAAAAGATTACTGGGACTTTCGCAGTCTAGGTACATAGAGACCATACTAAAGAGATTTAGTATGGAAGATTCCAAACGCGGTAATATACCAGCATTGCACGGAATCACCCTCTCTAAGAAGATGTCTCCTAAAACTGACGAGGAGAGTGTTCGCATGAGCATTATACCCTACGATTCGGCGGTAGGATCTATAATGTATGCGATGTTATGTACAAGGCCAGATGTAGCTTACGCACTAAGCGTGGTGAGCCGGTATCAGTCAGACCCAGGTGAGAACCACTGGACGGCAGTGAAGAACATTCTCAAGTACTTGAGAAGGACTAAGGAGATGTTCCTGGTTTACGGTAATGGAGACCTCAGGGTCGAGTCCTATACCGATTCAAGCTTCCAGAGTGACAAGGACGACAAGAAGTCTGTCTCGGGTTTTGTGTTTACCCTCAACGGAGGGGTGGTGTGTTGGAGGAGTTCCAGACAGGATACCGTCGCAGACTCGACAATGGAGGCTGAATACATTGCTGCAAGCGATGCCGCAAAAGAGGCGGTCTGGATGAAGAAGTTCATTAGTGAAATTCAGGTGGTCCCGTCCATTGTTGACCCAATACCTTTGTATTGCGATAACAATGGGGCTATAGCTTTAGCGAAGGAACCAAGGTCCCATCAGAAGTCCAGACGAATCTTAAGACGGTATCACCTGATCAGGGAGATCATTGATTGCCAGGAGATCGTCGTACGGAGAGTGGACACAAAAGACAACACGGCAGATCCATTCACAAAGGCCCTCCCTCAAACACAGTTCGAGCGACTTTTTGAGCTATTGGGTATGCGATACACCAGCAGCTGGCCATAGAGCAGACGTTTGGTATGCGGTACACCAATTACTGGCCTTTAGTGCAAGTGGGAGATTGTTGGATATGTATGCCCTAGAGGCCATTATTGTATAGTACTAGTTTGTATAATACATTTTGGAAGCTTGGGATATATACACGGGTTTGCGACAGTCTTGCTCAATATAGTAGTATGCTACTTGGTTTGTTTCGATCTTAATATGTGTATGTTTCTTTTAACATATCGCTAATACATATTGATGGAGCCCTTAGGATCTTTGCTTGATTACCGGCGTTGTGATGGCGATCACACTAGTGGGGGCTGGGTAATCTATAAGCACATCCTTATTTTGGTCCCTAGTCGTAGGATTATCGAGACAGGGCATCGATACTCCAGAGTAGACTGATGCAACGCTTCTTATCCCAGAAGGGGAGATGGTCTGTCCCACAGCCATCAGTACGTCGTACTGGAGATAGTATGCAGGTGCTTGTTAGGTTACGAGTACACTGGACAGGACTCATCGGGAACTGTTGGTTGGTATTATAGCTATCGTCAGTTAACAGTTCCCAGGTGACATGAGTACAGCTTAGTCCGTTGACTTGACACTATCACTTCGCCTCGAGTGTGTTCCCACCGTTCTTAAATTACTACCCTACTACGGCTCTATTGAGTCGTGCAAACAGGTAGTAGTTGGGTGCAGTCCCGAAACATTTGGAGGCAGTGACGGTTAGACATGATTCGTCTCTCCCGGTATTGGGAGTTGATATCGCGCTGTGTCTAGGAGAGCCATTACACAAAGTCCCTGGCCAGGGCAAGCGAGATTTGCTGGTAGTGTTTCCAGTAGTTTCTCAGTGTGTTCTGGGCTACAATCCGACACAACTTGTACCGCTATTAGGGGACTGACGTTTACCACCCCTTAGGCCCGACATGCGATACTCTCAGACAAACAGACCGGACTGTACGGAGATTGTCACATTCAGGCTCACTAGGAGTTCGGATGGGTTCACCTCATCGGTCTTCTTATCGGCATCTACCTGGGGACCGTCACGTACAGCTAGTACTGCTTGCGGCCTATGGTTAAACCCACTGCCAGCGTAGTGTCGAGTCTTTAGAGTCCTACACAGAGGGTTGTTCGCCTTTGGGCAAAACAGAGTAGAGGTCGCATGGTTTTGCGACAGGGTTCGTTCACATACACGCACTTGTGCATGTTTGGTGTCCGGGCAGTTTTCACTAGCGGGCTTTGGTTTAAGCCAGATACTAGTATTTGTTTTGGGATTGGTTTTGTCTCATTGTATTCATGTTCCTCGGAACACGGATGCGGGTGTGTATGCACAGTTGACAGAGGCAGAGGAATCTCATTAGGGTTTTTGACCGTTGACTTTTTCTAAACACTAATGAGAATGAGAAATATGATTAATAATATTAATTAAGGATAATTGTGCCATGGTTAGCGTTGGGTTGACCATTTGACTTTGGTTGACCATTTGACTTTTGTTGACCATGATGATTTCTTTTGTAAAGATGCTTCTTGATGCTTGCATTTGCATTTAATGTGAAATGATAATGGTCAAATCAACTAACCATCACAATTTTCCTAATTATTATTATTATTCTTATATTTTCTCTTATGAGAGCAAGGTTGGGATTTATCCTTTCATTCTCTTTTGCTCATTCTCTCTCTTGAAAAGCTCCCCCTCTTCCTCTCTTTCAAATCTATCTTATTTCATGAGTTGAAAAACATGAGTTTTGTGAGATAAAACCATCAAAATAGCTCTCTACTCATTCTAGGGTTCTTTGTCTAGCAAGCCAAGCACTCTAGTTACCTCTTGGTTGAGGTAGGAGCTCAAGGTAGAGGCCTTCAGGTGGATCTTTCTTCGGCAAAGAGAAGACGAAGAGGAGGAGCCGTCTACACCACTCTAAGGAGCAGGAAATAAGGAGGACCACAACAAGAAGAGAAGGAGTTCATGAACTATGTATAACCATCTAACCTAGTAGCTAGAACTTGTATTTTGTTTGTTAGTTTTTGTTTAGCAAAGATCCTTCATGGTCGGTCTATATTTCCTTGTGAGAAAATTTTGATTTTTAGCTATTCCGCCTCCCCGAATGAACCGGGGTGGGTAACATAAACGTTTCACTCCTTGGATTCCCAAAATAACAATAGGTCCTGGAGAAACCGACAGGACGATAATCGCAAAGGCAGAAATTCTGACAGATCTGAATCTTTCAATGCCCCGGCTAACCGAAATAAGCAAGGGTTGAGCGGGCCTAGTGCCAATCAGCCTCAGAAGCCAGTGTTCAGAGAGGTAGGAGAATCTCCCCTGAAAGAGAAGCTGGATAAGGTCTATTCCTTCAGAAGGGGCAATATCCATAAAATATTCAAAACGCCCTGAGGAACGGTCAACAACTGCTAGAGTAAAAAAGACCGCAGGAAGAGAATATGACCGACGACCACAAATACTGCCCTTATCACAGAGTGATAGGTCATTCCATTGAGGACTGCTTCGTCTTCAAAGATTGGGTCGAAAAGAAATACAAGGAAGGATGGATAGAACTGTCTAAAGGCATGTTAACAAACAGTCCAGCTGCGACCGTCAATTTCATACAAACGGAGACCGAAGTTCATCGTGAAAATGATTCTCTCAGACATCTGCCTTTCTTTGAAAACAATGGACCACCGCATCATTAAACTGGGAACAATCGACCTCTATGTTGTTAAACTGGGAATGTAAAAAAATGTGTAAATAAAAAAAATGTGTGTAAATAAAAAGATAAAAAAGAAAAGCCGATATGATGGGGCAACTCGCAATAAAAATCAACGAGTAAAATAAAGATGAAAAATAAAGCTGAAATGATAGAGCAATCGCTGTAAATAGAAAAATAATAATAATAAAAAAAGATGAATGATGAGTCGCTCCTATTACCATATTCCAGTGCAGTGATGCAGACGCCAACAAAGTCCCAAAAAATTTTCGGCCCTACGGTTAGTCCCCAAATTGACTACCATATAAAATTCACGGGCTCAAATAATTCTCATCATACCCATGCCCCTCAGCAACCACCAGCCCAGTGGCTCGTCTCCGCCCTTTGAATTATGGTCCATTGGGAAGATCCACTCATGTGTCCTCACGATGCATGAGGAGAACAAACCTTCGTGGGATCCTTACGACTCACAAAGAGAAAACACACTTAGGGGTCCTCACGACTTCTAAGGAGAAAATACACCTACGGGATCCTTACGACTCGTAGGGAGAAAATGCTTTTATGGGACCTTTACGGCCCATAAAATTGAAAAGCCATAGGTGATAGGGATCTAAACTTGTCTCCTAAGCCATCGCTTCCCAACAGGGAAAGGAAAATGATGAGTTGCTCCTGGCATTATTCCAGTGCAGCAATGCAGATGCCGATCTAAAACCCAAATTCCAAATTCCCAAACGGCGAATGATGAGTCGCTCTTTATACCATATTCTAGTGAAGCGATACAGACGGCAACCAAATTCCAAATCCCAATGGCAAATGATGAGTCGCTCCTGATACCATATTCCAGTGAAGCGATACAGACACCAACCAAATTCTAAATCCTATACTCCAATAGCGAATGATGAGTCGCTCCGGGTACCATATTCCAGTGCAGCGATGCAGACACCAACCAAATTCCAAACCCCATACCCCAAGTGGCGAATGATGAGTCGCTCCTGGTACCATATTCCAGTGTAGCGATGCAGTCGCCAACCAAATTCCAAACTCATACCCCAAGTGGCGAATGATGAGTCGCTCCTGGTACCATATTTCATTGCAGCGATGCAGACGCCAACCAAATTCTAAATCACATACCCTAATGGTGAATGACGAGTCGCTCCTCGTACCATATTCCAGTGCAGCGATGCAGACGCCAACCAAATTCCAAACCCCATACCCCAAGTGGCGAATGATGAGTCGCTCCTGGTACCATATTCCAGTGGAGCGATGCAGACGCCAACCAAATTCCAAACTCATACACCAAGTAGCGAATGATGAGTCGCTCCTGGTACCATATTCCAGTGCAGCGATGCAGACGCCAACCAAATTCCAAATCCCATACCCCGATGGCGAATGATGAGTCACTCATGGTACCATATTCTAGTGCAGCGATGCAGACGCCAAAAAAGACCCGAAATTTTTCCGGCCCTACGGTCTGGATCATACATCCTGCAAAACTGCATACAATCTACGGGAGTAAAACGATCCCAATCTCTCCCAAGTCCTACTGGCGGGACAATATTCAAAGTCCCACCGGCGATGAAGATTCCAAAAAAAACGTGTATGTCCACAAGCAAAATGGGCATGGATGAGAACCCGAAAAGGCACCGTGAGTAAAAACAGCAGGACTGCCTACGAGTTTATGAAAACCCGAAAGGGCGCAAACTTGTGAAAAAGAGATAAAATGCACTTGCAAAGTCCTCTCGACTTTGTGAGGAGAAAATTCCCGTGTGAGATCCTTACTACTCACAAAGGAGAAACACACTTAGGAGTCCCCACGACTCCTAAGGAGAAAATACACCTACGAGATCCTTTCGACTCGTAAGGAGAAAATACTTTTGTGGGACCCTTACGGCCCATAAAATTGAAAAGTCTTAGGTGATAGGGACCCAACCTGTCTCCTGAGCCATCATTCCCCAATAGGCGAGGCAAATGAGATTCGCTCCTGGTACCATATTCAAGTGTAGCGGTGCTGATGCCAAACCAAAAGCAAATCCCCAAATCCTCTCATGGAAAATGATGATTCGCTCCTGGTACCATATTCCACTGTAGCGATGCTGATGTCAACCCAAATCAAATCAAACCAACAACTTCTGCTGCGGAATGATGCTTCGTCCCAGAATTTACCTCGTGTCGAAATCATGCTCCGCCTCGACGTATCTGCCATCCCTATCGGAATTATGCTTCAGCTCGGAATCAGCCAGTGACCTCCCCATCGGAATTAAGCTTCGCCTCGGAATCAAGTCGACTAACAAGCTCTGCGTCAAAATCATGCTTCGTCTCAGAATGTACCCCGTGTCAAAGTCAAGCTTCGCCTCGGAGTATCTGCTTTCCCTGTCGGAATTATGCTTCGCCTGGGAATCATCTTCTGCATCGAGATTATGCTTTGGTCAGAATGTTTGCCGCTATTCGGAATGATACTCCGATCCCTGGAATCATGCTTCGCTCTTCGGAATGATGCTCCGATCCCTGGACTCATGCTCCGCTCTTCGGAATGATGATCTGATCCCTGGAGTCATGTTCCGCTCTTCGGATTCATGCTCCGATCCTTGGAGTCATGCACCGCTCTTCGGAATGATGCTCCGATCCCTGGAGTCATGCTCCGCTCTTCGGAATGATGCTCTGATCCATGGAATCATGCTTCGCTCTTCGGAATGATGCTCCGCTCCCTGGAATCATACTCCGCTCTTCGGAATGATGCTCCTATCCCTGGAATCATGCTCTGATCCATGGAATCATGCTCCGCACTTTGGAATGATGCTCTGATCCCTGGAATCATGCTCCGCTCTTCGTAATTATGCTCTGATCCCTGGAATCATGCTCCGCTCTTCGGAAACATTCTCCGATCCCTGGATTCATGCTCCGCTCATTGGAATTATGCTCCGATCCCTGGAATCATGCTCCGCTCTTCAGGAATGATGCTCCGATTCCGGAATTATGCTCCAACCCTCGGAATTATGCACCGATCCCCAGAATTATGCTCCCGAGATGATGTTCTGCCACTGGAATGATGTTCCACCTCGAAGTCCAACTTCAAGATCCATCAATTGCATGCACACAACTCATATACGTGGTGTGCATTCATTGATGGGGGGCACTTTGTTAGGGTCAAAATTTGCAAACTATTTGACCAAGTCAAAGTCAAGGTCAACCCCAAGTAAGCGGGCCCAAGAACAAGCAAGTGGGCTCATGCCCGAGCCATGCCCGAACAAGAAGCGACCGGCCTCTCCCATGCCGAAATAGAAAATCATGTAATAAATAATTTTAATGTAATTTTTTATGCATGAATGGGCATAAATCCAAATTTTTGTAAAGCCCATAGCTTATGTGCAAAAAGAAATAGCACAAGAGGCATGGGATGGGCAAAATGACATTTGGTAAAGTCCAAGAGGCTATGTGTAAATGTGTAAGCCTATAAAAGGTAACATGATCAAAATATCTAATATACTTTTCATTCCTCTCAAAATGGTTAGGGTATTTGTGCCTCCTTCTCCTTCCTCAAGGTTCTAAAACTTCATCTTTTTTTTGAATTAAATCAAGAGTTTTACTCTTCCTTTTCCAAAACTAAATAGTTTTTCACCACTAAACCCACAAAGGGGAACTCAGATCTCCCATCAGATCTCAAAAATAAGAGATTTTTAAAATCTCATACTTCTTGTTCTTCAAGATCCAGCCGACAGAAGAGGAGGAAGGAGACCCATCTACAAAAATCCCACATTGGGGAAGATCCAGGGCTCAAGGGAGAAGCCCCTTC
Source organism: Agapanthus africanus (assembly GCA_030015575.1). Taxonomy (NCBI): domain Eukaryota; kingdom Viridiplantae; phylum Streptophyta; class Magnoliopsida; order Asparagales; family Amaryllidaceae; genus Agapanthus; species Agapanthus africanus. The sequence continues at coordinate 468,233,110 of CM057337.1, read as the reverse complement.
ATTAGCTCCAAAAATATCTTAAGGGTTCAACTCCATAAGTCAAATCTGGACAAAGATCCCAGTGCAGGAACCAAGTCCCTTTTGCTGCTGACGCCTAGCGCCCGTGTTCTAGGAACGTGGTGCGCTGGCGCTCTGGCGCAGAGCGCCCGCATGCCAGGCACGTGGGCGCGCTGGCGCTCTGGCGCACAGCGCCCGCGTGCCAGGCACGTGGTGCGCTGGCGCTCTGGCGCACAGCGCCCGCGTGCCTGGCACATGGGCGCTGGCGCCTTCTCTCACGCATCCTTTGGATGCCCATTTCCTTTTTTATATATATATGTATATACACACACACACACATACTCCATGACACTGTCCCTGTTACAAAAAAATTTCTAACGGGGCACTGCCCCGCACCCGTAAGGGGGCTGCTAGCCCCCTTGACCCCCATGCTGCTATCCGGGCAGCGGGACCCTCGTAAAAACTCTGCGGGGCCCCCAATATATCCAAAACCCTTTCAAAACATACGCACACTACACGTTGAGTTCGCATGACCTATTTAACCCGTCAATCGGAGGTTCTCTCGCTCTAAAAGCCGAGGGGTAATTAACGACATCTTAGTCCACGGCTGCCGGAGATTCGGATCCCCACAATCAATAAACCCCCGCCTACCCTTAGCAGGGGGAATTTGTAATGCGCCTGAAAAGCGTGCGCGCATTCCCATCTTAATGGGGTGACGAAAAACACCCTACAACGACGTATCATAATGATATGAGCATAAAAAGTATATCATGCAACATAGAATAATGATGCGGCAATTCGACTGTGTAAGTGATATTGCAATTATGGATGATGAAAGTGTGTGAGCTGGCAAATCTGTGTAAGTGTAACATACGCATCATCGATAATGGTGTAGGTGTACTAGCACAGGTATATATATAATGCAATGAGAATGTCATGAACGTGACATAAGGTACATCGTACGCGAAATGCTAACAGGTATACGTATCTACAATATATCCGAGTCGGTGAATCTATTAATCGGCATCCTGCCTCATAACATCACGTACGGTATAATACATCGTACGGCATCCTCTAGTCAAGGGTATGGATCAATCATCAAGTAAAACTCATCACGTACGGTATCCATCATACGGCGGCATTAAACCATCAGGGATCCTATCAACCTATATGACAATGAGGGTATGGACCTAACGTCTCGTACAGCATATCACTCATGATTCACAACATTATATATATCTATATACCTATATCACAGGTCAAATCTGTATCAATCTCATATTGTGGGACCGACAAAGTTATCAACTATCTCATATCGACTCACATCCATATAACGGCATATCACACCAAGTCATCATATCACATCGTATACTCTTTCATCACATCAATATCTCACATCAGGTCATTTTACATATGCATTCTATCTAATAAATCTCATGTCATGCTACTCTGAATCTCATATTTAATCTCGTGCCACTACATATCTACATATCGTGATTCACATTCACTTTTCACATCCTTATATATCAATTCGGCAGGGATGCCTAGCACGGCAGCAAGTTTTCAGGAGGCATCGTCCATGCTAATTTTAAAAATTTGCCGTATTAGTAAACCCTAACCCTAGAATCGTTACTAGAAAATCCGACGAAACGAATTCAAACAACTTTGCAACTAAAGTGAACAAGGAATACAACCTTTGTAGACTGGTTCTACACTTCAATAGCTCCATGTAGTAGTCCCTTCGCTGCGATCATGAACTCCTGGACTCTAGAAAGGCTCCCATGAAGATATGAACAAGCTTGCATCGAAGTCTTCGAGGCGGAAGATAATCTACGTCGAGGAGACACTAGCTCATGCTACCTCTTCACTAATGGTGAGATTAGTGAAGCAAACACTCTAAACTAAATGGCTAATAGTAGAGGATGATGAAGTAGGATGTGGGCTCACTTTAGATTTCTTTTTCTCACACTTTTTCATCACTTAATCAAAAGCTAGAAAACCTTTTTGAGGAATAAGAGGATGATGAAGTGATGAAGAATAATGAAAACTCATGAGGTGAGAAAATCAACCATGGTGAGTATATGACATACCCTAACCCTTGTAGAGAGTTAACCATTGCTAAGTGTAATGGTTGGGTTTATAAATATCTTTAGTAAAACAAAACTTGTGGACTTAGTCAATGGTTAGCAAAGCTTCTCCAAGTTTCTTGCCATGACCAAATGCTACCAATTTTGAATTACTTAAGAAATTAAAACCCTAGATTATCACTTAGCATGGTGTAAGTCATACACACACCCATGAATCATGTATCATTAAGCATGACACAAAACTTTGTACACTAATATATATCACATATATACACATGCACAAAATCAAGTGAGAAAAGAATTACTTAAGTGAGCTAATATTAGTTAATGTAATATAATATATCAAATATATAATTATACATTAAATTATTAAATCAACTCTTGATTTAATAATCCGGCTATATCACATATAACCGACTAATATAAAATGCAACAACTTATCAAATCAACACTTGATCTGATAACCAGGCTATATCACATATAACCGACCAATGTCAGAAGTTGCGAGAATAGAATGCGGTATCACATACACGCATTAATCTCGGTCCCGCACATATCTCATATATGTTCCTACTCTATTTCGCATGAACCAGGAAAGCTCTATGTAAGACTCTAAAGACTAGTCAATATGCTGGCAGTAGATGATGATCATATCAAACACCCACAAGCCGCAAGCGGTCTGCTAAACGTAACGGCCACCCGGGTATTGAGCGATCAGAAGATCAACAAGAAAGCCTGCTCGTACTCCTGCAAATCCAATCAGTAACACTACCATACAGTCCGGTCTTTTCGTTAGATATGTCGCATATCACAGCCTGGGGGTAGTATAACGTCAGACTCCAATAGCCTGATAAGTTATGCCGATGCAAGGTCCATAACGGTTCGAGAAACTACTGATAACACTTACCAGTAAATCTCAGCAACCCTGGCCAGGGATTTCCTTTTATGGCCAATCGAGCATAGCGCAACATCAACTCCCAATACCTGGAGAGACGAAACCCCTCCTATGGCTTATTGCCGCCATGTGACTCAGGACTGTACCCAAAAACCACCTTTTTGCACGATCTCTTGACCGTAGAATGGTGGAAATCAAAACACAGTGGGAATCACACAAGACTCTATGACGATCTCGGGTCTATAGTCTAACCAGTACCAGTGTCACCAGAGAACTGCAATCCGACGATAGGTATAATACCATCTAGGAGTTCTCGGCGAGTCCGTCCAGTGTACCCAGTCTCCACCGAGCACCCGTATACCTTCTCTGATGTCAAACACTAATGGATATGGGATTATCCATCGCCTATCACATGGGTCGAGAAGTGTATACGCTAGTCTACTTTAGAGTAGCGATGCCCTGTCTCAATACTCCCATGACTAGGAACATTTGAAGGATGTACTTGCCGACTACCCATGTCCCCACTAGTATGATCTGCATCATAGTCCCGGTAGTCAAGTACACATCCTAAGGTCTTTATCAACATGTAATAGAGAGACAATAAGTGTACATATTAAGATAAAGTGAAACCATATAGCATACTATCATGTCGAGCAAGAAAGTCCTCCCTCTATATGTCCAAGCATCCACTACAATATACATCGCATGTACAGTAATGGCCTCTAGGGCATACATATAACTAACAATCTCTCACTTGCAGTAAGGTCATCTGTTGTAGTATCCAATACCCAACAAGATAGCAGTGGTTATAGTATCCCATACTCAACCATCCCATAGAAGTCTCTCCAGGGTTAAGGCCTTTATGAGTGGATCCGCTGTGTTATCCATCATTTCTACTCTCCTTACCTCGATCCCTTGGAGATCAACCATCTCGCTGATCAGGTGATACTTGCCTCAGAATATGTCTGGAACGCTGATGGGATCTTCGTTCCTAGGCCAAAGCCACAACTCCATTGTTGTCACAATAACACTTATTGGACGCTCAGTGGTAGGAACCTTGTTCATCTCATGAACAAGAAATGCCCATACAACCACTTTGGCAGCATCATTGGTAGCAATGTATTCAGCCTTTATCGTCTGGTATGTCACAGTATCTAGCTTGGAACTCTTCCAACATACCGTCCCTGCATAGAGGGTAAAGATAATGCCTGTGACTGACTCTCAGTCGACCTTATCACTCTATAAGTTCGAACCAAGAACTTTCTTTTAGTGCTTCTCAAGTACTTAAGAATGTCCTCCACAGATTTCTATTGATTCTCCCAAGATCTGATTGATTCCTGATCACTACTCCTAGTGAGTCATCTACATCTGGTCTTATACATAACATCGCATATTCTAATAGAGCATACTGCCGAAGCATAGGGTATCCTTGCACGCGAGCTCTCTCCAAATCAGTCTTGGAAGACATCTTTTTTGAGAGAGTGATTCCTGAGTAAGTGGATGAACCACCACGCTTAGAATCCTCCATACTAAATGGTGTTAATGTACCTGGATTTGGGACACTCCCAACATCCACTTAGATCTATCATCATAGATCATAATCCATAAGATATAGTAGGTATCATCCAGATCTTCTATTGAGAATCCTTCTGATAAGAGGAGCTTGACCGAGTGTAGCATAGGAAACCATTTCCTATCAAGAGTATGTCATTTAAGTACAATACGTGTAAGACAACCTCACTTTCTACAACTTTCTTGTATATAAAGGGTTCATCTACCTTTTGATGAAGTCAAACTCTTTGACAGTCATATCAAAATAGATGTTCTAACTCCGCGATGCTTGCATTGATCCTGATGTACTTAAGCATAGCTTTGAAAGTATTAACTTTTCCATCTATACCAAGAATCTTCTCAAGATACATTTTCTCCTGATAGGTTTTACCCCTTTAGGTGCAACATTCAAAGTCATACTTTGTTGGTTTACATGCATTCCATCTTTGATCGCATAGCATCCAGCCTTTACACAGAGTCCCCACTCGTGATGGCCTGCCTGAACCTAGTTGGGCCATCATCAACCATAATGCAATCTTCTCTCCTACTGTCGCCGAGAAGACCGTAGTATCTCTCAAGTGGATGAGGAACCCTACCAGATTCGTGAAGTGGCTGAGCTTCATTGGAGACTATTGAATCCTTTGGTTTCAGCAAATCATCAGCTATTAGTTTGTCTAGCTGGAACTCCTTCCAGTTCTACCTCATGACCACTAATTTCTTCACAAGAAATTCCTTTTCTAAAAAAAGTGGGCATGCTGAGAAACAAAACACCATTTTCTCCTAAGAGTGGTCCAAGATATTCCCTCGCAAATGTTTGGGATATCCTAACAAACTTACAGAACTGACCATGCCTCGATCTTGTCCAGATTTTGCTTTTCAACATAGGCCAGACAACCCCATATCTTAACTCGTTTAAGACATGGTCTCTTCCCATTCCATATCTCATATGTAGTGGTGGGCCCTGATTTGGACGGAACCCCATTCAATAGGTATGCAACTTCTCAAGTGCATAACATCAAAAGGAAAATAGGTAACTCAGCAGTTGTCATCATAGAGCGCGCCATATCTTATAGAGGGCGATACCTCTGTCCCGACACACCGTTGTGCTGTGGTGTACATGAAGGAGTAAGCTTAGAGAGAATCACATTCTCTTTTTAGAAACTCCAGGAACTCCATGCTCAAGTATTCTCCTCCACGATCACATCAAACATATGTTACTGTTGAAACACAAGTTTGATTTAGAACGTATATGCTATTATCTAACGTGCCTGATCGAATCAACTCTTCATTCAGGAAAATGTTCACAACATTATCCTCCAATACAGAATTATATCATTCTTTAACTCAGTAAAGAATATGGTGTAATGTTGTATATCAGGTTCGGTATGTAATAACATTTGTTCAGAATCAATGTATTAATACAAGGTGATATCTACCAACAGACTTGGCTGCAACAATTGCACCATTCTCTAACACTTAGAGAAATATCACCCATTCTCAGTTCTCTACTTTTCTATAGCCCATGTAACATATTACATTTGCGGGATCCTAATCCGGTATCACATACCTAGGACGTAGAAGATACTGAGAAATAGTTCTCAGTAATGAGCAGACCCGAAGAATATGCATCAACATGCTTAATCCTCGATTGGGTGGCATGGGAATCCGGATATTCCCCTATTTCCTGCTCGGACTTATAACAATTATAAGTTAGAGTGGAACCAACGTTCCCCGGCTCAGTATAATAAGCAGGTTCGGTCAATGCATCCATATTATTATCTTGATTAAGGCGTGATATGGTCGCTACCAGGAGAGAGAGAGAGAAGAAAATACTCTGCGTGCGCTCTTGCAGGATTAGATTGGTTATTAGTTTATCTAATCAGGATGGCTCCCACTGTTTTAGTCAAATCTACCTTCAAACCCTAAAAGGTAAGACTAGCCGGGATTAATTACACCCTACAAGTTTGCCAATCTTTCGGCCAGGCCAGTGTCGGTACTTTGAGGGAGGTTGTCCGTGCTTTCCCACGGACCTAATTAAAATAAATCTTGTTTTCCCAGGGGCGTAACCCCGTTAACATCTTTCTAGACACCTACTTGATCGGCTAATTGTAATGTGTAAAACTCCCCCAGGAGTAACTCTTACTCGCAGTGGGTATCAGGATCCAACTATCTAATAGAAGGTATGCAATCTCATTGCAAATTTCAACACTTGAAATTCCCGATAATATTTTACCCCTAGCCTCCTATGACCTTGACGAAGGACAACAAATCATAGGCTGCTAGTCAAGTTCAACCCATACATTTCATGATTGAATTAAATCCACCCGCACGACCCATGACGGAGGCCAACAAAGTCGCACGACTACCCTAATCCAATCGCATCTCATGCTTTAGCAGATAAGCGCTAGTTAGTTACCGCACACTACGTCTTGACGGAGGCCAAAAAACGTAGCACGAATACTAAGTAGTACTTATCTCAAATGACGGAGGACTACGACAGGTTTTTAAGAAAACCCTTTGCGTATTGAACTTGATATCGTCGTAGAATCAAGCGATTTTGAAAAGGAGTGTTTTTGAGGCCTTACTAGTTTTGCTAAAGAGGTCACTCCCGGTGAAGGGATCTCGGCTCTTTCCTCATCGAATGAGGTGCAGGATATTTCATAAATACCACTATGCAAAACAAAAACTATAAAAGCAATCAAAAGACAATCCGAGTTTGTAGCATCTGCTAGTTTCGCTAAAGTGGTCACTCCCGGTGAAGGGATCTCGGCTCTTTCCTTATCGAATAAGGTGCTGAATATTCTACAAGGAATACCGCTATGCAAAGAAATAACTAGAGCTACCAGTTTTTAAACAAATTTCTACAACATCTTTAGGTTTCTTTTATATTTTTATTAATCTCATTAATGAAGTCTCATCAGTTATGCTTCTTAAGCAACACATAAGAAACGAAAGCAGCAATATTTATTATATCTCATATATAAAATATAGGCATTCGTCTCAGAACATATCACAGTGATCACATCACATAGCAGCAGAAGATAACATATGAAATATTGGATATACTATGATTTCCGTGTTTTATTTAAGGCAGTATAAAACACGGATTCCACGGTCGCGATGAATAGCTAAACCCACATCCCTACATCCCTACGAGAGCGGCAAGCAACCCTACCAATTCTATAGTTAGGAGACCCGGTCTCGACTCCTCAAGATGGTCTCCCACTAGACCCTAGAACCCGGTTACTTATGCTCCCCGCCTTGGGTCTATCCTAATGCGGAAAAGTAAATAATATACACCAATGGTGACATCATCCTCAACCCGGAAGTGCCCTAATAAAAGAATGTTACATACAAGCTTTTACATGAATGAATATGAATAAAACTCTCGTCTCACATAGAAAACCCCGGCTATTCAAAACACAACGATCCAATATAACATATCACAGCAACACATAACATCATATGTCATCAACGTAAGTAAATATGCGTATCCCAGTTGTCGTTGACGTATAGCAACGAAACCGGCGATACACCACATATTACACTTACGGTCGCAGAAAAGAAAGTGAAAAACTACAACAATTGGAATCCGCAACCACCTTAAACATCATAAACCTAATGTATCACATACTTTGGATTTCATGCCTAACCAAATGAATTCCTTAGACATCGCATGCCTAACAATTATAAACCTCGCATTTTAGTCTCGATATTGAAAATACTTTCCAATAACCTGTCGGGTAATTCAATAAGATTCCAGATAAACTGATCGAATGCTCGTCGGATATTTTAGTAGACGGCCGCACCGTCCGATGCCGTCGACGACGTGCACTAAGGCGGAACACTGTTGCCGCGAGCACCCGAACGGATGCTTTTGGCGACGGGGTTCTCCTACAGTCACTTGGTCGGGGCTATAGGGCGTGGCTATCTAGTAAGGTTACCCGGCGAGTATCCGCATACACTACGTATTTGCGACGGACTTTTGATCGACATCAAAATCCCGTGGCAACCGATCAAATGAGACTAAACTGCTAGATTTATAAAATTCAAACTAGTTATCACATAACTACTTGTGGATTCCAAATATTGTATCACAATCGCAGATAGCTGGACGAAGTTAAACTTTTCGAATAAGCAAGCACCCAAAATTTCCCAACAAGCTCAACACTTGAGCGGAGTTCAAAAAGTACCCAGAAACTGCCACAGCTCCTATGAACCAGCCGTAGAAGGGTCAACCAATTCCTCATATGTGTCACCGCTGAACTACCATAAATCCTAGGGTTTGATGGCGGTTCTGACGGTCACATAATCGAGTTAGGGTTTCGTTCTTCTCGACGGTCCACAGAATCGCTTGCAAGATTTTCTGAAAATTTTAAACTCGGAAAAAATCCAACACATGGAAAATTTCCAGCGGGGGAATAATTGTGTTATTGATATCCGTTCGAAATTTTTTACATCGTCTAAATAAGATGAATACATGTTAGGATTACGATTACGAAACACTCCGAGTTACTTTTGCAGAAAGTTAACATCACATGAAAATTTAGCAAAAACAAACAATACCTGAGACCCTAAAACCCAGAGACAAGAACACCCTGAAAATTTGAAGTCAAAACTCCAAATTTGGGCTGAGGAGGACAGTTTTTCTCCCTATGTGGCCGACCAGATTTACACAAAACCCCCTCAAATTATCATGGTGTTCATGTCATATCTCATACAACATTTTGCAGTTGTTTAAAAAAATTTTGAAGATCTTTTAAATTCGACAGAAACCAAGTTTTCGTATCGGGTGTTTCGGAGTAGTTTCTGTTTCGTATTCCTTACAAACATCATCTAATTTTCTAACAGGCTCTAATACCACTGCAGGGATGCCTAGCATGGCAGCAAGTTTTCGGGAGGCATCGTCCATGCCAATTTTAAAAATTTGCCATAGTAGTAAACCCTAACCCTAGAATCGTTACTAGAAAATCCGACGAAACAAATGGAAACAACTTTGCAACTAAAGTGAATAAAGAATACAACCTTTGTAGACCGGTCCTTCACTTCAATAGCTCCGTGTAGTAGTCCCTTCACTGCGATCACGAACTCCCAGACTCTAGAAAGGCTCCCATGAATATATGAACAAGCTTGCTGTCACGACCCAAAATAGCACGTGACTGGCCCTTGAATCATATGACGTCTATAGGACCCCATCTAATCCAAGTATGCCAGAAGCCCAGAAATCTAAAACCATTTTAAATAATAAATGAATGAAAACTAGTTTTAAAGAGATGAAGAAAACATGTTTTAAAAACAAGGTTTTTAAAATAATAAGCCGAATATGTATTTTTAAAATCTCTAGTCTTTTCTGAAAATTTCGGCAGAGTTTCCTTTGTAAATACTGACCCCGAACGGGGTACAACAAGAATAATATATGGAAAATGATAAAAGGCATCCCCAAGCGGGAGCTAGCTCTTCGTCAATCGACGGTCATAAGCATGCAAGCAATATAATATACAACGCCGAAGGACAAGGATCAAAACTCAAAAGGAAACTCAAAATCTGCAGGAAAACCATAATTCTACAACTCGCGACTCTAAGGTCGAAAATAATACACAACTGGTTTTCTAAGTCTGAAACAATATACAAATTTGGTTGATGGAATTCACTAGATACAACTGAAAATAAATATGTACAATGGTGGTCACGATGCGAGTGATCCCACCTACCAAAGCAATCACCCAGAAAGGAAGCAAAGTACCAGAAAAGCCGCAACGAAACCTGTACGGAAAAACCTGCAAGAACTGTGGCACAACGGAGGTGAGTTGCAAACTCGTGAATATAAAACATCGCTGTGCAGAAATCGTATATATGACTTATCCTAGGTCAAACGATCAGTAATAATATATATCCTCAAAATGAATAAGTCTGAAGCATAATAAAAAGGCAAGGGTAAACCTTTAAACATAAGTGTAATCCCATGTGCTCGTGTCAGTGCCTCAGGTAGCAAAATATCGCAAATATGAGGTATGAATGCGGTAAAATAAAAACAGAAGACATCATGAATGAGAAAACCGTTTTCTTAATATAGTGAGATTTTCGAATAAACATTCAAATATCACCAATGAAATCATTAAAAAAATCAGTGTCCAGTATCGACACAAAATATATATCTCAATATCCCAATATCAAGTAAATCTCATATATCATGTATCCAATATGTATGCAACATTCATGAAGGTACTCTATCAGGTACTACTAATACGTGAAGCAATAAATGGTAATGTGTATATGCAATAGTCATGAAAGGTACTCTATCAGATACTACTAACATATAAAGCAATGCATATAAAATAAATATGGGGTAGGGGATATAACATGCCATCCATACATCGGGCACATAGGCCCCTCACATCGACCATAAAGGCCCCTCACATCGACCAAATAGGCCCCTCATATCGACCATAAAGGCCTCACTCATAAATAATGAATAAGTAAATTGCATAGATCATCATGATGATAAATTATGTAGGTGTGTATATATATCAGCGTCCCATACCACTCATATATATACGATGGGTATACATATATATTTTAGCGTCCCATATCACTGATATATATACGCCGGGATAAAACAATCCAGAAAAACATCATATGAAACCATATCGCAATGCGAAATCCATGAATTATAGTATATGCAACGTAAAACAGTAATATGATCATGTAACTATGTAAAGACATATATGTAAGCTTATAAGTATACAGGCATGCTATATGTCATATGCACAAGGAAATATGAATCAATAACATATAAGCATGCAATGCAATGTGAGCAGTAGAATAAATGGTAAATGAATAATAATGCAGCAATAAAGAAATATACATTCCTATATACGAGTCATGCAGGTTTTTGGTATTTGAAAGTTGCACGAATCGTGGTGTTTTAGAAAATAGGGCTACTGGTTTTTATGAAAAAGTATATCCTTGAAAATATTCATAGTATCCCTTGGCCTGTCTTTAAAATACCCACGATTTGTTAGTTTTTGAAAAAGGTATGACTCGGGTCTAGTCTAGCATCAACTAAGTAAACTACAGATCTAAATAACAAACTAATCGAAAGGGTATGGAAACCACCTAAATCTGAGTCGATATACATAAATTTAATAGTCGGGGATCCCGTCTCAATAGTATCACATACGATACAATATACAATATGACATCCTCGAGTCAAGAGTGTGGATCTATCGTCAATATAAATAGCTCGTACGTAAATCCGTCGTACGGCATCCTAAATCTGGGTACGAGTCGAATCTCACATTTATCTCATCAATTATCTGGTATCCTTATCATCATATCTTATGAACTGGGGTACAGATCTAAGTCTAGTACAAACTGATACCATTGATATATATATATGTGTGTGTATGCGTGTATGAAATCACACGCCTATAGGCCCGCTAAAAATCTCATGTCGTATCCCAAATGTGAACCTCATCATATCACCGATCTCATGGCACTATGCCCAATATCATCGACTCATCTCCAAATATCATCCACTATCCTCATCATCAAAGCATAAGTAAAGCAAGTAAGCATGTGTGTGCGTGTGGGTGTAAACCTATTCTAGGGTTCGCAACTAAGAATCTATGCTAGTTACTTCTAAAAACCCTAATCTTACCATAGTACACCTAATCACATCTTGAATATCCATGTCACGCATAACGCTATCATATATATATATATATATATATAGTATAATAAATATCGAACTGCGGGGGTGCTATGCGCCATCCACCCGACTTCCCCTGTAGATATAATCCACTCACTTTGCATCTTGCGCGTCGTTGTTGACATCGCCTTCATCTTTTTCATCATATGAATCCCTCGTGAAGGTACCTACAAAGATAGCACAAACGCAAATGCACATTAAAATCACATCGGAAAACCAAAATGACACGCTAAAGCCTATAGGTTAGAACCTATGGACTACGCTTTTAAAGCCATCAAACAACCCTCGATATCGTCATACAAATGTCAAGTGATCGAGGTAAAACAAAAATACACAAATCCAGAATTCAATATACGCGAAACAAAACCCCGAATCAAAACGGCAACTATTGGAAATGGTCCTAGATTTCACCCTAGATCAAATTGGTCAATTTTGCATATGCCAAGGGTCTATTTTACTGGAGATAAGGCCCTAGAACAAAAACGAACCATTTCTAACCTGCTCTGGCCGCAAATTGCTTCCAGAAGGAATTAATTTGTGGCCTAAAGGAGAGGGAAGGGGCTAGGGTTTTTAGGGTATGTTTTAAATTACCTGCATGTATCACTGTCCTTGCAAAATAATTTTCAGAGGCTCCGGGTGTTAGCAGATTTCATTTTACATCCACAGAATCACAATTCTTCCAATATCGGGTTTCTAAATCCGTATTCCGGGGTTCTAGTCTCTGGTTTAGGTCTGAATTCTAGCACTAGGGGGTTTGTGTGGCCTCAACAGAGCTCAATTACACATCACAACTCTCAATTTGCATTAACCCTAACTAGAATTTTCCAAGTCCACAAAACCACTTAATATCGACATGAAACATGTATGGATGCATAAGGAATTAAGACACTACACTAATGGAGCAGAAATTATCTCCTTTGGTAACTCAAGAAAATTCTTGAGTTGCCCCAAGTGTCCAAAATGCAAGCTTTCTTGGTCCAATGTGTTGCTAGTGAGCTCATGCACAATTTTTGTGAAAAGGAGATAGGGTTTTGGGGTGTTTTTCATGCAGTTTGAGAGGCTTGAAGACGGGGAGGGAGTGAGGGCAGCAGCACTTCTAAAATGAGAAGGAAATGGTGAAGGAAATGGAGGATGAAGCCAAGTCAAAGAAGACCCTTTTGCCTCTCTCATGCCCATGCTTCATATAATATTGCTTTCGTTTTTCTTTTCAATTATTTTCCTTTTATTTTTCCTTCTCTCCTCAATTGTAAACCCAAAATAAACCATACCCGCAAAATCATGTAGGAAAAATTGTAACAAATGAGGGAAAAAAAGACATGGTGTATGTTTTACACATAACAAGCTTAAAGCCCGATTAGCGATTTTTAATCGCGATTAGCACTAAATTAGCATATAATTAATCATAAAAACTTAAAATTGCATAATTCACATAACACACCCTCTTTTTAGTAATTTTCATAATATTCCCAATTTTTCCAAATTTATCGGTATTCAATTATACCGAAATGTTAAATATTCAATATAATATTATTTAATTATAAAAATTCCCAAAAATAATATTTTATTTTTCTGAAATGTTACAATCTTCCCCCCTTAAATAAATTCGGTCCCCGAATTTAAATTTAAACCCCTCAATGCTAAAATATTTTAGTAAAAAGTCCAAGTCGTCGGGGTTCCGAAATCATCATTACATAAAACGCATCATAGCGCAGTGCACGTGCATGATCAATGAGAAGATAACTCAAAAACAAAACTCCGTCAAGCATTCCGCAATCATCAGAGTCATGGTAAAGACACAAATGTTAAATCCAAAACAAAACCAATATGATGTACATCAAAATTATATATGTAGACATCAAATCTAAACATGTAAATAACTGAAGAAAATGCTTGCCAAACCTTTTTAAGTCGTTGTGCGATGCGCATAACACTGCACAGTGGTGGAAGTCTATTGTTAGAAAATAACCATATATGTATATATCTTTTGTTTAATATGTGCGTTCCGCCGTTTTGAAAACAATTTAGAAGGGTTTCCTTATTTTAAACGTTTCGTGTCATATCAGACACGTAGCTAAATACTGAGACTATAGCTCGCTTTTTGAAACTCCCTTCGATAACTATCAATGCGTGCAAAATATATCCAGGTACTGTCCTCGGACTAGTCCTGCTCAGTACGAAAACAAATAGCAAATAGCATAAAAACGTACTGCTCCATAAGAAATCAATCCCAAAATGTGCATAAGAATGCTGTGTGCGTCTGGTGTGCACGGAAATCAAAATCAACATATGTGCCATACATGTGCACAGAAACAACATCTAGGTGCAACGGGTGTGCACGAAACATCTGTCATGGGCAACATGTGTGCCTGACAGCAAAATCAGGTGCATCTGACATGCACGAAGAATCTCGATTTAGCGCATCTGGTGTGCACAAAAATCGCATCTCATAACATGCTCCCAACATGCGCGAAAATCCAAATCGGTGTATCCATCATGCACGAAATCATGAAATCAACATCCAAATCAGAATCGAAATTGACGGTATACAATATAGCTCAATCCAGATCAGGTATACCACGGTATATAATCTCACAACCATGTGCATCAGCATGCACAAATCAAATCAAAACACTAAAACGTTGGAGATAGTGTCCTCAGTGTCAATTAATGGATCACAGGCACGTGATTGCAATGATTGAGGGAGGACCTATCCCGGTAGGACAGTCTTACTCGAGATGTAGTATGCTATCTGGTTTATCTTTATCATCGTGTACTGCTTTAGGTGATCTTACAGGTCGCTATTACACGATTGGTAGAGCCCCTGGGATTCTTGCTTGACTACCAGCAGTATGAGGGCGATCATATACGTGAGAGCTGGGGTCTATAAGCACATCCTTAAAAGGTCCCTAGTCGTGGGAGTTTCGAGACAGGGCATCGATACTCCAGAGTAGACTAGTGTATACAGTCGAGACCCCGACGAGGGGCGGTGGCCAGTCTCACAGGCCACTGGTGTCAGTTGGTTCACCTAAGATGTATACAGGTGCTCATTGGGTTATGAGTACACCGGACAGGACTCGCCGGGAACATGCTAGTTGGTCTTATACCTGACGTCAGATAGCAGTTCCTTGGTGACATGTGTACAGGTTAGTTCATCGACCTGAGTATCGTCATTTGTCTCGTATGAGTTCCCACTGTACTTTGATTACTACCCTACCACGCTCAAAGGAGACGTGCAAACAGGTTTTAGTTGGGTACAGTCCCGAGCCACATGGAGGCAGTGAGCGGATCTTCAGGGGTTCGTCTCTTTCGATATTGGGGGTGAGGTCGCTCTGTGTCTAGGAGAGACAGTACATGAAAGTCCTTGGCCAAGGCAGGAGATTTACTGGTAGGTATTCCAGTAGTATCTCAGGGTGTTCTGGGCTACACTCCGACACGACTTGTACCGCTTTTGGGGGTCTGACTTTTACCAACCCCCTAGGCCCGCCATACGATGCTCATAGACGAACGGATCGGACTGTACGGATATTGTCACTGACAGGCTCAGTAGGTGTCAGGATGAGTTCGCTCATCGACGTCCCTTTTTTTGTCAATAGCTGGTGGCCCGTCACGTATGGCTAATACCTCTGACGTGCTAGTGGTTAAATCCACAGCCATAGTATTGTCGAGTCTTTAGAGTCCCCCACAGACCAGTTGCTCAAGTTTCGGGCGAAACGCTGTAGAGGCCGTATGGAGATATGGCAGGGTTCGATCAGATACGTGCGGTATTGCACGGATCATGATCGGACGGAAAATACTAGCGGGCTTTGGTTTAAGCCGGATCCTAGTATTGCACAGTGTAGATTTTGGCTCATTGCATTTGTATTCGGTCGAAATACAAATGCGGGTATGTATATACAGTAGCGGGGTTTTCCTGTAATCTATTACGGGATCAGTTTTTGGAGTTGCCAGTTTGTTTTCTATTTCAGCCAATTTTCTTTGTATCTTTCATTGGCCAAAAATTGGTGGAGGAGGGCTTATTTGCATTTGTGCAAATAAGGATTTGTGGAGGGTGTTCTTTGCATTTTGTTGCTTCATGATAGCTCTTGTTTGACCTTGACTTCTTGACTTCATGATGCTTCATGATTGCTTGACTTTTGGAAGTCATGATGGTTGTTTGAGTATTGGTTTTGATTTGTGATCATTTCTTTTCATGATAAAAAATGATTCCCTCTTGCATTATTTTGTGGCTCACTCACTCACCTCTATGATACACACTCTCCTCTCATTCCCTCACAAGGCATGGCCGGCCAAGCTCTTAGGGGGGCTGTCCCAATTTTTGAGTGAGGAGAAAGACTCTCATTTGGCTTGTAAAATGATATAGTTCATCTCCAAAAGCTCATATCTCTTTTCCTCCACCAAAAGGCAACTTCCTACAACCCCAAATGAGACATAGCACTACACTATTCTATAGCAAACCTTGGGCACGTCGACTCGCCAACTTCGTGCTCGAGTTGCCTTGGACCAGAGGTGGGAGCCCGTAAAAGAAGCTGGCGATGTGGTGCCCTTCCGGCGACGTGATGGAGACCGGAGATTCCGCGGGAGACCGGGATGACGGCGAGAAGACCGGAGGACACGAATCACTCGGTATATCTCTCTTCCCATCTTGTAGTTAGCTAAGACTAGTTTAATGGCCCGATCCGATTATTTAGTGCGCGGTGGTGCCGGTTTATAAAGTTTAAAGTAAATCATCGCTTCCGCATTTTGGCCTCGGGATGACGGCCGGGGCGCCGCCGTGCACTTACAGTGGTATCAGAGCCTCGCCATTAACCTATTCTAGCTTGGTCTAATGTGTTTACAAGTTCGATCGATCGGATTTTCAAAAACCGCATTTTCAATGTGCACCGGTTTCTGTCGAAATTTTTTTTAGCTCGAAAAATTTTTCAGGTTGTTTCAGAAACATGTGCAGAGGATTCTAAGAGATCTGGAAAAATTTTGTAACCTGTTCTTACTATTCGGCCGCGGAACCGCGGCCAAACCCATGCTTGGGCCGCGGTTCCACCGCCACTTGGACTCCTTACTCTGCCAAAATTTTCTAGAGGGCCTTAGACTTGAAAATAGGGGTTTTGGAATATTCTTTTTGGGCCTAGAATTTCTGTGAGTGCTACAGTAGTGCTTGGGGCCCACTTCGATAAATTTGATCGATCAAGAATTTTAAACACATTAGTTCACAGTATTTACATTATATCTGCGAACGTGAATGTCACTTGATCGGTAAATCCTGTCTAACTGCTATAGCCCGGTTAGACGGATTTGCGAACGTGACATTCACGTTGATGTTCTGTGTATTGCTGTGATGTTGCGGATCGGTCGTGGGGGATAGCCTGGTTGCAATGCTAGTACAGTTTTGGTTGTATTATGTACATTTGATATTGCGGGGCGAGCGTCCGACATGTGGACTGCCGTCACTGCCTGTCTGTATATTATTCTTCTGGGGCACGACCAGGTTGCGGTCGATGTACCCGTTGTATGTATATTTTACTTTCTGTACTAGGATTGCCCCGCGGAGGGGTGCACGGATAGCCGAGTTCTAGAAGGCAACGAGCCCGCATCTCATGGCATTGAGACGGATGGGGTCTTACTCTAGAATTGGCGGGCTATTCACCGGGTATAGGTTGACCCATGAGAGGTGCCCAAGTTACCGGATTCCGTGAAGTGCTGGGTGATCCATTCACGTTGCTGAAGGGGGCTTCTTCGCTTCAGGTTTTGGCGGGTGACTTGCCGCGCCCGTAGGGGTCTAGGATTTTCATTGCACAGGCTATCCACACGACCAGGGGAACGTCGGGTTTCAGTAGCGGCTCTGTGAAACCCGGGGATCCCAGATATCTGTATTGTTCTGTGATGCTGTATATTTCTGTGATGTTGCATTTTATCATGCCTTGAGGGAAATATTATATATTGATATATATACTAGTAGATGTTTAATATGTTTTGCCTCCGCGCTAGTCCAGTCCCCGCTCTGTCGTTAGTTAGCTAACCTAACGGGTAATGACGGGACCCAGTGGCGAATGCGGATGGCATATACGTACGTCATTATTTTCGTTCTTTATTGGTGTGATCAATTGATGGGACTGCGTTGATTCGGATCAATGCAAGTTAAAAACAAACCTAATCTGATGTTGTTGGAACAATTTTTCAAAAAGCTGTTATTGCAAGGATGTTCACTTTTGTTTTGCACAGTGGTATTCAGTTGGAATATCCTGCTCCTCAGTCGATGAGGAAAGGGCCGAGATCGCTTCACCGGGAGTGACCCCTTGGACAAAAATTTGCGTCAGGGCAATAACTTCACTATAGCTGATTACTTTTGCTTTGCATCGTGGTATTCAGTTGGAATATCCTGCACCTCAATCTACGGGGAAAGAGCCAAGATCCCTTCACCGGGAGTGACCTCTTTAGCGAAGGTTTTCGTCACTATATTTTTACAAAGCTATCCGTTCCTTCAACGATATCATGTTCATTACGTTAAAGGTTTTCGCCAGAAACCATTCGTAGCCCTCCATCATTTCAGTTAAATATTCGGTAGTATTCAAGCTATGTATTTTGACCTCACGCCAAGGCATAGTGATTGGTAGCTGCCGGATATTTATCAGCTGCATAGATAGATGCGTTGGTTTGGGACAGTCGTACTACTATTTTGGCCTACGTCAAGGGTATGTGCGGGTGGGTTCAAATTAACCTGGACAATGATGGGTAGAACTTGACATGTGACTTATGATATTTTGACCTCACGCCAAGGTTATAAGAGCATGGGGCAAAAATCATATCGGGAGTTTCAAAAGAAACTAAAACCTGCCAGATATGCGCATACCTTCTGGAGTATGATAGCGTGAGCGGATTCCGTCACGTTATCATGCTATGATAGTTGGATCCCGATTCCCACTGATGAGTTGGTTTACTCCTCGGGTGATCCCGACTAATTCTTCTTTCAGGTTTGGAGGAGAATTTGACAGTACAGTGGGAGGTTTCCTGATTAGATAAATTGATAACTATTCTGATCTAGGTTGGAGTGCACGCTGAGTGTTTCTTTTCTCTCTCTCTCTTGGCTGCGACCATTTACCCGACCCTAGACTATGACTTAGTGACCAAATTGATCGAACCTTCTTAAACACTGGCTTTTGGATTGTCAGAGTTGCAAACCTCATTGCCACTCCTACTTTTACCCTTTTCTCCAGGACACCCCGTATTACTACGAACGTCCACTTCCATTGGACAAAACCATCGTATGGTTATATACGAACTCGAAGGAATTTATTCGAGGATGGTTTCCGGTTCTGGAGAAAACGGATAGGATTATTCAGTTGTCTTTTCCTTTTACCTTCTCTCAGGTTGCGAGTGCTCCTTGGTTTAGGAGATAGTACACCTATTACGCAAATTGGATAGTCTTCTTCCAAACCATAGGCAGGTGCCGACCGGTAGGGAATGAAGAAAACCAATTAGCATAACGATGGTGTGCAGAAGGTATTAAGTAAAGACAACGAAAGGGATTAGTAAGAGGGCAAAGTAAATTGCGACTGCTATTCACGACCAAACCAAATATTTCATTACCACTCCTACATCACCTTTGTATTTCTCCAGGACACTCCGTATCACTACGAAGATCCACAGTTTATTGGATACTCCATCGTATGGTTATATACGAACTCGAAAGGAACTTTTTCCAGTTCGGGGATGGATTCTGGTTCAAGAGAAATAGGAATAAGGTTTATTCGGTTGTCTTTTATCCTCACCTTCTCTCGCATTGCGAGTGCTCCTAGGATTAGGACAGTACACCCATTATGCTTATTGGATAATCTTCTTCCAAACCATAGGCTGGTGCCGAACGGTAGGGAAGGAAGAAAACCATTTGGCCTAAAGGGGTGTACAGAAGGTAATGACTAAAGACATATAAAGGGATTTGGAGAGATGGCAAAGAAATATACGGTTACAGTTGTGAATCTGGATAATGGAAGAGGCATTACTAGGAATACCAGAATACCCTCTCGAAACATTTCAATGTTTCAGTTTCACTGTGTACTGTTAAAAGAAAACTGATTTCCCAATTAGACACTTGCTCCAGGGTATGTATTTACCAGGTTTGATTCTCTCATCTGTATGGTTTTACAGATGATGAGTGGGAGTAAGTTATTGGGGATTAGGTGATCATCCTCATTATATCGGGATTCGTTGTAATTGGTGATATTTGAGGAAATCACCTGGGTTGTTTGCCGAACGACGAATATTTGGTTTTGAATATCCGTTATAATGCACCAATTTCAAATTGTTATATCTGTACGTCTATTTTTATAGAGTGAGATATACCTTTTTAAAATTATGTCGATGACATTTACCTATATAAGTTGGTGGTTAGGTAAGGAGTATTAAACAGCGGTGTAATTTTTCTTAACCGTAAGTACAGTTTTCAACCTACAACACACAGGGAGTGAGTTTTTAGACTCAAGGGAATTGTACAGAGTATTGTATATTGTCAAGTGTCCATTAGGACAGAGGGGATGGTCCTCATACTATATTCGGTTTACTTATGACTTCTCTAGTTCTTAGACATGTGTTTCGTAGAAACACAGGGTCCAAGTTTTGAGAAGTTATAGGTATAAGAGTAAAGTAGAGAACCGGGTATTGCAAGTATCAGGATTCTTTAAGGTGATCGAAGATGTAGATACTTGTGTGTGGTATATAGTTCATAGTAATGATTAAGAGAACTTGTTTCTCTTTCAGGTTACTCATAATTGGAAGCACTCCTAAGTTGAGTAATGCTGATCGGCCTCTCTCCATTTACTTGACATGCACTGGAGACAGCTGCATGATTTGAATCTTGTTCAATTAAATCAGTGCCTCTGTTTCTATATTAGATATAGAACAGTTCATATCTTAACGATGTTAAGGTACGGGGAGTTGTCCGGCCTATGCTTAAAACCATACTCTGGATAACTCAAGGCATGTTTCTGTAATGGCTATTTGTAGGTTGACCCAGGCTATGACGAGGGTTGACTTTCTACCATCTGGAAGATCAATAGTGATATTGTTCTAGACTCGCCACAGTTTTAATAAAAAAAATTGGATTTTTTCAGAAAACAGTAGTGGGAGTATGGTAGAACTGGAAGTGATTCCAGAACCACAAACGATTACTGAAGATTTTGATAGGAACCTAAAGATTCAATCTGGTTTGACATTCCATTGGCCACTCCGCAGATAAGGTGGGTAACTTCAGGCACCCGAGAGGTACTCCGGTAGCCTCAAGGACGGTGACAGGGAAGTTCTTGTTTACCCAGACTTGCCATTGCTGTTGTTCCAGACCGTGAGACCCGGCAGGAGGATGAGTATAGCGTCGTTTTAAACTAGCTTTAGAAGTGTACGTCTATATGACTCTGCCAGAGGGTTGTCGTGGTCAGTGGGAGCAGCGGAAGCATTGGTGGACAAGTAGCTTATGTCTATTTATAGACTAAAGCAGATGTAGCGGAGATAGATCATCTATTTCTGACATGACAGTCAAAGGTTTGACTTCATCAGAATAGGGGATGGATCTATTAAGAAGGTAGTAGGGTGTGATGTCCTGGTATTTGGATGACATACACAGAGTAGGAAGTGAAATTCCTATACTACGGTCGGTTATACTTTGGTTGGCACACAGTAGTTTCTCCATATGGGACTTAGATATAATATCAAGACATTCTGGTTACTAGATCAATGGTTTTAGATCTAGATTTGGGTAGTTTCCCAATCTGGGTACTTAGATAGCATTCTATGAGTATTTAGAATGGACGACACCATGCAGGGTAGTGTACCTGCAGATGATGGAGTCACCCTCTCTAAAGGTGTCTTACAGACTAAAGGGGAGAGGGATGTGCATGATTGGCAGATCACCTTCTTAGGCAATTGAGTCAATCATGAGATGTCAAGTACAACACCAGATGTTGTTTTTGCAGTAGATGCAAGAAGTTGACATTAATCCAATCCTGGAGAAACAATCGGAAGCAGTTTTAGAACATAAGTGGGTGTTCTAGGGATATGGTAACAACAGCCTCTTTTAAGAGACAGTTATCATTCCAGGCTTCCAAGGTGACCTGGACGGCTGAGTGGCTGTCAGAGTTATAGTTTTCCCTCTCACGAGGGGAAGTATTTTAGACAGGTGGTCCAAGGGGATACTGAGGGAGGCATGGTGCAGGATACTGATTAAGTTCAGTTGACGATACAGTCTAAGAAGTTTGGATTTGGAGTTCATTTATGAGCTTGGTCCCATCAAACATCCAGACACATTCTAAGACAGGTATTGCTTATTTCGGGTGATGGCTTTCTCCGCGAACTTGAGATATAGAGAGATATAGAAAGAAACATCAGAGCGGATCCACTCACTGAGGCTATTCCTCGAATGCAATAGTTTCGTAAACGAGCTTTGTGAGACGGACTAGTAGAGGAGTTGGATGTTCGGTATCACACGGGCTGTGAGTATGCGACATCGCAATAATTAGCCTTGAGTGCAAATGGGAGATTGTTGGAGATAGTGCCCTCAGAGTCAATTATTGGATCACAGGCACGTGATTGCAATGATTGAGGGAGGACCTATCCCGGTAGGACAGTCTTACTCGAGATGATAGTATGCTATCTGGTTTATCTTTATCATCGTGTACTGCTTTAGGTGACCTTACAGGTCGCTATTACACGATTGGTAAAGCCCCTAGGATTCTTGCTTGACTACCTGCAGTATGAGGGCAATCATATACGTGAGAGCTGGGGTCTATAAGCACATCCTTAAAAGGTCCCTAGTCGTGGGAGTTTCGAGACAGGGCATCGATACTCCAGAGTAGACTAGTGTATACAGTCGAGACCCCAACGAGGGGCGGTGGCCGGTCTCACAAGCCACTGGTGTCAGTTGGTTCATCTAAGATGTATACAGGTGCTCATTGGGTTATGAGTACACCGGACAGGACTCGCCGGGAACATGCTAGTTGGTCTTATTCCTGACATCAGATAGCAGTTCCCTGGTGACATGTGTACAGGTTAGTTCATCGACCTGAGGATCGTCATTTGTCTCGTGTGAGTTCCCACTGTACATTGATTACTACCCTACCACGCTTAAAGGAGACGTGCAAACAGGTTTAGTTAGGTACAGTCCCGAGCCACATAGATGCAGTGAGCGGATCTTCAGGGGTTCGTCTCTCCCGGTATTGGGGGTGAGGTCGCGCTGTGTCTAGGAGAGCCAGTACATGAAAGTCCTTGGCCAAGGCAGGAGATTTACTGGTAGGTATTCCAGTAGTATCTCAGGGTGTTCTGGGCTACACTCTGACACGACTTGTACCGCTTTTGGGGGTCTGACTTTTACCAACCCCCTAGGCCCGCCATGCGATGCTCATAGACGAATGGACCGGACTGTACGGATATTGTCACTGACAGGCTCATTAGGGTGTCAGGATGAGTTCGCTCATCGATGTCCCTTTTTTGTCAATAGCTGGTGGCCCGTCACGTATGGCTAATACCTCTGACGTGCTAGTGGTTAAATCCACAGCCATAGTATTGACGAGTCTTTAGAGTCCCCCACAGACTAGTTGCTCAAGTTTCGGGCGAAACTGTAGAGGCCTTATGGAACTATGGCAGGGTTCGATCAGATACGTGCGGTATTGCACGGATCATGATCGGACGGAAAATACTAGCGGGCTTTGGTTTAAGCCGGATCCTAGTATTGCACGGTGTAGATTTTGTCTCATTGCATTTGTGTTCGGTCGGAATACAAATGCGGGTATGCATATAAAGTAGCGGGGTTTTCCTGTAATCTATTACAGGATCAGTTTTTGGAGTTGCCAGTTTGTTTTCCGTTTCGGTCAATTTTCTTTGTATCTTTCATTGGCCGAAGATTGGTGGAGGAGGGCTTATTTGCATTTGTGCAAATAAGCATTTGTGGAGGGTGTTCTTTGTATTTTGTTGCTTCATGATAGCTCTTGTTTGACCTTGACTTCTAGGCTTCATGATGCTTTATGATTGCTTGACTTTTGGAAGTCATGATGGTTGTTTGAGTATTGGTTTTGATTTTTGATCATTTCTTTTCATGATCAAAAATGATTCCCTCTTGCATTATTGTGTGGCTCACTCACTCACCTCTTTGATACACACTCTCCTCTCATTCCCTCACAAGGCATGGCCGGCCAAGCTCTTAGGGGGGCTGTCCCAATTTTTGTGTGAGGAGAAAGACTCTCATTTGGCTTGCAAAATGATATAGTTCATCTCCAAAAGCTCATATCTCTTTTCCTCCACCAAAAGGCAACTTCCTACAACCCCAAATGAGACATAGCACTACACTATTCTACAGCAAATCTTGGGCACGTCGACTCGCCAACTTCGTGCCCGAGTTTCCTCGGACCAGAGGTGGGAGCCCGTAAAAGAAGCCGGCGATGTGTTGCCCTTCCGGCGACGTGATGGAGACCGGAGATTCCGCGGGAGATCGGGACGACGGCGAGATGACCGGAGGACACGAATCACTCGGTATATCTCTCTTCCCATCTTGTAGTTAGCTAGGACTAGTTTAATGGACCGATCCGGGTATTTAGTGCGTGGTGGTGCCGGTTTATAAAGTTTAAAGTAAATCGCCGCTTCCGCATTTTGGCCTCGGGATGACGGCCGGGGCGCCGCTGTGCACTTACATAAAAGTGCATGAAAACTATGCTGGAAGAATAAATCAAATCACAGGCATAAAATAGGCATGAAATCATAATCAATACCTCAAGCGTAATAACTATGCACAAAATATGAATACCCAGTAGGTGCAACCATGGTGCACGAAAACAAATATCATGAAACTCAGTCATCAAGACTAAATCATGCGAATAGATCGCCCAAAATACCGAAATCTAAGGTGACGGATTCTTGATAATCGAATCACCAAATCACAAATCATAAATACCGCCGTCGATAGTTCCTCCTTCAAAGTCGAGAAGGTGTCGGTGCATCCAATGCTAGCAGAGCAAGATATCAACTTGCCTCCTGTTCATGGTCTGGCGCCTGGTGCTTTTAGGCTCTTGTCTCTCCCTGTGCATTGCTAGATATATAGCTACTCGGCGCAACGGCCTAATATGGAATGACGATGGAAACAGTCCCTCTCTGGCACATCCTCTACAGATCTCTGGCCAACTATCTCGTCGACAATGCCGAACTCTGGCCTGCTGGGTGTGCGCACTATGACCACTCCTGGGTCCAAGTCTTCTCGTATAGTATTCCGAAAAGATCCTATGGAAGACTATCTCAAATCTCGTTTCTGCCGAATTGCCCGGAAGTTACCACCCTTTACTAAATCTATTTCTTATTCTGGAATGGCTGCATACTCATTGCGACTCCTTCTGGAAGGTATATCCACATACAACGCCTCTGCATGCGTATCACATCTCTGATGTCGGCGGAGTGGAATGTCATCTCATCAAGATCTCGTACGAACCTTTTACTCCACTTTTCTCTGTTGTCGACTGCTTCGGACTCGTCTCATCGTGGCTGCATGGACTGTGCTCCAACGGCTATACTCGTGTCTGGAGTCTCCCAAGCAATGCATCCAATCATATGATATCCGAAAGATGTCGAACCTTTTGATCGATTCGTCAAAACCTAATAATCCCCAAGAGCTCAACATCTTGGGTACAGTTTAATAGTATCGAGTACATACCACAGTATCGATGGACCAGCCGTAGAAGGGCAAAACCAAGCCTAACTAATGGCACCACGGAACTGCCGCTAACCCAAAGGTTCAAAGGCTTTCACACGGTCATTATGTCGAGTTAAGTTTTCATTCTTCTAGAGGGTCTATAGAATCGCTTGCACGTCTTTCTGAATACTTTAAACTTGGAATATGGGTTTCTGACATTCGATCGTCTCTATCGACTACCAACGAATCTATGTGAAGTCGTCTCTAGCTGGAATCAATTAATCTGATGACCTCGCATCGGGGTAGGCGAATGAACCACATGTCCTAGTCATTCATCCTCGAGTGACTAGCGACCTTCCATCATATCTCTAAGTATATACTCATGCTGTAGTAGCTCCAACATCTGGGCGATATCTCGTCATTTGCAGCAACAACTGGCTCATTCGTCTGTACGCTGAACAGCGCCTCAATCATCATGAATAAGCGATATATCAGTGGTCATCACATTCTGGCTGGCCTCTAGCCGTAGCCTGATCCTCTGGTGCTGATCTGCACGTCCGAGAAATCTCGTAAAAGCGATCCGTCAGACGCTCATGGCGCGAAAACACAATAAAACGATGGCTCTCTATGCAATCGTATGTCCCAGGAATCATGCCCTGGTCAGTCCTCGTCCATGATGAGCTCGCGCTGACCGCAACTCTAGCCGTAGCTCTCTCTGCCCGCGTAATCGTGGCAGCAAAATCATAACCAAAATCGATGAGGATAGATCATAGGAATGAATATAGTACTGTGCAAGGAAATGTACATCCTAAGGCTTCTTAAGTGGAGTAGCGTATCGTAAGTATGCTGCGGAACATACACACGGTACATCAATCTACTGAAGTCACCTACTCCATCAACCAAGGTCAACCTATGCGACGAAAGTTTGGGCCTAATACCCCCTTGACTAAGTCTAAGTTCCGTAAGGTCAAGCCTAAGTTCCGTATATATATAGACGTTCTAGGCCGCGCATAGTCAAACTTAGACTCGAATCAAGGTTAAGCTAGCGCTCTCATACCAACTTTGTCACGACCCAAAATAGCACGTGACTGGCCCTTGAATCATATGAAGTCTATAGGACCCCATCTAATCCAAGTAAGCCAAAAGCCGAGAAATCTAAAACCATTTTAAATAACAAATGAATGAAAACTAGTTTTAAAGAGGTGAAGAAAACAAGTTTTAAAAACAAGGTTTTTAAAATAATAAGCCGAATATGCATTTTTAAAATCTCTAGTCTTTTCTGAAAATTTCGGCAGAGTTTCCTTTGTAAATACTGGCCCCGAACGGGGTATAACAAGAATAATATATGGACAATGATAAAAGGCATCCCCAAGCGGGAGCTAGCTCTTCGTCAATCAACGGTCACAACCATGCAAGCAATATAATATACAACGCCGAAGGACGAGGATCAAAACTCAAAAGGAAACTCAAAATCTGCAGGAAAACCATAATACTACAACTCGCGACTCTAAGGTCGAAAATAATACACAACTGGTTTTCTAAGTCTGAAAAAATATACAAGTTTGGTTGATGGAATTCACTTAATACAACTGAAAATAAATATGTACAATGGTGGTCACGATGCGTGTGAACCCACCTACCGAAGCAATCACCTAGAAAGGAAGCAGTTTGCCAGAAAAGCCTCAATGAAACCTGTACGGCAAAACCTGCAAGGACTGTGGCACAACAGGGGTGAGTTGTCAACTCATGAATAGAAAACATCGCAGAGAAGAAATCGTATGTATTACTCATCCTAGGTCAAAAGATCAGTAATAATATTATCCTCAAAATGAAAAAGTTTGAAGCATAAAAAAAGGCAAGGGTAAACATCTAAACATAAGTGTAATCCCATGTGCTCGTGTCAGTGCCTCAGGTAGCAAAATATCGCAAATATGAGGTATGAATGCGGTAAAATGAAAACAGAAGACATCATGAATGAGGAAACCATTTTCTTAATATAGTGAGATTTCCGAATAAACATTCAAATATCACCAATGAAATCATCAGAAAATCAGTGTCAAGCATCGACACAAAATATATATCTCAATATCCCAATATCAAGTAAATCTCATATATCATGTATCCGATATGTATGCAACATTCATGAAGGTACTCTATCAGGTACTTCTAATACGTGAAGCAATAAATTGTAATGTGTATATGCAATAGTCATGAAAGGTACTCTATCAGATACTACTAATACATGAAGCAATGCATATAAAATAAATGTGGGGTAGGGGATATAACATGCTATCCATACATCGGGCATATAGGCCCCTCACATCGACCATAAAGGCCCCTCACATCGACCATATAGGCCCCTCATATCGACCATAAAGGCCTCACTCGTAAATAATGAATATGTAAATTGCATAGATCATGACGATGATAAATTATATAGGTGTATATATATATCAGCGTCCCAAACCACTAATATATATATACGATGGGTATACATATATATTTCAGCGTCCCATACCACTGATATATATACGCAGGGATAAAACAATCCAGAAAAACATCATATGAAACCATATCGCAATGGGAAATCCATGTGTTATAGTATATGCAACATGAAACAGTAATAAGAGCTTGTAACTATGTAAAAACACATGTGTAAGCATATAAGTATACAGGCATGCTATATGTCATATGCACAAGGAAATATGAATCAATAACATATAAGCATGCAATGCAATGCGAGCAGTAGAATAAATGGTAAATGAATAATAATGCGGCAAAAAAGAAATATACATTCCTATATATCAGTCATGCAGGTTTTTGGTATTTGAAAGTTGCACGAATCCTGGTGTTTTAGATAATAGGGCTACGGGTTTTTATGAAAAAGTATATCCTTGAAAATATTCGTAGTATCCCTTGGCCTGTCTTTAAAATACCCACGATTCGTTAGTTTTTGAAAAAGGTATGACTCGGGTCTAGTCTAGCATCAACTAAGTAAACTACAGATCTAAATAACAAACTAATCGAAAAGGTATGGAAAACAGCTAAATCTGAGTCGATATATATAAATATAATAGTCGGTGATCCCGCCTCAATAGTATCACATACGATACAATATACAATATGACATCCTCGAGTCAAGAGTGCGGATCTATCGTCAATTAAATAGCTCGTACGTAAATCCGTCGTACGGCATCCCAAATCTGGGTACGGGTCGAATCTCACATTTATCTCATCAATTATCTGGTAACCTTATCATCATATCTCATGAACTGGGGTACAGATATAAGTCTAGTTCAAACTGATACCATTGATATATATATGTGTATGCGTGTATGAAATCACACGCCTAAAGGCCCGCTAAAAATCTCATGTCGTATCCCAAATACGAACCACATCATATCACTGATCTCATGGCACTATGCCCAATATCATCGACTCATCTCCAAATATCATCCACTATCCTCATCATCCAAGCATAAGTAAAGCAAGTAAGCATGTGTGTGCGTGTGGGTATAAAGCTATTCTAGGGTTCGCAACTAAGAAGCTATGCTAGTTTACTTCTAAAAACCCTAATATAACCATAATACACCTAATCACATCTTGAATATCCATGTCATGCATAACGCTATCATATATATATATGTGTGTGTGTTTGTGTGTGTGTGTGTGTGTGTGTGTGTGTAGTATACTAAATATTGAACTGCGGGAGTGCTATGCGCCATCCACCCGACTTCCCCCATAGATATAATACACTCACTTTGCATCTTGCGTGTCGGTGTTGACGTCTCCTTCATCTTCTTCATCATATGAAACCCTCGTGAAGGTACCTGCAAAGATAGCACAAACGCAAATGCACATTAAAATCACATCGGAAAACCAAAACGACACGGTAAGGCCTATAGGCTAGAACTTATGGACTACGCTTTCAAAGCCATCAAACAACACTCGATATCGCCGTACAAACGTCAAGTGATCGAGGTAAAACACAAATACGCAAATCCAGGATTCAAAATACGAGAAACAAAACCCCGAATCAAAACAACAACTATTGGAAATGGTCCCAGATTTCACCCTAGGTCAAATTGGTCAATTTTGCATATGCCAAGGGTCTATTTTACTAGAGATAAGGCCCTAGAACAAAAAAGAACCATTTCTAACCTGCTCTGGCCGCAAATTGCGGCCAGAAGGAATTAATTTGCAGCCTAAAGGAGAGGGTAGGGGCTAGGGTTTTTAGGGTATGTTCTAAATCACTTGCATGTATCACTGTCCTTGCAAAATAATTTTCAGAGGGTTCGGGTGTTAGCAGATTTCATTTTACATCCACAGAATCATAATTCTTCCGATATCGGGTTTCTAAATCCGTATTCCGGGGCTCTAGTCTCTGGTTTAGGACTAAATTCTAGCACTAGGGGGTTTGTGTTGCCTCAACCGAGCTCAATTACACTTCACAACTCTCAATTTCCATTAACCCTAATTAGAATTTTCCAATTCCACAAAACCACTCAATATCGACATGAAACATGTATGAGTGCATAAGGAATTAAAACACTACACTAATGGTGCAGAAATTACCTCTTTTGGCAACTCAAGAAAATTCTTGAGTTGCCCCAAGTGTCCAAAATGCAAGCTTTCTTGGTCCAATGTGTTGCTAGTGAGCTCATGCGCAATTTTTGTGAAAAGGCAATAGGATTTTGCTGTGTTTTTCATGGAGTTTGAAAGGGTTGAAGTGCGGGAGGGAGTGAGGACAGCAACACTTCTGAAATTAGAAGGAAATTAAGGATGAAGCCAAGTCAAAGAAGACCCCTTTGCCTCTCTCATGCCCATGCTTCATATAATATTGCTTTCCTTTTTCTTTTCAATTCTTTTCCTTTTATTTTTCCTTCTCTCCTCAATAGTAAACCCAAAACAAACCATACACCTAAAATCATGTAGGAAAAATTGTAACAAATGAGGGGACAAAAAAAGTCATGGTGCATGTTTTGCACAAAACAAGCTTAAAGCCCGATTAGCGATTTTTAATCGCGATTTGCACTAAATTAGCATATAATTAATCATAAAAACTTAAAATTGCATAATTCACATAACACACCCACTTTTTAGTAATTTCTATAATTTTCCAAATTTTTCCCAATTTATCGGTATTTAATTATACCGAAATATTAAAATATTCAATATAATATTATTTAATTATAAAAATTTCCGAAAATAATATTTTATTTTTTTGAAATGTTACACTTGAATCGAAGTCTTTGGGGCCGAAGATGATCTACGTCGAGAAGACACTAGCTCATGCTACCTCTTCACTAAGGGTGAGATTAGTGAAGCAAACACCCTAAACTAAATGGCTAATGGTAGAGGATGATGAAGCAAGAAGTCGGCTCACTTTAGATTTCTTTTTCTCACACTTTTTCATCACTTAATCAAATGCTAGAAAGCCTTTTTGAGGAAGAAGATGATGATGAAGTGAAGAATAATAATGAAAACTCATGAGGTTAGAAAATCAACCATGGTGAGTATATGACATACCCTAACCCTTGTAGAGTGTTAACCATGGCTAAGTGTAATGGTTGGGTTTATAAATATGTTTAGTAAAACAAAACTTGTGGACTTAGTCAATGGTTAGCAAAGCTTCTCTATGTTTCGCCATGACCAAATGCTACCAATTTTGAATTACTTAAGAAATTAAAACCCTAGATTATCACTTATCATGGTGTAAGTCATACACACACCCATGAATCACGTATCATCAATTATGCCACAAAACTTTGTACACTAATATAAATCACATATATACATATGCACAATATCAAGTGAGAAAAGAATTACTTAAGTGAGCTAATATTAATTAATGTAATGTAATATATCAAATATATAATTATACATTAATTATTAAATCAACTCTTGATTTAATAATCAGGCTATATTACATATAACCGACTAATATCAAATGCAACAACTTATCGAATCAACACTTGATCCGATAACCCGGCTATATCACATATAACCGACCAATGTCACATGTCGCGAGAATAGAATGCGGTATCACATACGCGCATTAATCTCGGTCCGGCACATATCTCATATGTGCTCCCACTACATTTCGCATGAACCAGGAAACCTCTGTGTAGGACTCTAAAGACTCGTCAATACGCCGGCAATAGATGATGATCATATCAAACACCCACAAGCCGCAAGCGGTCTGCTAAACGTAACGGCCACCCGGATATTGAGCGATCAGAAGATCAATAAGCAAGCCTGCTCGTACTACTGTGAATCCAATCAGTAACACTTCCGTACAGTCCGGTCTCTTCATCGGATATGTCACATATCACAGCCTGGGGGTGGTATAACGTCATACCCCAATAGCCTGATAAGTCATGCCAATGCAAGGTCCATAACGGTTCAAGAAATTACTGATAACACTTACCAATAAATCTCAGAAACCCTGGCCAGGGATTTCCTGTTATGGACAATCGAGCATAGCGCAACATCAACTCCCAATACCGGGAGAGACGAAACCCCTCCTATCGCTCATTGCCTCCATGTGACTCGGGACTGTACCCAAAAACCTCCTTTTTGCATGATCTCTTGACCGTGGTATGGTGGAAATCAAAGCACAGTGGGAATCACACAAGATTCTATGACGATCTCGGGTCTACAGACTAACCTGTACCAGTATCACCAGAAAACTGCTATCCGACGATAGGTATAATACCATATAGGAGTTCTCGGTGAGTCCGTCCAGTGTACGCAGTCTCCACTGAGCACTCGTATACCTTCTTTGATGTCAAACACCAATGGATATATGATAATCCATTGCCCATCATATGGGTCGAGAAGCGTATACGCTAGTCTACTCTGGAGTATCGATGCCCTGTCTCGATACTCCCACGACTAGGAACATTTGAAGGATGTACTTGCCGACTACCCATTCCTCACTACTATGATCTGCATCATAGTCCTGGTAGTCAAGTACTCATCCTAAGGGCTTTATCAACATGTAATCGAGAGACAATAAGTGTACATGTTAAGATAAAGTGCGACCAGTTAGCATACTATCATTTCGAGCAAGAAAGTCCTCCCTATATATGTCTCAGCATCCACTACAATATACATCGCATGTACAGTAATGGCCTCTAGGGCATATATATAACTAACAAATTCGAGACATCATTTCTATCATATCATGTCAAAGAGTCATATCCCTATAGCTTTCATCTCATATCTCGATCTATATATTCAATCATTCATATCATCTCTAACTATCTTTTTAACCATCTCCATAGTTTTCTAATGTAGGTTTCTAAGACTGTATTCTATAGATCGGATTCCATTCATAATTTGCGGGGGTGCTATATGCCATCTACCCGATTTCTCCCGTAGATTTAAATCTACTCACCCGCGGATCTTCTTGTTCAGCTGTAGTCGATGGCTTCGTCGTCTCGGAATCCACGTGAAGGTACCTACAATCAATACACAATCGCAATGCTTATTAACATCAAATCCGGAAAACCAATACGGCACACGGTGCGCTCATTGGTTACAACTTATAGCCTACACATGCAAAAACAACCAATTATCCTTCGTCGTTGATGTACAGACATCCAACGACCAAATACAATATCAAATACCAAAACCCAAGTTTCAGAATCGCAAAACATGAAAACAACAACCTAGGAAAACCACTCCTAGATATCATCTCAGATTAAATTAGCCAATTCTGCATATATATGGGATCTAATTATCAGATAAGGGAGCCACAGACCAAGCACGAACCTATTTGCTCACACCAAGGCCGACATTTGTGGCCAGAAAGGGATTATTTGTGGCCAGGCCAAAGAATTAGGGGCTCGGGCTCTACGGTAGCTTCAGGGTTGCCTGCACGACTCACTGTAATCGCTATGTAATTTTTAGGGTCTCAAGGTAGCAGCAGATCTTTAAATACCATCACTAATTCCATAAAAATCCGATATCGGCAAATCTAAAGTTCGCATCATGGTGTCTAGTCTCTGGTTTTGTCCAGAATTCTAACTCCAAGGTCTTGTAACAGCCACTACACATCATGATTCCACACAAACACCCAAACCCTTTCTTGAATTTTCCAAACATCACTAATCAACACCGATTTAACTCTAAAATAACAATAGGGTATACTACACATAATAACTTAACTAGGGTTTAGAATTATACCTCATTTGGCAACTCAAGAAAAATTCTTGAGTTACTCAAATTCTTCAAAATACAAATTTGCTTGGTCCAATGTGTTGAGGATGAGGTGGGGATCATTTTTAATGAAGGGGTGTAGGGTTTTAGTGAAGAAATGGAGATGATACTTGGAGGTGGAGGTGGAGGGAGATGAGGAGGAAGAAGATGAAGGAACCATGAAGGAAAATGAATGAGGGCAGACCCTCTCTCTCCCCTACCCTCACTCTGTTTTATTGTCACCCTCTCAATCACTTAAGCTATGCCCCCCCCCCCACACTCTCTCTCCAATAATACACATTCTTCTTTCTTTTTCCTTTAAAGCCAAATATCAATAAAACAACACAAATGAAACAACATGCAACCAATACAGCATGTCATGGTGCACTAACCATGGACAAATGTAGAAACACGGATTTGGTTTAATCGCGATTAGTAATGCACTAATCAATTTTTATTTAAACTGCATATAATTAATTATAAAAATGCCAATTCCAATAAATATATTTTTATATGAATAAATCATTTTCATCTCTAATTATTTCACAATTATTGGTATATATTTATACCATTTTACGAAAACCCCAATTTCGCAAATCGGGTAGGTTTCGTGAAATATAATATTTTAATATTAAATTCCAAAAATAATATTTTTTATTTTCTGAAATTTTACATCTTGCTCTCATAGGGGTCTAGGATGATTCACACTCTGCTATTCACACGACCGTGGACGACTGGGTTTCATAGGTGGCTCATTGAAATGCAAATGTTCCTAGTTGATCCATTTTCCCATTCTCTGTGATGCTTATATCTCCCTGTCTTGCTTATCATTCCTTTGATATATATATATATGTATGTATGTATGTATGTATGTATGTATGTTTGTATAAATAAATGTTGTATATGTTTTGCATCCGGGCTAGTCCTGTCCCCGCTCTGCCGTTAGTTAAGTAACCTAACGGTGCATGACGGCCAATGCGGGTGGTATATACGTACATTCTATTTTCGTTCATTTTGTGGTCGATAAGGTTAATTGATGGGACTGCATTAATCTCACTTAATACAAAGTAATAAACCTAATATCTGATGTCATTGGAACAATTACAAAACCACTCAGTTTTCTTCAAAAACAACTTTTAAAAGCGGAGCATAAACCATTCCTTTTAAAAAGCTATCTGATTCCTTCGACTATATCAAGTTCATTACGTTAACGATTTTCTCCAAAACCAGCCGTAGCCCTCCGTCATTTTAGATAGGTATCTACTGGTATTCATTCTATGTGTTTTGACCTTTGCCAAGGCATAGTGTTTGGTAGCTAATGGGTGCTTTTCTATAGCATAGATAGATGCATTAATTTAGGATAGGAGTACAGCTGTTTTGGCCTTCGTCAAGAGCTTGTACGAATGGGTCTAGATTAATCTGGATAATGACGGGCTGAACTTGACTTGCGACTTATGATGTTTTGACCTTCGTCAAGGTTATAAGCGTTCAGGGAAAAAACCATATCGGGAGTTTGAAACATACAGGAAACTTTCTAGTGTTGCATACCTTCTGGAGTGTGGTAGTTTTGGTAGGCTTCCTTCAAAATTATCATACAAGATACTTGGGTCCTGATCCTACTGTGAGTATCCGCTACTCTTCGGGAGAATTTTTCACTTTGAAATTAGCTAATCAAGTAGGTGTATAGAAAGGTGTTAATAGGGCTACGCCTCTGGGAAAACGAGGTTATTTAATTGGGTACGTGCGAAAGCACGGGGGCTTCCCTCCGAAGTACCAACACTGGCCTGGCTGAAAAATAAGCGAACTTATAGGGTGCGATTAATCCTGACTAATTCTTCTTTTAGAGTTTGAAGGAGAATTCGAGAAAATAGTGTGACCTATCATGTTTAGATAAACTAATAACCAATATAAACTTGCAAGAGTATATGCTGAGTGTTTCTTTTCTCTCTCTCTTCTAATTGCAGCGACCATGACGAGACTTAAGCTTATACCAGATAAAAACAAACTGACTAGGCCAAACTATAAAGACTGGTTGAGGAACTTCCAAATGGCCCTTACTTATGATAAGGTTGGATACGTCCTCACGGGTAAAGCCCCCCTGTTCTAGGTCCGACATCCTCGGACGTGGACATTAAGGTCCGTAAGACTTGGGATCTGGATTACGCGAAAGCCAAGTGCCCCGTGTTGACCTCCATAGATAACGAATATCAAATGAGACACGAGAAGATGGACCTTGCTTCCATCTTCCTCCATACCAAAGATTTATATGGAGAGCAATCTCGTATCGCAAGATACGAGACCTCGAAGAAATTGTTTCAAGGAAGGTTGGCTGTCGGATCATCTGTTGGGGACCAGGTCCTGAAGATGATTACTCTGATTGAAAAGATTGCGGACCTGGGAACTACGTTAGAGAATGAGTTGTATACCGATTTAATTCTACAGTCCCCACCCTCCACCTATGCCCAACTCATATTGAATTTCTATATGCAAAAGCTGGAAGTTTCACTTCCCGAGCTCCTCACCAAATTGAGGGTTGCAGAGGGCACCTTGAAGAAATCCAAGGAAACACCCGCTATGTTTATTGGGGAATCTTCTTATACTAAATCCAAGGCCAAGGACAAGGGGAAGAAGAAGAAGGCCCCCACCAAACTGAGAGGAAGTATGCAGAAGGTGCGGGGTAAGGGAAAGGAAAAGATTAGGGGAGCAGCCATAAAAGAAGAGTGCTTCTATAGTCATAAGAAAGGACATTGTAAGAAAGATTGCCGGGCTTTAAAAGCCAAGAATCATGACACAAAGCAAGTTGTAGCTTCGTTTTCAGGTATGTTCGTGATTGAAAACCGTTTCCATATTAACTCTACTTCCTGGATATTTGATACCGGATTAGGATATCACATCTGTAACTCTTTGCAGGCGCTGAGAAGCCGTAGTGTTTTGACGAAAGATGATAAGACCCTCAGGGTTGGCAACGAAACCAGTGTGGATGCTGTTGCAGTAGGAGAGTATCACCTAGGATTGGCGAGTGGACATATTTTGTTATTGCATAACTGCTTTTGTGTATCCAGTATGATGTGTAATATTATATCTGTATCTTTGTAATCTAATGAAAGATATAATTTTGCACTTGAAATCAATGTCATAAACATTTACCTAAATCATGAAATTGGGTTGGGTACACTGAATAACGGAATATACGTTGTCAATAAACATCAAGTTTTCAACGTCCAAAACACGCTAAAAAAAAGCTCCAGAATCAAATCAAGCTTTCTTATAGCATTGTAGACTTGGTCATATCAGTGAAATACGATTAACTAAGTTACATAAAAATAGATATTTAGAACCGTCTGAATATCAATCATATGTAACTTGTCAATCATGTATCAGAGGAAAGATGACCAAAACTTCGTTCACTGGATACGGAGAAAGAGCCACTAAACTCCTGGGACTCATACACAGCGACGTGTGTGGGCCAATGTCTATACTTGCAAGAAGTGGCTATTCCTACTTCATTAGTTTTACCGATGATTTCTCAAGGTATGGACATCTATTCTTAATGAAGTATAAATTCGAGACCTTTGAGAAATTCCAGGAGTATAAGAATGAAGCGGAAAAGCAAACTGGCAGAAGTATCAAGACACTCCGATCTGATCGGGATGGTGAATACTTAAGTGCCGAGTTTTTAGAATATCTAAAAGTGAATGGAATTCTCTCTCAGATTATTCCTCCATACACACCACAACAC
Source organism: Agapanthus africanus (assembly GCA_030015575.1). NCBI lineage: Eukaryota > Viridiplantae > Streptophyta > Magnoliopsida > Asparagales > Amaryllidaceae > Agapanthus > Agapanthus africanus. The sequence continues at coordinate 468,195,274 of CM057337.1, read as the reverse complement.
AATGGTGTATCAGAAAGACATAATCGCACCCTGCTTGATATGGTGCGTAACATGATGAGTAATGTTGAGTTGCCGCCATCCTTCTGGTGTTATGCACTAAAATCTGGTGCATACCTATTGAATAAGGTTCCAACTATATCTGTGCTTACCACTCCATATGAAATGTAGAGTGGGAAGAAACCCTGTCTTAAGTATCTTAAGATATGGGGTTCCCTGCTTTTGTCAAAAATTATCATCCGGACAAACTCGAGGCACGTTCAGTGTTGTGTAAGTTTGTGGGATACCCCAAGAAATTTAGGGGGTATTATTTCTATTACGCTGAGAAACAAAAGGTCTTTGTTTCTCATCATGCCAGCTTTATAGAAACTCAATTTCTTGAAAAAGAGATTAGTGGGAGCGTAATAGAGCTGGAAGAAATTCCAGAACCGTAAACTTTTATTGAAGACTTAGTAGAACCTGAGATTTCAATGGAACCGGACGTACCTACACCACTCTGCAGATCTAGTAGGCAGTCTCATCTGCCTGATAGATTCTATGATTTTCTCGTAGACAGGGATCGAAAGGATTGCAACATTGATGATGATGAGCCGAATAGTTTTCAGTAAGCCATCACGAGTAGAGACTCGGTGAAATTGCTGGATGCTATGCGATCCGAGATGGAATCCATGTACACCAATAAAGTATGGACTTTGGATGTTGCTCCTCCTGGGGTAAAACACGTTGGATGCAAATGGATCTTCAAAATGAAGATTGGTGTGGATAGACAGGTAGAAACCTACAAAGCTAGACTTGTTGCTAAAGGTTTTCGTCGAAGACCAGGATTGGACTATGAAGAAACTTTTTCATTAGTGGCTATACTTAAATCCATACGGATCCTACTTTCCATTGCTGCTTTCCATGATTATGACATCTGGCAAATGGATGTTAAAACCGTTTTTCTAAATGGAAGTTTAGAAGAGTACGTTTACATGGATCAACCAAAGGGTTTCATAGACAGTGGGAGCAGCGGAAAGGTGTGCAAGTTGCTTAAATCCATTTATGAATTAAAGCAGGCATCGCGGAGTAAGAACATCTGTTTTGATGAGACGGTCAAAGAACTTGACTTTATCAAAAATACAGATGAACCTTGTATTTATAAGAAGATTGTCGGGAGAACTGTGGTATTCCTCGTTTTATACGTGGATGACATTCTCATGATAGGAAATGATATTCCTATGCTACAATCGACCAAGCTGTTCTTGTCATAGAATTTCTCTATGAAAAACCTGGGTGATGCCTCGTACATTCTGCGGGATTAAGATCTATCTTGACAGAACTAAAAGAATGTTGGGACTTTCATAGTCAAGATACATAGACACCATACTAAAAAGGTTTAGGATGGAAGATTCCAAGCGCGGTAATTAACTCGCTTGTTACGGAATCACCCTCTCCATAGAGATGTCTCCCAAGACTGATGAGGAGAGGTATTGCATGACCATTGTACCCTATGCTTCGACGGTGGGGTCGATAATGTATGCGATGTTGTGTACTAGACCAGATGTAGCTTACGCACTCAGCGTCGTAACCATGTGTCTTTCCAACCCGAGTGAGAAACATTGGAAAGCAGTAAAGAACATTCTTAAGTACCTGAGAAGGAGATGTTCTTTGTGTACGGTAATGGGGACCTCCAGATCGAGAATTTTATCGACTCTGGCGTCCAAAGTGACAACGATGACTCTAAATCCATCTTAGGTTATGTGTTTACTCTCAACGGAGGGGCGGTCTGTTGGAAGAGCTCCAAACAGGACACCGTAGCAGACTCGACGATGAAGGATGAGTACATCGCTACTAACGATGCCGCAAAAGAGGCTGTCTGGATGAAGAAGTTCATTTCTGAACTTCAGGTGGTTCCATCCATTGCTGATCCAATACCTTTGTATTGCGATAACAATGGAGCCATGGCTTTGGCAAATGAACCACGTTCCCATCAGAAATCCAGACATATCTTGAGGTGGTATCACCTGATCAGGGAGATCGTGGATCTCTAAGAGATCGAGGTGCGGAGAATAGATATAAAGGACAACACGGCAGATCCATTCACTAAGGCCATCCCTCAAGTCCAGTTCGAGAGACTGTTCGGGATGTTGGATATGCGGTATGCCAGCAACTAGCTTTAGTGCAGACGTTGGGTACTCAATACGCCGATAATAAGCCTTAGTGCATGTCACTACCCGAAAGTAGCACGTGACCGGCACTTAAATCTCATGACATCTAAGGACGTCGACACGATCCAAGTAAGCCAAAACCCGGAATCTAAACCTTTTTTTTAGAAAATATAAGAGGTGAAGTTTAAAAATAGTCATTAGATAGAATCAGTTTAAATAAATGTGTTTGAAAAGCATCTATGATGTTTTAAAAAAATCGGCAGTGCCTCCTTTTTAAATTTTGAATAAAACCTGATACAAGCATAATAATATATAAAGTATCCCAACAGGAGCTAGCTTCCACGCCCAAACGGCTGAGCAACCACACAGTTAATATATGACGCCCAATGGTGAAGAACAGAAAAGCAAAACAAAACCAACAAGTTTAAAAGAGTTGACTCCAACGAGTGCGACGTCCAAAAACACATAAACTCTAAGTCTTGCTTCTAAGTCCACAATATATAAGTTCTAAGTCGATGGAGTTTTAACTAGATACAAAAGAATATATATATATATATATATATATATATATATATATATATATATATATATACAAGTGTAGGTACGATATAACAGTAGCCCATCTACCAAAGCAATCACCGAAGAAAAGAGTATGCTGCATGCCGCTGATGATCCGAGCGGTATATCCTACAAGAAACTGGGTCACAACAGGGGTGTGCTGCCAACTTAGTGAATAAAAGTATATCACAAGATAGAAATCGAAATGCACAACGATAGACCTAGGTTATAAGTATAGTACTATCATATCCTGAACTAATATATATATATATATATATATATATATAATGCATAAGTACTATAAGTGGAACTCTATCCATCACGTTAACCTAAAATATATGATCTCATATGTATATAACATGTATGTAAAACCGGTTTTTAAAATAGCCGCGGGATACGTATGTCACGGCATAAGAATCAGACGTAATAGTATTAAGTATAATATGTATTTTATTTAAGATATACGTCTCACTGTTTTAGTAAAGAGTTTCAAGAGGTTTATTGTTTAAAAGATTCTTGTGTCATCCTAGACACGTCAAAATAATGAGGCTATAGCTCATTTAGAAACCCTTTTATCTGTATCAACTGGTAAAATAGTATTCAGGTACTGTTCCCCCGGATCAGTCCTGGTCGGCTACTATATCGTATAAACTATAACGGCGTATCTCGAATGACCGCAAAACATCAATATATGGGTGTCCAGCATCGACACCTTAAATCATCATATCTCTTATGTCCATCACTGACACACAAAATCATCAAAGCTCTCGTGTCTATCACCGACACGCAAATCCAGATATCGTCGACACCGTATCATCAGATCGGTAGCGCCTTGATATCCCTAGCCCCGGTCAGTATCCCCTGGATATCCGCCATGCTCATATCTATCTCGGGTATCGAGTGTCCTCGCTAGGCTCCCCGCCTCAATCACAGCTTTCCTGCCCTTCGGTCTCAACCGGGTCCACCATGTATCCGACTATATACTCCCTCACTCAGTCCGGATATGTAGCATGTTCGTAACCGTATATCTCCCCCAGTCGGTTCGGAATAAAACCAAATCAGAAAACATCAAGCTCATGGTGGACGCCAACTCATCGTATCCAGAAATATCAAGTACAGAAGAAGAATAATTTGAATATATCGTTCTGATGATATAATCAATCAACACACACACACACACAGATATATATATATATATATATATATATATATATATATATATATATATCAGCGTCCCATATCACTGATACATAAATAGAAGGTAAAAACATCATAAAACTCATAACAATCAAATACGAATACCCCTGGTACTGGTATTCGCAATTACTCAGCAGGTAATAACGGCATCATACGTAAATAGAGTTAGTCGTGCAAACAAACCCAACAGTTCTACTGTCTTATGGCAATACTAATGATGTATAGTGTAGCATACGTGTCTGTGCTCGTGCAGCATATCAATCATTAGTATTTGTGCAAGTGTTCTATAAGTGAACGTAATTCTACCTATATCCGTAGCATATAAATACAAACCAATTCCCTGGATATAGGGAATTCATAACGCATCGTATCGGCATTTACATAGACATCGCGTGGTATAGTGGTCTTACAGTGTCATGGCTATAACAATGAGGTGTAGTGTAACATATGCATCTGTGCTTATGCAACATAGTACTCATTAGTAGTTGTGCTGTGTTCTATTAGTGTGTTCATATAAAAGATGACATATATAATCAGTAAGCGTATCGTGAACATATAAAGGAAATCTATGTGTATTACATAATTATTAAATGTAATTAATTGCTATGAGCTATACTATTATCTTTGAAAATGGAACGAAACGTTATTTTGAAATAAGGAAGCTGCATTATGTTAAAATAGATATTCGTTTTGGAAAATAGTATTGCATACTTGTCATTTATAATTTAAAGGGAAAACGAATCGTTTGTTTTTAAAAGATTATAGCCGTGGGATACGTATGTCACGGCATAAGAAGCAGACGTAATACTATGAAGTATAATATGTATTTTATTTAAGATATATGTCTTGATGTTTTAGTAAAGAGTTTTAAGAGGTTTACTGTTTAAAAGATTCTTGTGTCATCCTAGACACGTCAAAATAATGAGATTATTGCTCGTTTAGAAACCCTTTTATATGTATCAACTGGTAAAATAGTATTCAAGTACTGTTCCCCCGGATCAGTCCTAATTGGCTACTATATCACATAAACTATGATGGTGTATCTCGAATGATCGCAAAACATCAATATATGGGTGTCCAGCATCGACACCCTAAATCATCATATCTCTCGTGTTCATCACCGACACATAAATTCATCAAATCTATCGTGTCCATTACCGACATGCAAATCCAGATAGCGTTGACACCGTCTCATCAGATCGGTCACCCTTCGATATCCCTATCCCCGGTCAGTATCCTCTAGATATCCGCCGTGATCACATCTATCTCCGGTATCGAGTGTCCTCACTAGGTTCCCCGCCTCAATCGCGGCTTTCCTGCCCCTCGGTCTCGACCGGGTCCACCATGGATCTGACTGTATACTCCCCCACTCAGTCCGGATATGTAGCATGTCTATAACCGTATAGCTCCCTAACTCGATTCGGAATAAAACCAAAGAAAACATCAAGCTCATGGTGGACGCCAACTCATCGTATCCAGAAATATCAAGTAAAGAAGAAGAAGAATTTGCATATATCTTTCTAATGATATAATCAATCAACACACACACACATACACACACACACACACATATATATCATCGTCCTTTACCACTGATACATATATAGAAGGTAAAAACATCATAACACTCATAACAATCATATACGAATATCCTGTTAGTGTATATGCCCTAGAGGCCATTACTGTATCATACTATTTTGTATATTACTTGATGGAAGCTTGGGATATTCACAGTTGTATATACAATCTTGCTCGAAATGGTAGTATGCTACTTGGTTTGTCTCTGCTTTAATATGTGCATGTGTTTCTTTTAGCATATCGCTGATATACATATTAGTAGAGCCCTTAGGATCTTTGCTTGATTACCAGCGTTGTGATGGCTCTCACACTCGTGGGGGCTGGTTAATCCATAAGCACATCCTTATATAGGTCCCTAGTCGTTGGACTATCAAGACAGGGCATCGATACTCCGGAGTAGACTAGCGTATGCGCTTCTCATCCCAGCATGGGAGACGGTCTGTCCCACAGCCGTCAGTACGTCGTACTTGAGATAGTATGCGGGTGCTCGTTAGGTTACGAGTACACTGGACATGACTCGTCGGGAAGTGTTGGTTGGTATTATACCAATCGTCAGTTATCAGTTCCCAGGTGACATGAGTACAGCTTAGTCCGCTGACTTTACACTGTCACTTCGCCTCAAGTGTGTTCCCACTGTACTTTGATTACTACCCTACCACGGCACAAAGGAGTCGTGCAAACAGGTAGTTTTTGGGTGCAGTCTCGAAGCACTTGGAGGCAGTGACGGTTAGACAGGATTCGTCTCTCCCGGTATTGGGGGTTGACATCGCGCTGTGTCTAGGAGAGCCATTACACGAGTAGTCCCTGGCCAGGGCAAGCGAGATATACTGGTAGGTTTCCAGTGTTATCTCAGGGTGTTCTGGGCTACACTCCGACACGACTTGTACCGCTATTAGGGGACTGACGTTCACCGCCCCCTAGGCCCGCCATGCGATGTATCAGACGAACAGACCGGACTGTACGGAGACTGTCACATACAGGCTCAGTAGGAGTTCAGATGGGGTCACCTCGTCAGCCTTCTTATCGACATCTACCTAGGGACCGTTACGTACAGCTAGTGCCGCTTGCGGTCTGTGGTTAAATCCACTGCCAGCGTAGTGTCGAGTCTTTAGAGTCCCACACAGAGAGCTATTCGCCTTTAGGCAAAATGAGTAGAGGTCGCATGGTTTTGCGACAGGGTTCGTTCACATCCGTGCACTCGTGCACGTTTGCTGTCCGGACAGCTTATACTAGCGGGCTTTGGTTTAAGCCGGATCCTAGTATATGATTTGGGATTGGTTTTATCCCATTGTATTCGTGTTCCTCGGATCACGAATACGGGTGCGTATGCACAGTTGCTTGAGACAGAGTGAGAGGACTTTGATTAGGACCATTGTCATTTTATTAACCCTAATGCTTATGTGTGTATTATGGTTAATTGATATTAGTTTAATATAATTGTGCATGGTTATGGTTGTTGACCATTTGACCTTCTTGACTTGTTGACCTAGGTTGACACTTGACCATCATCATTTCATTTGGAAGATGCTCTTTGATCCTTGCAATTTGCATTAAAAATGAAATGATAATGGTCATGTCTTGATTAACCATGACAATTATCTAGCTAATTATCAATTTATAATAATTCACACTTTTATGTGAGAATGGTTTATTTTTCTCTCATTCTATCATTTTGCTTTCTCTCTCTTGTTCTTCCTCTCCCTCAAGCTCTCCCCTCTCATGTGTTGAGAAACACTTGAGCTTGAGAGAAACCTCTTCTTGATAATCTCTACTCTCTTCTAGGGTTCTAGAATTAGCACTTCTTGCATCCTAGTTACTTCTAGTTTTGAGTTGAAGCCAAAGGTTGAGGCTTTCGGGTGGATCTTTCTTCGACATGAAAAGACGACAAAGGTGACCTCTTTCTACTACTCCAAGGAGCAAGGAGAGAAGGACATAAAGCCCTAGGTATAACCATTCTACCCTTAGCTAGTTACTAGTTAGCTTTAGCTTGTTTTTGTTTAGCAAAGATCCTTCTTTGTCTAGTCCATGTTGCCTAAAGTGATAAAAATTTGATTTTTATTCCGTTTTCCGCCTCCCCGCAAGCACCGGGGTAGGCAACGTGGACTTACAGTAGTATCAGAGTCTAACTAAACATAAACTAGCTAGGTAGTGAAAGTGTATGGAAGTTTGATCGGAAAAATCGAAAAACCAATACATCAAAAACCCTAACTTTCTGTTAAATTTTTTCCTGCTCAAAATAAAATTTATCATACTCCAAAAATCGTCTCAGGGTTTTGTGAAGAAACCCACCAAACCCGGTCCAGTGAATCGACTAAAGCACCGCGGTTCCGCGGCAATAGCAAGCTATTGCCGCGCAACCGCGGCCGAGTTGGCTCGGTTATGGGTCGAGTTTGGTGCAGTGTTCTTCTGGCTTGGTTTTGGGATTTTTAAGATGATTTATATGTGCCCAGGTTTTCCAGAAAAGAAATTTGTTTTTGGGGGCCTATAAATCCGTATTTTTGATCGAACTTCAATACACTTTGACTAAAGGATTATATCTGTGATGTTTATATGTATTCAACGTCGGCTAATTGCTATATATCGATTAGTGGGGGTTATACATATCTGTGATCTGTGTTTGATGATGGTATGTGTATATGAATGCGTTGGATTGTCGCGGGTGAATAGCCGGGGTGGATGTGAGATGAGTGTTTCTTTTTCTTTCATTCATTGTAACATGTAAATTGATGTAATATTATTTGTATGGCCGCGCAACCGGGTCGGTGTTGTAGCCGTCATTATATAATTCTTCTTACTGTTTTTGCTCCTAGGATAGACCCATGGAGGGGGTGCACAAACTACCGGGTATCTCGAAGTGCCGAGTGGCCTACTCACGGTGGTGAGGGAGGTTGCTTCGCTTCGGGTACTTGGCGGGTAGTTTGCCGCACCCGTAGGGGTCTTGGGTGGGGTAATGGCTTTTCACCGTGACCGTGTAATCCGCTTTTCGTTGCAGGCTCGAACGGATTGCGGATTCCTAGTATATCCAATGTATTCATCTGTGATCTGTAATGTCTATCATTGCTATATATTTATATATTATAACTATTTAGGCGTTGCTTATGTTTTACAGCCGCGCTAGCCCAGCCCCCGCTCTGTCGTTAGTTAAGTAACCTAACGGGTGATGACGGGGCCCCGTGGCGAATGCGAATGGCATAAGCGTACGTCATATTTTAGTTGTTTTCTGCAATGGTAGGATTAAATGATGGGACGCATTAAAAGAACTAATGCAAGAAAATAAACCAAGTAAAAGTCGATTGGAACACTTTGAAAACCACTCGGTTCGTTTCAAAACTAAACTTTTAAACGCGGAGCTTGAACCGCTCCTTTTAAAAGCTATCTCGTTCCATCGATTATATCAAGTTCACTACGTTCACGGTTTCTCCAAAACCATTTGTAGCCCTCCGTCATTTCACATGAATGTGTTAGGTTTGCCTAGCACCCTATACTGAGTTTTGAAGCATCACATGTCTCAAAGTTTGGATTTTGATGGTGCTAAACAAGCATGCAAAGGAATCGATCCTAGAAAATTAGGGTTACAAAACTAAATGCTAATAAAATTAGGGTTTCGAGACTACAACCTTTGTAGCTCCCTTTTGTTGGATTCCTTGGTCTCTTGGGTGTTAGAAGAAGGTCCTCTTGAAGTCCTCTCACGTCCACGACGATCCACCCGGAGTTCCCCGTCCAAGCTCGCAACTTCGAGAATTGAAGAGAACACTCTAAACAAGTTAGCTAAACTTGTGTAGAATGATGTTGTGGTTAAGATTCTCACTTCAAAAACCTTTCTTTATGTGTATTTTATTCACTAGAAAAAACTAGAGATCAAATGGTGAAAGAGGAAGAAGATGGCTTTTTATTTTTAACAAGTGTAGAATGAACCACGAAAAGAAAAAGGAAATATATCTTATATATTTTATTTATCCTCACTATAAACCATGGTTAAATGATGGTGACATTATTTAACTTGAGTTTTAGAACACAAAGAGAAGGATAACTCAAGGTTAGAGGTAGGTGAGAATGGTTAGGTTTAAAGAAGAATGTAGAAGCAAGCAAGAATTATCCTTATCTTTTCTATTTTGTTTTAAACAATAAATCAAATAACAATCCATATATTCAACCATGGTGTGAGTCTTATATCGCCATCTTATTCCATATATAAACAACCATGATAGATGGGTGTATGTATGTATGTATGTATGCACATCCAAATGTGCATGAAACTAGTAAGATAGAAAGAAAGAAAAACATACATGCATGCACACGTCCATCATCCAAGAAAAGGTTTTAAGTGAGAAAACTAATGGTTAAATGATAAATCAACACTTGATTTATCAATCCGGCCATATCACATATGACCCCACCAAAAGCAAGCCGCCCGATCAATATACGGTATCATATACGCGCATTTTAATCGGGTCCATGCGCATATCGCATACGCGCACCACAACGTTTCGCCAGGACTAGGTAACTCCTGTGTGGGACTCTAAGACTCGTCAATACGCCGGCAGAGGGTGATGATCATATCAAGTACCCCCAAGCCGCGAGCGGTCAGCTAAACGTAACGGCCACCCGGGTATTGAGCGATCAGAAGAAAACAAGCGAACCTGCTATAACTCCCGTCGAGCCAACCGGCAACACTACCGTACAGTCCGGTCTCTTCGTCAGATATGCTGCTTATCGAGCCTAGGGATGGTCACGGCAACCCCAATAACTCAATAAGTCGTGCCGGTGAATGGTCTATAACAGATTGAGAAACTACTGATAACACTTATCAGCAAATCTCAGCAGCCCTGGCCAGGGACTTACTTATATAACCAGTCGGGCACAGCACAGCATCAACTCCCAATACCGGGAGAGACGAAACCCCTCTTATCGCTCATTGCCTTCGTGTGTCTCGGGACTGTACCCAACGGCCACCTATTTGCACGACTCGGTAGAACCGTGGTAGGGTGGCAATCAAAATACAGTGGGAGAACACACAAGACTCTATGATGATCTCGGGTCTACAGACTAACCTGTACCAGTGTCACCTGAGAACTGCTATCTGACGATAGATATAATTCCATATAGGAGTTCTCGGTAAGTCCGTCCAGTGTACCCAGTCACCACTGAGCACCCGTTTATGATCTTGATGTCCAACATCGATGAATGTGGGAACATCCATCGCCCATCGGTATGGGTCTAGTATCATATACGCTAGTCTACTCTGGTATATCAATGCCCCGTCTTGATATACCTGCAACTAGGGACTTTCCAGGATATGCTTATAGACTACAGATGTCCCACTAGTATGATCTCCATCATAATCAGAGTAGTCAAGCCGATATCCTCAGGGCTTTATCAGCATGTATGAATGAATAAAAGCATAATCAAAACAACATGTCAGATAAAGAAGAACCAGATAGCATACTATCATGTCGAGCAAGAATGCATACTGAATATATATATACATGTATAGATACATCCACTATCATATAATGGCCTCTAGGGCATACATATATCCAAGAATCTCCCACTTGCACTAAGGCCAGTTATTGGCGTATCTCATACCCAACATCTCAAAAAGTCGCTCATGCTGCGGAAGATGGAGGGCCTTGGTGAATGGATCCGCGGCGTTATTCTTTGTGTCTACCCTCCTAATCTCGATCTCACGGCGATCTACAATCTCCCGGATCAAATGAAAACGCCTCAGGATGTGTCTGGACCGCTGATGGGATCTGGGCTCCTTGGCTAATGCCATAGCCCCATTATTGTCACAATACAAAGGTATTGGATCAATGATGGTTGGAACTACTCCTAGCTCCGAGACGAACTTCTTCATCCAGACGGCTTCCTTGGCGGCATCATTTGCAGCAATGTACTCAGCTTCCATCGTAGAGTCTGCAACGGTATCTTGTTTGGAACTCTTCCAACTCACCGTCCCTCCATTGAGGGTAAATACAAACCCAGAGATAGATTTGCTGTCGTCCTTATCGCTCTGGAAGCTCGAATCGGTAAAGGCCTCCATTTGGAGATCTCCATTACCATACATTAAGAACAATTCTTTAGTCCTTCGCAAGGACTTAAGAATGTTCTTCACAGCTGTCCAGTGATTCTCCCCTGGGTTAGATTGATACCTGCTTACAACACTAAGTGCATAAGCTACATCTGGGCGTGTACATAACATCGCATACATTATAGATCCTACTGCCGAAGCATAGGGTATAACACTCATGCGAGCTCTCTCTTCATCGGTCTTTGGACAAGAATCCTTGGAGAGAGTGACCCCATGGCAAGCGGGTAAGGCACCCCGCTTAGAATCTTCCATACTAAACCTTTTTAGGATGGTGTCAATGTACCTGGTTTGGGACAATCCCAATAACCTTTTGGATCTATCCCTATAGATCCTTATGCCCAGAATATATGTGGCATCACCCAGGTCCTTCATGGAGAACCTCAGTGATAAGAAAGATTTGACCGACTGTAGCATAGGAATATCATTTCCTATCAGAAGAATGTCGTCCACGTACAATACGAGGAATGCGACAGCTCTCCCTACAGCCTTCTTATAAACACAAGGTTCATCTGGATTTTTGATGAAATCAAACTCTTTGATGACATCATCGAAACAGATGTTCCAACTCCGTGATGCCTGCTTTAACCCATATATGGATTTAAGCAATCTACATGCTTTCCTGCTGCTCCCACTATCAATGAAGCCCTCTGGCTGATCCATATAAACGCATTCTTCTAAATCTCCATTTAGAAATGCTGTTTTAACGTCCATCTGCCAGATTTCATAGTCGTAGTGAGCAGCAATAGTAAGTAGGATCCGAATGGATTTAAGCATGGCTACAGGAGAAAAAGTCTCGTCATAGTCCAAACCTGGTCTTTGACGAAAGCCCTTCGCCACAAGTCTTGCCTTATAGGTCTCCACCTGCCCATCTACACCAATCTTTCTTTTAAAGATCCATTTGCACCCCACAGGTTTTACCCCAGGGGGTACAACGTCCAAAGTCCATACTTTGTTAGTGTACATAGACTCCATTTCGGATCTCATGGCATCCAGCCACTTCACAGAGTCTCTACTCGTGATAGCTTGCTGAAAACTGGTAGGATCATCATCATCCATGATGCGGTCTTCTCTGTCACCATCAATGAGGAAACCGTAGTATCTCTCTGGTGGGCGAGAAGTCCTACCAGACCTACGGAGTGGCCGAGGTTCTTCAGTTTCTGTTGCAACAGCCGGTTCAACCAAATCGTCATTTGTAGTTTGTGTCTCAAGAACCTCTTCTAGATCCACCACCTTGCCATCATCTTTATCTGTGAAAAACTCTTTTTCCAAGAATGTGGCATGTTGAGAAACAAACAAATTTTGTTCCTCTTTGTGCTAGAATAGATATCCATAAGAATTCTTTGGATATCCCACAAAGTTATACATGACTGACCGTGTCTCGAGCTTGTCCGGATTCTTCTTTTTAACATAGGCCGGGCAACCCCAAATCTTAATTCTCTTAAGAGATGGTCTCTTCCCATGCCATATCTCATATGGCGTGGTAGACACGGTTTTGGTTGGAACCCTGTTTAGCAGAAACGCTGTAGTCTCCAATGCATGCCCCCAAAATGGGACTGGTAACTCAGCGTCACTCATCATGGACCGGACCATATCTAATAGGGTCCTATTCCGTCGTTCTGACACACCGTTGTGCTGTGGTGTGTAAGGAGGAGTGAGTTGAGAGAGAATCCCATTCTCTTTTAGCAAGTTTGCAAATTCTGTACTGAGATACTCACCACCTCGATCTGATCGAAGTATTTTGATACTCAAGCCGATTTGTTTTTATACTTCTTGTTTATATTCAATGAATTTCTCGAAAGCTTCGGACTTGTGCTTTAATAAAAATACATGACCGAATCTTGAGAGATCGTCAGTGAATGTAATGAAGTATGAAAAACCTCCTCTAGCCTGTGTAGACATTGGCCCACATACATCACTATGTATGAGGCCTAGGAGCTGAGTAGCTCTTTCTCCGTGTCCGGTAAATGGAGTTTTGGTCATTTTACCCTTGATACAAGACTGGCAAGTCGCATAAGATTTATATTCAAAAGAGTTTAAATATCCATCTTTGTGTAACTTGTTTAGTCTTGTTTCGTTAATATGACCAAGTCTACAGTGCCAAAGAAAAGCTTCATTAAATTCTGAAAGTTTTCTTTTATTAGTGTGTTGTATGCTGAAAACTGTGTGTTGATTTAGGACATATATTCCGTTATTAAGCGTACCATACCCAACCAACATTTGATTCAGGTGAATGTTCATAACATTGTTCTGCAATACAAAATTATATCTTTCATTGTCCAACAAAGAAACGGATATTATATTACATAGCATACTTGGTACAAAATAACATGGATTCAAAACCAAAATACATCCAGATGGCAACCCCAAGTGATACTCTCCTACTGCGACTGTATGTACATTGGAACCATTTCCAACGCGGAGAGTATGGTCACCTGTCTTCAAAACCTTGCTATTTCTCAGCCCCTGCATAGAATTGCAAATGTGAGAACCTGAACCGGTATCCAATACCCAGGAAGCAGAGTTTATTGAAAAACAGTTTTCTGTCACAAACGCACCTGAAGCAGAAGCATCACCATGCTTCTTCTTGAGACTTAAGTACTCCGTGCAATTGCGCTTCCAATGTCCTGTCTTGTGGCAATGAAAACATTCGCCCTTCCCCGAGTCTCCAGCCTTGGACTTTCCCTTTCCCTTCACCTTTTTAACTCCACCTTTAGGATTGGTGGGCTTCTTCTTTTTCTTTCCCTTGGCCTTAGCTTTCGGGCGAGAAGAAGAAGATTGTCCAATAGTCATAACGGGAGTTCTTGCTGACTTCATAGTGCTCTCTGCACTCCTTAACATATTAAGGAGTTCAGGGAGTTCCTTCTCCATGCCATGCATGTTGAAGTTCACTATGAACTGAGCAAAGGTGGAGGGAAGGGACTGCAGAATAATATCTATATATTGTTCATTGTCCATCTTCCATCCAAGGTCCTCAAGCTCTTCTATAAGAGCTATCATCTTCAGAACATGGTCTCCTACTGGTGTGCCAGGGGCCATTCGCATCTGAAACAATTTCTTTGATGCTTCGTATCGTAATACGCGGGATTGCTCTCCATACAACTCCTTTGTATGGAGCAATATACCGTGAATATCCATATCCTCGTGCTGCTTTTGATGTGTGTTATCCATCGATGCAAGCGCGAGGCATTTTACCATGGCACAGTCAGCGTCCCATGTCTTGCGGACTTCAATGTCCGCAACTGAGGATTTTGGACCCGGGACGGGCGGGGCTGAAGCCGTGAGGACATATGATACTTTATCATAAGTCAAGGAGATTTTCAGATTCCTCAGCCAGTCTTTATAGTTGGTCCCATTCAGTTTGTTTTTATCTAGTAAAAGCTTGAATCAAGTCATGGGTATCTGCCATTAAGAGAGAGAAAAGAATACACTCAGCGAAACCTCTTGCATAGATCAGATTGGTTATTATCTTGTCTAATCAATGTTTCCCACTGCTTTTATCGAGTTTTTCTTTCAAACCTTAAAAAGAAAAACTAGCCAGGATTAATTACAGTCTACAACTTCGCTAACCGTTCAGCCAGCCCAGTGTCGGTAGTTGAGGGAGGTTCCCCGTGCTTTCGCACGGACCTAATTAAAGTAAACCTCGTTTTCCCAGAGGCGGAGCCCCGTTAACACCTTTCTAGACACCTAATGAGTTAGCTAATTGTAAACAGTAAAACTCTCCTAGGAGCAACTATTGCCCACAGTGGGATCGGGATCCAACCATCACATGGAAGGTATGCAATCTCATTGCAAATTTCAACTATTGAAATTCCCGATGTGGTTTTTTACCCCTAATACTCGTGACCTTGGCTAAGGTCAACAAATCACGAGTACTAGTCAAGCTCAACCCATCATTTCTTGATTAATTTGACCCGTTCACATGACCCTTGGCTAAGGTCAACAAAGTCATATGCCCGTCCTAATTAATCTGCATCATATGCATTTGTAGGAAGACATCACTTAGCTACCGTACACTACGCCTTGGCTAAGGTCAACAAACGTAGCACGAATACTAAGTACTCTACTTCCTAAAATGACGGAGGATTGCGGATGATTTTTAAGAAAATATTTAACGCTTTGAGCTTGATATCGTTGTAGAATCAAATGGTTTTCAAAAGGAGTGGCTTATTCTCCGCAGTTTTGAAGTATAGCTTTTTCATAAATAGCCGAGTGGTTTTTAAATCCGATTCTACAACATCTTTTTAGGTTTATTTTCTTTACATTAATCACATTAATATAATCCCATCATTTAAGTCCTTAAGCCAATCACAGAAAAGAAACGAAAATAATACGTACGCTTATGCCATCCGCATTCGCCGCAATGTTCCGATATGCACCGTTAGGTTACTTAACTAATGGCATACCGGGACGGGACTAGCGCGGGTGTAAAACATAAGCAACGTCTACTATATATCATATATATAATATGTCATTCGTCTCAGATATCACAGAACACAGGCAGCAGAAACATAGATATAACGTGGGATATACTAGGACGTCCGTATTTAGTATTTAGCCAGAATAGAAAATACGGATTCCACAGTCGCGATGAATAGCCAAGCCCACACCCTGGACCCCTACGAGAGCGGCAAGTGACCCTACCAATTCTGGAGTTTAGGAGACCCGGTCTCGACTCCTCGAGATGGCCTCCCACTGAACCCCAGAACCCGGTCACCTGTGCTCCCCACCTTGAGTCCATCCTAATGCGGATAAGTAAATAATATACAACACTGGTGACACAACCTCAACCCGGAAGTGCCCCGAATAAAAGAATATTACATTACATTTGAATTTACATGAATGAAAATATAAAACTCTCATCTCACATAAAAAAAACCCCGGCTATTCAATCGCGACAATCCTGCACATCATATCTCAACAACACATAAAATCTCATATCATCAACGTAAGTAAGTATGCATACCCCAATTGTCGTTGATGTATAGCAACAAAACCGGCGATATCAAACATACTACACTTATGGTCACAGAAAAGAAAGTGTAAAACTACAATATTTGGAATCCATATTCTCTTTAGACATCATAAATGCGAAATATCACATATTTCGTATTTCATGCCTAAACTATATGAATTCCACATATTGTATCACATTCCAGATAAACAGACAGTATTAAAGTTTTCGAACGAACGATCAAGTACTCAAGATTCACTAAAGCTCAACACTTGAGCAGGGTTCAAAAATCCGGAGTGTGACACGTAGTAGCGGTCCAGCCGTAGAAGGGTCAAGCCAACGCCTCACATGTGGCACGCCGTACTGCCCCAAACCCTAAGGTTCAAAGGGCAGTTCAAGACGGTCACATAATCGAGTTAACGTTTGTTGTCTTCTAGAGGGTCCACCACAAAAAGACTTGCACGTATTTCCAAAGTATTTAAACCCCGTGAATAGTGAGCAAATGATACTCGTTCAAACACTTCAATACTTTCTAATTTACCCGGAAAAACAACGAAATGAAAATACCGATCGAATCTACACGTCCAAAACCATCTCCAGAATTTTTCAGCAGTAAATACATATTAAAAATACCCAAAAAAAAATACAAGCAGAACAAAACATTATAGTGTAAAATTTATGCAGTGATATATTTGTACAGCCGCGGAACCGCGGCCTAAGGAAGCTTTGGCCGCGTTTCCGCGGCAAGGCGAACTGTTCATTGCATAATTTTTACATCGTAATTCTTATATTTTCCTGCTGAATTTTTTACGTATTTTCAATTCTGAAAATAACCAGATTTTGGAAAAAGTCCAGAGAGGGTCTAAAAAAGGCGTATTTTTGTCCGATCGGAATTTTTACTTCGTAAAAGCATCGCCTAATGTTCTAGGTCGGCTCTGATACCAATGTTAGGTTTGCCTAGCACCCTATACAGAGTTTTGAAGGATCACATGTCTCAAAGTTTGGATTTTGATGGTGCTAAACAAGCATGCAAAGGAATCGATCCTAGAAAATTAGGGTTACAAAACTAAATGCTAATAAAATTAGGGTTTCGAGACTACAACCTTTGTAGCTCCCTTTTGTTGGACTCCTTGGTCTCTTGGGTGTTAGAAGAAGGTCCTCTTGAAGTCCTCTCACGTCCACGACGATCCACCCGGAGTTCCCCGTCCAAGCTCGCAACTTCGAGAATCGAAGAGAACACTCTAAACAAGTTGGCTAAACTTGTGTAGAATGAGGTTGTGGTTAAGATTCTCACTTCAAAAACCTTTCTTTATGTGTATTTTATTCACTAGAAAAAACTAGAGAACAAATGGTGAAGGAGGAAGAAGATGGCTTTTTATTTTTAACAAGTGTAGAATGAACCATGAAAAGAAAAAGGAAATATATCTTATATATTTTATTTCTCCTCACTATAAACCATGGTTAAATGATGGTGACATTATTTAACTTGAGTTTTAGAACACAAAGAGAAGGATAACTCAAGGTTAGAGGTAGGTGAGAATGGTTAGGTTTAAAGAAGAATGTAGAAGCAAGCAGGAATTATCCTTATCTTTTCTATTTTGTTTTAAACAATAAATCAAATAACAATCCATATATTCAACCATGGTGTGAGTCTTATATTGCCATCTTATTCCATATATAAACAACCATGATAGATGGGTGTATGTATGTATGTATGTATGCACATCCAAATGTGCATGAAACTAGTAAGATAGAAAGAAAGAAAAACATACATGCATGCACACATCCATCATCCAAGAAAAGTTTTTATGTGAGAAAACTAATGGTTAAATGATAAATCAACACTTGGTTTATCAATCCGGCCATATCACATATGACCCCACCAAAAGCAAGCCGCCCGATCAATATACGGTACCATATACGCGCATTTTAATCGGGTCCATGCGCATATCGCATACGCGCACCACAACGTTTCGCCAGGACTAGGTAACTCCTGTGTGGGACTCTAAGACTCGTCAATACGCCGGCAGAGGGTGATGATCATATCAAGTACAACCAAGCCGCAAGCGGTCAGCTAAACGTAACGGCCACCTGGGTATTGAGCGATCAGAAGAAAACAAGCGAACCTGCTACAACTCCCGTCGAGCCAACCGGCAACACTACCGTACAGTCCGGTCTCTTCGTCAGATATGCTGCATATCGAGCCTAGGGATGGTCACGTCGACCCCAATAACTCAATAAGTCGTGCCGGTGAATGGTCTATAACAGATTGAGAAACTACTGATAACACTTATCAGCAAGTCTCAGCAGCCCTGGCCAGGGACTTACTGATATAACCAGTCGGGCACAGCACAGCATCAACTCCCAATACCGGTAGAGAAGAAACCCCTCTTATCGCTCATTGCCTTCGTGTGTCTCGGGACTGTACCCAACGGCCACCTGTTTGCACGACTCGGTAGAGCCGTGGTAGGGTGGCAATCAAAATACAGTGGGAGAACACACAAGACTCTATGTCGATCTCGGGTCTACAGACTAACCTGTACCAGTGTCACCTGAGAACTGCTATCCGACGATAGATATAATTCCATATAGGAGTTCTTGGTGAGTCCGTCCAGTGTACCCAGTCACCACTGAGCACCCGTATATGATCTTGATGTCCAACATCGATGAATGTGGGAACATCCATCGCCCATCGGTATGGGTCTAGTATCATATACGCTAGTCTACTCTGGTATATCAATGCCCCGTCTTGATATACCTGCGACTAGGGACTTTCCAGGATATGCTTATAGACTACAGATGTCCCAATAGTATGATCTCCGTCATAATCAGAGTAGTCAAGCCGATATCCTCAGGGCTTTATCAGCATGTATGAATGAATAAAAGCATGATCAAAACAACATGTCAGATAAAGAAGAACCAGATAGCATACTATCATGTCGAGCAAGAATGCATACTGAATATATATATACATGTATAGATACATCCACTATCATATAATGGCCTCTAGGGCATACATATATCCAACAGAATGGTCAAAAGTATTCAAGCTATGTATTTTGGCCAAAGTCAAGGCATAGTGATTGGTAGCTATTGGGTATTCATGTGCAGCATAAATAGATGCGTTGGTTTGGGACAGTCGTGCTGCCATTTTGGCCAAAGTCAAGGGTAGGTACGGGTGGGTCCAAATTAACCAGGAGAATGACGGGTAGAACTTGACATGTGACTTATGATATTTTGGCCAAACTCAAGGTCATAAGAGCATGGGGAAAAAATCCACATCGGGAGTTTCATAAGTACTGAAACTTGCTAGCGCTGCATACCATTTGGAGTGTGATAATTCTGGTAGGATTCCTTCGGTTTTATCACGCGATGATATTTAGATCCCGATCCTACTGTGAGTATATGCTACTCCTTGGGAAACTCTCACTTAACGATCAATACTATAGACCTAGTAGGTGTCTAGAAAGGTGTTAGCGGGGCTACGCCCACAGGGAAAAGTGGTTGCTTAATTAAGGAACTTCGCGAAAGCGTTGGAAAACCTCCCTCGAAGTACCGACACTGGCCTGGCTGAACGGTTAAGCAAGTATTATACGGTGTGATTGATCCTGACTAATCCTTTCTTTACGGTTTGAGAAGGGATTCGAGAGACAGTGGGAGCCATCCTGTTTAGACAAACTAAAAACCACTCTAAACTTGCAAGAGCATCATGCTAAAGTGTTTCTTTTCTCTATCCTAATTGCAGCGACCACTCAACATGACCGGACTTAAGTTATTACTAGATAAAAACATATTGACAGGGCCAAACTACAAAGATTGGCTCAGGAATGTCAAGATGGCAATCACTTACGACAAGCTGGGGTATCTCCTTACCACCAAAGCTCCCCCTGTCCCAGGTCCGAAAACCAGTTTCGTAGATAGGGAAATCTATAAGACCTGGGAAATAGATTGCGCGAAGGCCAAATGCCTCGTACTTGCCTCGATGGACAACGAACATCAGAGGAGGCACGAGAATATGGAGCTAGAGTCCATATTTCTTCATACAAAAGAACTGTATGGAGAGCAGTCTCGTATCGCCAGATACGAAGTGTCGAAGAAGTTGTTTTCAGCAAGGTTGGCCGTCTGATCATCGGTAGCGGAACACGTGCTTAAGATGATTGGCTACATAGAGGAGCTCGCAGAACTTAGGACCACGTTGGAGAATGAGCTCTATACGGACATGATTCTCCAGTCCCTTCCTTCCACTTACGCCCAGTTCATCCTGAACTTCAACTTACAGGAAAAGGAAGTTGAACTTTCAGAGCTCCTCAACATGTTGAGGAGTGCAGAGGGCACCCTACAGAACAGTAGGGAGACATCCACTTTGTTTGTAGGGGGATCTTCCTTTTCTAGGTCCAGGGCAAAAGCCAAGGGCAAGAAGAAGAAAGCCCCTGCCAAACCAAGAGGCAGTGTCAGTAATGTGGATACGAAGGGAAAAGGAAAAGCAACAAAGGTAGCGGGAAAGCTGGTGGGGAAGGAAGAATGCTTCTACTGTCACAAAAGTGGTCATTGGAAACAGGATTGCAAGGCTTGGAAGGCCAGAACACAGGATTTGAAGCGAGTTGCGGCTTCAGCTTCAGGTGTGTATGTTATTGAAAACTGTCTATCAATAAACTCTACATCCTGGGTATTGGATACCGGATCAGGATCTCATATCTGTAATTCTTTGCAGGCGTTGAGAAAGCGTAGAGTTTTGAAGGCAGGTGACATGACCCTCAGAGTTGCAAACGATGCTAGCATGGATGCTGAGGCCGTGGGGGACTATCACCTGGGATTGTCGGATGGACACTTTTTGGTTTTGCATAGTTGTTATTATGTACCAAATGCAACCTGTAATATCATTTCTGTATCTTTATTATCTAAAGAAGGTTATGAATTTGCATTTGTAAGTAATATAGTGAACATTCACCTTAATCAAGTTTTGATTGGGTCAGGTACATTGAACAACGGTATATACGTTTTAAACCAACCACAGATTTTCAATGTCCAGAATACACACAAAAGAAAGTCTCCAGAAATCAATAAAACTTTCTTATGGCATTGTAGACTGGGTCACATCAATGAGAGAAGGTTGACTAAGTTACATACAGAAAGATATTTGGATCCGTTCGAATATCAATCGTATGCAACTTGTCAATCCTGTCTCAAAGGAAAGATGACAAAGACTCCATTCACTGGACACGGAGTAAGAGCGAGCGAGCTCTTAGGACTCGTACACAGCGACGTGTGCGGTCCAATGTCTACACATGTACGAAGCGGTTATTCTTACTTCATTACTTTTACGGATGACTTTTCAAGGTACGGTTATGTCTTCTTAATGAAACATAAATCCGAGTCTTTTGAAAAATTCCAGGAATATAAGAATGAAGTAGAAAAACAAACTGGCAAAAGTATCAAGGCACTGAGATCTGATCGAGGTGGTGAATACTTGAGTGCCGAGTTCCTGGGTTACTTAAAAGAGAATAGAATTCTCTCTCAGCTTACTCCTCCATACACTCCGCAACATAACGGTGTATCGGAGAGACGGAACCGAACCCTATTGGATATGGTACGGTCCATGATGAGTAACGCTGAGTCGCCGCGATCGTTTTGGGGATATGCGCTAGAATCAGCTGCATACCTTTTGAACCGAGTTCCAACTAAGACTGTGCCTACTACACCATATCAGATGTGGTGTGGGAAGAGACCCTATCTTAATCACATTAAGACATGGGGATGTCCAGCTTTTGTAAAAAAGCAGCATGCGGACAAGCTCGAGGCACGCTCAGTACAGTGCAAGTTTATGGGATATCCAAAGAACTCCAAGGGATATTTCTTCTATTGCGAAGAGGAACAAAAGGTTTTTGTTTCTCGCCATGCCCACTTTCTAGAACACCAGTTCATAGAAAAAGAAATAAGTGGGAGCGCAATAGAACCGGAAGAAATTCCAGAACCACGAGCTATTACTGAAAGCTTAGTAGAACCAGAGGGTTCGAAAGATCAGGACATTCCTACGCCACTCCGCAGGAGTAGTAGGCAGTCTCATCCGCCCGAGAGATACTACGGTTTTCTCATTGACGGGGATAGAGAGGATTGCATCATAGATTGTGATGAGCCTACTAGCTTCCAGCAAGCCATTCAGAGCGTCGACTCGGTAAAATGGCTGGATGCAATGCGGACCGAAATGGAGTCCATGTACACCAACAAAGTATGGACGTTGGACATTGCTCCATATGGGGTAAAACCCGTAGGATGCAAGTGGATCTTCAAAAGGAAGATTGGTGTAGATGGACAGGTTGAGACCTATAAAGCTAGACTGGTAGCAAAGGGTTTTCGTCAGCGACCTGCTTTGGACTATGACGAAACCTTTTCTCCAGGCGCTATGCTGAAATCCATTCGGATCCTTCTTGCCATTGCTGCCTTCCACGATTATGAGATTTGGCAGATGGACGTAAAGACAGCTTTTCTAAATGGACATTTAGAGGAGTGTGCCTATATGGAACAGCCAGAGGGTTTCATTCAGAGTGGGAGCAGCGGAAAGGTGTGCAAGTTGCTTAAGTCCATTTATGGACTAAAGCAGGCATCGCGGAGTTGGAACATCTGTTTTGATGAGACGGTCAAGGAATTTGGTTTTATCAAAATTCCAGATGAACCATGCATCTATTGTAGATTTGTAGCGAGATCTGTGGTATTCCTCGTTTTATACGTGGATGACATTCTCTTAATAGGAAATGACATTCCTATGCTACAATCTGTCAAGGGGTTCTTGTCACACCGGTTCTCC
This sequence comes from Agapanthus africanus, assembly GCA_030015575.1. Taxonomy (NCBI): domain Eukaryota; kingdom Viridiplantae; phylum Streptophyta; class Magnoliopsida; order Asparagales; family Amaryllidaceae; genus Agapanthus; species Agapanthus africanus. The sequence goes on along the minus strand of CM057337.1, from coordinate 468,171,953 downwards.
ATGAAAGACCTGGGTGATGCCTCATACATTCTGGGTATCTGGATCTACCATGACAGACCCAAGAGGATATTAGGACTTTCACAGTCCAGGTACATCGACACCATACTGAGGAGATTCAGTATGGAAGATTCCAAGCGCGGTAATCTACCGGCTTGTCACGGGATCACCCTCTCCAAAGAGATGTCTCCCAAGACTGATTTGGAGAGGGATCGCATGTCTATTATACCCTACGCTTCTGCGGTAGGCTCTATAATGTAAGCGATGTTGTGTACCAGACCGGATGTGGCTTATGCACTGAGTGTGGTAAGCAGGTATCAGTCAAACCCTGGGGAGAAACATTGGATAGCAGTAAAGAACATTCTCAAGTACCTGAGAAGGACTAAGGAGATGTTCTTGGTGTATAGCGGAAAAGACCTACAGATTGAGGCCTTTGCTGACTCCAGCTTCCAGAGTGACAAGGATGATTCCAAGTCCATGTCGGGTTTTGTCTTTACCCTCAATGGAGGGGCGGTGTGTTGGAAGAGCTCCAAACAAGAAACCGTTGCTGACTCGACTATGGAAGCGAAATACATCGCTGCATCTGATTCCGCAAAAGAAGCTGTCTGGATAAGGAAGTTCTTGAAAGAACTTCAGGTGGTTCCGTCCATTGTTGACCCAATACCTCTGTATTGCGACAACAACGGGGCTATAGCTTTAGCGAAGGAACCCAGGTCCCATCAGAAATCCAAACACATCTTGAGGCGGTATCACCTGATCAGGGAGATCGTGGATCGCCAGGAGATCGAGGTTCGGAGGGTTGCTTCAGAAGATAACACAGCAAATCCATTCACCAAGGCCTTGCCCCAGACTCAGTTCGAGCGGCTGATCGAGATGATAGGTCTTCGATACGCCAGTACATGGCCTTAGTGCAAGTGGGAGATTGTTAGTGTATATGCCCTAGAGGCCATTACTGTATCATACTAGTTTGTATATTACTTGATGGAAGCTTGGGATATTCACAGTTGTATATACAATCTGGCTCGAAATGGTAGTATGCTACTTGGTTTGTCTCTGCTTTAATATGTGCATGTGTTTCTTTTAGCATATCGCTGATATACATATTAGTAGAGCCCTTAGGATCTTTGCTTGATTACCAGCGTTGTGATGGCGCTCACACTCGTGGGGGCTGGGTAATCCATAAGCACATCCTTATACAGGTCCCTAGTCGTTGGACTATCGAGACAGGGCATCGATACTCCGAAGTAGACTAGCGTATGCGCTTCTCATCCCAGCATGGGAGACGGTCTGTCCCACAGCCGTCTGTACGTCGTACTTGAGATAGTATGCGGGTGCTCGTTAGGTTACGAGTACACTGGACAGGACTCATCGGGAACTGTTGGTTGGTATTATACCTATCGTCAGTTATCAGTTCCCAGGTGACATGAGTACAGCTTAGTCCGCTGACTTAACACTGTCACTTCGCCTCAAGTGTGTTCCCACTGTACTTTGATTACTACCCTACCACGGCTCAAAGGAGTCGTGCAAACAGGTAGTTTTTGGGTGCAGTCCCGAAGCACTTGGAGGCAGTGACGGTTAGACAGGATTCGTCTCTCCCGGTATTGGAGGTTGACATCGCGCTATGTCTAGGAGAGCCATTACACGAGAAGTCCCTGGCCAGGGCAAGCGAGATATACTAGTAGGTTTCCAGTGTTATCTTAGGGTGTTCTGGGCTACACTCCGACACGACTTGTACCGCTATTAGGGGACTGACGTTCACCGCCCCCTAGGCCCGCCATGCGATGTATCAGACGAACAGACCGGACTGTACGGAGACTGTCACATACAGGCTCAGTTGGAGTTCAGATGGGGTCACCTCGTCAGTCTTCTTATCGACATCTACCTGGGGACCGTTACGTACAGCTAGTGCCGCTTGCGGTCTGTGGTTAAACCCACTGCCAGCGTAGTGTCGAGTCTTTAGAGTCCCACACAGAGAGCTATTCGCCTTTAGGCAAAATGAGTAGAGGTCGCATGGTTTTGCGACAGGGTTCGTTCACATCCGCGCACTCGTGCACGTTTGCTGTCCGGACAGCTTATACTAGCGGGCTTTGGTTTAAGCCAGATCCTAGTATATGATTTAGGATTGGTTTTATCTCATTGTATTCGTGTTCCTCGGATCACGAATACGGGTGCGTATACACAGTTGCTTGAGACAGAGGGAGAGGACTTTGATTAGGGTTAATGACCATTGTCATTTTATTAACCCTAATGCTTATGTGTGTATTATGGTTAATTGATATTAGTTTAATATAATTGTGCATGGTTATGGTTGTTGACCATTTGACCTTCTTGACTTGTTGACCTAGGTTGACACTTGACCATCATCATTTCATTTGGAAGATGCTCTTTGATCCTTGCAATTTGCATTAAAAATGAAATGATAATGGTCATGTCTTGATTAACCATGACAATTACCTAGCTAATTATCAATTTATAATAATTCACACATATATATGAGAATGGTTTATTTTTCTCTCATTCTATCATTTTGCTTTCTCTCTCTTGTTCTTCCTCTCCCTCAAGCTCTCCCTTCTCATGTGTTGAGAAACACTTGAGCTTGAGAAAACCTCTTCTTGATAATCTCTACTCTCTTCTAGGGTTCTAGAATTAGCACTTCTTGCACCCTAGTTACTTCTAGCTTGGAGTTGAAGCCGAAGGTTGAGGCTTTCGGGTGGATCTTTCTTCGACGTGAGAAGACGACAAAGGTGACCTCTTTCTACTACTCCAAGGAGCAAGGAGAGAAGGACATAAAGCCCTAGGTATAACCATTCTACCCTTAGCTAGTTTCTAGTTAGTTTTAGCTTGTTTTTGTTTAGCAATGATCCTTCTTTGTCTAGTCCATTTGCCTAAAGTGATAAAAATTTGATTTTTATTCCGTTTTCCGCCTCCCCGCAAGCACCGGGGAAGGCAACGTGGACTTACATATCCATGGTACTGGTATTCAAAATTACTCAGCAGGTAATAACGACATCGTACGTAACTATAGTCAGTCGTGTAAACAAACGCAACGGTTCTACTGTGTTATGGCAATACTAATGATGTGTAGTGTAGCATACGCGTCTGTGCTCGTGCATCATGGCAATCATCAGTATTTGTACAAGTGTTCTATAAGTATTTAAAGCAGAACGTAATTCTACCCATATCCGTAGTATATAAATACAATCCACTTCCCTGGATATAGGGAATTCATAACGCATCGTATCGGCATTTACATAGACATCGCGTGGTATAGCTGTCCTACAGTGTCATGGAATTACTAATGAGGTGTAGTGTAACATATGCGTCTGTGCTTGTGCAACATAGTACTCATTGGTAACTGTGCAGTGTTCTATCAGCGTATTCGTATAAAAGATGACGTATATAATCGGTAAGCGTATCGCGAACATATAAAGGAAATCTAAAGATTTCAGAAAACAGTAGTGGGAGTATGGTAGAACTGGAAGTGATTCCAGAACCACAAACGATTACTGAAGATTTGATAAGGAACCTAAAGATTCAATCTGGATTGACATTCCATTGGCCACTCCGCAGATAAGGTGGGTAACTTCAGGCACCCGAGAGGTACTACGGTAGCCTCAAGGACGGTGACAGGGAAGTTCTTGTTTATCCACAATTACCATTGCTGTTGTTCCAGGCTGCGAGACCCGGCGGGAGGATGAGTATAGCGTCGTTCTAAACTAGTTTTAGAAGTGGACGTCTATATGACTCTGCCAAAGGGTTGTCGTAGTCAGTGGGAGCAGCGGAAGCATTGGTGGACAGGTAGCTTATGTCTATTTATAGACTAAAGCAGATATAGCGGAGATAGATCATCTATTTCTGACGTGACAGTCATAGGTTTGACTTCATCAGAATAGGGGATGGATCTGTTGAGAAGGTAGTAGGGTGTGATGTCCTGGTATCTGGATGACATACACAGAGTAGGAAAAGAAACTCCTATACTACAGTCGGTTATACTTTGGTCGTCACACAATGTTTTCTCCACAAAGGAAATGGATTTTATATCAGACATACTGGTTACTAGATCTATGGTTTTAGATCTAGATTTGGGTGGTTTCCCAATCAGGGTACTTGACAGCATTCTAAGAGTATTTAGGATGGACGACTCCTGGCATGGTAGTATACCTGCAGAAGATGGAGTCACCCTCTCCAAAGGTGTCGTACAGACTAAAGGGGAGAGGGACGTGCATGATTGGCAGATCACTTGCTCAGGCAATTGAGTCAATCGTGAGATGTCAAGTACCACACCAGATATTGTTCTTGCACTGGATACAATAAGTTGACATTAATCCAATCCTGGAGAAACAGTCGGAAGCAGTTTTAGAACATAAGTGGATGTTCTAGGGATATGATAACGACAGCCTCATTCGGGAGACAGTTATCATTCCAGGCTTCCAAGGTGACATGGACGACAAGGAGGTTGTCAGAGTTGTAGTTTTCCTTCTGATGAGGGGCAGTATTTTGGACAGGTGGTCCAAGGCAATACTGAGGGTGGCATGGCGCAGGATACTGATTAAGTTCAGTTGACAATACAGTCTAAGAAGTTTGGATTTGGAGTTCATTTATGAGCTATGTCCCATCAGACATCCAGACACATTCTAAGACAGGTATTGCTCATTTCGGGAGATGGGTTTCTCCGCGAACTTGAGATATAGAGAGACATAGAAAGAAACATCAAGGCGGATCCACTCACTGAGGTTATTCCTCGAACGCAGTAGTTTCGCAAACAAGCTTTGTGAGACTGACTAGTAGAGGAGTTGGGTGTTCGGTATCACACGGGCTGTGAGTATGCGACATCGCAATAATTAGCCTTGAGTGCAAGTGGGAGATTGTTGGAGATAGTGCCCTCAGAGTCAATTATTGGATCACAGGCACGTGATTGCAATGATTGAGGGAGGACCAGTCCCGGTAGGACAGTCTTACTCGAGATGATAGTATGCTATCTGGTTTACCTTTATCATCGTGTACTGCGTTAAGTGACCTGACAAGTCGCTATTACACGTTGATAGAGCCCCTAGGATTCTTGCTTGACCACCAGCAGTATGAGGGCGATCAAATACGTTGGAGCTGGCAGTCTATAAGCATATCCTTAAATGGTCCCTAGTCGTGTGAGTTTCGAGACAGGGCATCGATACTCCAGAGTAGACTAGTGTATACAGTCGAGACCCCGATGAGGGGCGGTGGCCGGTCTCACAAGCCACTGGTGTCAGTTGGATCACCTAAGATGTATACAGGTGCACATTGGGTTATGAGTACACCGGACAGGACTCGCCGGGAACATGCTAGTTGGTCATATACCAGACGTCAGATGGCAGTTCCCTGGTGACATGTGTACAGGTTAGTTCATCGACCTGGGGATCGTCATATGTCTTGTGTGAGTTCCCACTGTACTTTGATTACTACCCTACCACGGCTCAAAGGAGTCGTGCAAACAGGTTTTAGTTGGGTACAGTCCCGAGCTACATGGAGGCAGTGAGCGTATCTTCAGGGGTTCTCTCTCCCGGTATTGGGGGTGAGGTCGTGCTGTGTCTAGGAGAGCCATTACACGAAGCCCTCGGCCGAGGCAAGGAGATTTACTGGTAGGTATTCCAGTAGTATCTCAGGGTGTTCTGGGCTACACTCCGACACGACTTGTACCGCTTTTGGGGGTCTGACTTTTACCAACCCCCTAGGCCCGCCATGCGATACTCATAGACGAACGGACGGGACTGTACGGATATTGTCACTGACAGGCTCAGTAGGGAGTCAGGATGAGTTCGATCACAGACGTCCCTTTTTGGTCAATACCTGGTAGCCCGTTATGTATTGGCTTATACCTCTAACGTGCTAGTGGTTAAATCCACAACCAAGGTGTTGACGAGTCTTTAGAGTCCCCCATATTCTGTTACTCAGCTTTCGGGCGAAAGGTTGTAGAGGCCGTATGGAGATATGGCAGGGTCCGATCAGATACGTGCGGTATTGCACGGATCAGGATCGGACAGTTTGTACTATCGGCCGTATGGATATATGGCAGGGTTCGATCAGATACGTGCGGTATTGCACGGATCAGGATCGAACGGATATTACTGGCCGGCTTTGGTTTAAGCCGGATCCTAGTATAGTACAGTGTAGATTTTGTCTCATTGCATTTGTATTTCGGTCAGAATACAAATGCGGGTGTGTATGCACAGTATCGGGGTTTTCCTGTAATTTATTACGGGACCAGTTTTCTGGAGTTGCCAGTTTGCTTTCCGTTTCGGCCGATTTCTTTTGTATCGTTCATTGGCCGAAGTTTGGTGGAGGAGGGCTTATTTGCATTGTTGCAAATAAGCATTTGTGGAGGGGGTCTTTGCATATTCTTGTGTCATGATAGCTTTTCCTTGACCTTGACTTCTTGACTTCTTCTTGTCATCATGGTTTGACTTGTGGAAAGATGATGGTTTCTTTGGAGTGTTGGAATTGTTGTGATCATTTGTTTTTTTCTCATCATCACTTGCTTTCCACCCCCCCCTTGTCTTTGTTCTTTCTCTCTCCAATCACACAAAGGGGGGGGGGCCGGCCACTATTGATGGATGAGGTAAATGCTTCTCTTTTGAGTGGGGAGAAAAATGTTACTCTCATTCTTTGTATATCACATTTTTCCCTCACCTCTCTCCAAGTTCCTTTTTCCTCCACCACAAAGGCAATTCCATAACCCCAAATGAGACTTGCTCACTACATTCTACAGCATATCTTGGGCACGTCGATTAGCCAGCTTCGTGCCCGAGTTGCCTCGGCATTGAGGTGGGAGCCCATAAAAGAAGTAGGCGATGTGGTGCACTTCCGGCGACGAGGTGGAGACCGGAGCTTCCGCAGGAGATCGGGACGACGACGAGAAGACCGGAGGACTCGGATCAGTCGGTATATCTCTCTTCCCATCTTGTAGTTAGCTAGGACTAATTAATGGTTCGATCCGGGTATTAGTGCGCGGCGGTTTGCCAGTTCAAGAAAAATTAAAGTTTATCACCGCTTCCGCATTTGGCCGTCGGATTCACGGCCGGGGCGCCGCCATGCACTTACAGTGGTATCAGAGCCTCGCCATTAACTTAGTCTAGCTTGTTTTAATGTGTTTTGCATTTCCGATCGACCAAAATTCCAAAATCTACATTTTTGCTAGCGACAGTTTTCTGTTGAAATATTTTGGTCTCCAAAAATTTTTCAGGTTGTATAAAATTGATGTACTGGAGAATATAAGTGATCTGTAAAAATTCGATGAAGTGACTCCACTGTGGGAGCGCGGAACCGCCGCATATACCCCCTTCTCGCCGCGGTTCCACCGCACACTGTGGAGATCCCTGCACCAATTTTTTACAGAGGCTTTCTGGGCTTAAAATATGGGTTTTGGAATATTAATTTTGGTCCCAGAATTTCTTGATGTGCTACAGTAGTACTTGGGGGCCCACTTCTTAAAGTTTGATCGATCGGATATTTTAAACACATTATTTCACAGAATTTACATTATATCTGCGACCGTGAATGTCACTCGATCGGTAAATCCGGTCTAACTGCTATAGCCCGGTTAGACGGATTTGCGAACGTGACTTTCACGTTGATGTTCTGTTTTTGCTGTGATGTTGCGGATCGGTCGTGGGGGATAGCCTGGATGCAATGCTAGTACAGTTGTGGTTGTATTATGTACATTTGATATTGTGGGGCGAGCGTCCGACATGTGGACTGCCGTCACTGCCTGATTGTATTATTATTTTGGGGCACGGCCAGGTTGCGGTCGATGTACCCGTTGTATGTATATTTTACTTTCTGTACTAGGATTGCCCCGCGGAGGGGTGCACGGATAGCCGGGTTCTAGAGGGCAACAAGCCCGCATCTCATGGCATTGGGACGGAGGGGGCTTCACTCTAGGATTGGCGGGCTATTCGCCGCACTCGTAGGGGGTACAGGTTGACCCAGGAGGGGTGCCCAAGTTACCGGATTCCGTGAAGTGCTGGGTGGTCCATTCACGGAGCTGAAGGGGGCTGCCTCGCTTCAGGTTTTGGCGGGTAACTTGCCGCGCCCGTAGGGGTCTAGGTTTTCATTGCACAGGCTATCCACACGACCAGGGGAACGTCGGGTTTCAGTAGTGGCTCTGTGAAACCCGGGGATCCCAGATATCTATATTGTTTCTTTGATGCTGTACATTTTCTGTGATGTTGCATTTTATCACGCCTTGAGCGAATATAATATATTGGTATATATATTAGTAGATGTTGTATATGTTTTGCATCCGCACTAGTCCAGTCCCCGCTCTGTCGTTAGTAAGCTAACCTAACGGGTAATGACGGGACCCAGTGGCGAATGCGGATGGCATATACGTACATCAGTATATTTTCGTTCTTTTTTTTGGTGTGATCAATTGATGGGACTGCATTGATTCGGATCAATGCAAGTTAAAAACAAACCTAATCTGATGTTGTTGGAACACTTTTCAAAAAGCTGTTATTGCAAGGACGTTCACTTTTGTTTTGCATCGTGGTATTCAGTTGGAATATCCTGCTCCTCAGTCGACGAGGCAAGGGCCGAGATCCCTTCACCGGGAGTGACCCCTTGGACAAAAAGTTTGCGTCAGGGCATTAACTTCATTATAGCCGATTACTTTTGCTTTGCACCGTGGTATTCAGTTGGAATATCCTGCACCTCATTCTACGGGGAAAGAGCCGAGATCCCTTCACCGTGAGTGACCTCTTTAGCAATGGTTTTCGTCACTATATTTTCAAAAAGCTATCCGTTCCTTCAACGATATCAAGTTCATTACGTTAAAGGTTTTCGCCAGAAACCATTCGTAGCCCTCCGTCGTTTCATATGGGTAGTCAATAGTATTCAAGCTGTGTATGTTGGCCAAAGTCAAGGCACAGTGATTGGTAGCTATTGGATATTCATATGCAGCATAGATAGATGCGTTGGTTTGGGACAGTCGTACTGCCATTTTGGCCAAAGTCAAGGGTAGGTATGGATGGATTCAAATTAACCTGGAGAATGACGGGTAGAACTTGACATGTGACTTATGATATGTTGGCCAAAGTCAAGGTCATAAGAGCATGGGGTAAAAATCACATCGGGAGTTTCAAAAGAACTGAAACTTGCCAGATATGCGCATACCTTCTGGAGTGTGATGACGTGAGCGGATTCCGTCATGTTATCATGCGATGATAGTTAGATCCCGATTCCCACTGATGAGTTGGTATACTCCTCGGGTGATCCCGACTAATTCTTCTTTTAGGTTTGGAGGAGAATTTGACGGTACAGTGGAAGGTTTCCAGATTAAATAAATTGGTAACCATTCTGATCTAGGTTAGAGTGCACGCTGAGTGTTTCTTTTCTTTCTCTCTTTGGCAGCGACCATTGACCAGACCCTAAGACTATGACTCAGTGACCAAGTTGACCGAACCTTCTTAACACTGGCTTTTGGATTGTCAGAGTTGCAAACCTCATTGCCACTCCTACTTTTACCCTTTTCTCCAGGACACCCCGTATTACTACGAACGTCCACTTCCATTGGACAAAACCATCGTATGGTTAGATACGAACTCGAAGGAATTTATTCGAGGATGGTTTCAGGTTCTGGAGAAAACGGATAGGATTATTCAGTTGTCTTTTCCTTTTACCTTCTCTCAGGTTGCGAGTACTCCTTGGTTTAGGAGATAGTACACCTATTACGCAAATTAGATAGTCTTCTTCCAAACCTTAGGCTGGTGCCGACCGGTAGGGAATGAAGAAAACCAATTAGCCTAACGATGGTGTACAGAAGGTATTAAGTTCAGACAAAGAAAGGGATTAGTAAGAGGGCAAAGTAAATTGCAACAGATATTCACGACCAAACCAAGTATTCCTTCGCCAATCCTAAATCACCTTTGTATTTCTCCAGGACACTCCGTATCACTACGAAGATCCACAGTTTATTTGGATACTCCATCGTATGGTTATATACGAACTCGAAAGGAACTTGTTCCAGTTCGGGGATGGATTCTGGTTCAGGAGAAATAGGAATAAGGTTTATTCGGTTGTCTTTTATCTTCACCTTCTCTCTCTTTGCGAGTGCTCCTTGGATTAGGACAGTACACCCATTATGCTTATTGGATAGTCTTCTTCCAAACCATAGGCTGATGCCGAACGGTAGGGAAGGAAGAAAACCATTTGGCCTGAGGGGTGTGCAAAAGGTAAAGACTAAAGACATATGAAGGGATTTGGAGAGGTGGCAAAGAATTATACGGTTACAGTCGTGAATCTGGAAGAAGCATTACTAGGAATACCAGGATACCCTATCGAAACATTTCGACGTTTCAGTCTCACTGTGTACTGTTAAAGGAAAACTGATTTCCCGATTAGACACTTGCTCCAGGGTATGTATTTACCAGGTATGATTCTCACATCTGTATGGTTTTGCAGATGATGAGTGGGAGTAGGTTATTGGGAATTGGGTGATCATCCTCATTATATCGGGATTCGTTACAATCGGTGATATTTGAGGAAATCACCTAGGTAGTTTGCCGGTCGGCAAATATTTGGTTTTGAATATCCGCTGTTATGTACCAATTTCAAATTGATATATCTGTACGTCTATTTTCATAAAGTGAGATATACCTTTCTGAAATTATGTCTACGACATTTACCTATATCAGTGGATGGTTAGGTAAGGAGCATTAAGCAGCGGTGTAATTCTTCTTAACCATAAGTACAGTTTTCAACCTACGATACACAGTGAATGAGTTATCAGACTCAAGGGACTTATACAGAGTATTGTATGTTGTCCAGGGTCCATCAGGACAGAGGGGTTGGTCCTCGTACTATATTCGGTTTACTTATGATTTCTCTAGTTTTTAGACAGGTGTTTTCGTGGAAACACAGGGTCCGAATTTTGAGAAGTTATAGGTATTTGAATAGAGTAGAGAACCAGGTATAGCAAGTATCGGGATTCTTCAAAGTGATCGAAGATGTAGATACTTGTGTATGGTATTCAGTTGATAGTAGTGATTAAGAGAACTTGCTTCTCTTTCAGGTTACTCATAATTGGAAGCATTCCTAAGTTGAGTAACGCTGATCGGCCTCCTTCCATTAAGTTGACATGCACTGGAGACAGCTGCATGATTTGAATCTGGTTCAATTAAATCAGTGCATCTGTTTCTATATTGGATATAGAACAGTTCATATCTTAACGTTGTTAAGGTACGGGGAGTTGTCCGGCTTATGATTAAAACCAGACACTGGACAACTCTAGGCACGTTTCTGTAATGGCTGTTTGTGGGTTGACCCAGGCTATGACGAGGGTTGATTTTTCTACCATCTGGATGAACAATAGCGATATTGTTCTAGACTCGCCACAGTTTTATTAAAAATGGATTTTTTCAGAAAACAGTAGTGGGAATATGGTAGAACTGGAAGTGATTCCAGAACCACAAACGATTACTGAAGATTTGATAAGGAACCTAAAGATTCAATCTGGATTGACATTCCATTGGCCACTCCGCAGATAAGGTGGGTAACTTCAGGCACCCGAGAGGTACTACGGTAGCCTCAAGGACGGTGACAGGGAAGTTCTTGTTTATCCACAATTACCATTGCTGTTGTTCCAGGCTGCGAGACCCGGCGGGAGGATGAGTATAGCGTCATTCAAAACTAGTTTTAGAAGTGGACGTCTATATGACTCTGCCAGAGGGTTGTCGTAGTCAGTGGGAGCAGCGGAAGCATTGGTGGACAGGTAGCTTATGTCTATTTATATACTAAAGCAGATATAGCGGAGATAGATCATCTATTTCTGACGTGACAGTCATAGGTTTGACTTCATCAGAATAGGGGATGGATCTGTTGAGAAGGTAGTAGGGTGTGATGTCCTGGTATCTGGATGACATACACAGAGTTGGAAAAGAAACTCCTATACTACAGTCGGTTATACTTTGGTCGTCACACAGTGTTTTCTCCACAAAGGAAATGGATTTTATATCAGACATACTGGTTACTAGATCTATGGTTTTAGATCTAGATTTGGGTGGTTTCCCAATCAGGGTACTTGACAGCATTCTAAGAGTATTTAGGATGGACGACTCCTGGCATGGTAGTGTACCTGCAGAAGATGGAGTCACCCTCTCCAAAGGTGTCTTACAGACTAAAGGGGAGAGGGACGTGCATGATTGGCAGATCACTTGCTCAGGCAATTGAGTCAATCGTGAGATGTCAAGTACCACACCAGATATTGTTCTTGCACTGGATGCAATAAGTTGACATTAATCCAATCCTGGAGAAACAGTCGGAAGCAGTTTTAGAACATAAGTGGATGTTCTAGGGATATGATAACGACAGCCCCATTCGGGAGACAGTTATCATTCCAGGCTTCCAAGGTGACATGGACGACAAGGAGGTTGTCAGAGTTGTAGTTTTCCTTCTGATGAGGGGCAGTATTTTGGACAGGTGGTCCAAGGCAATACTGAGGGTGGCATGGCGCAGGATACTGATTAAGTTCAGTTGACAATACAGTCTAAGAAGTTTGGATTTGGAGTTCATTTATGAGCTATGTCCCATCAGACATCCAGACACATTCTAAGACAGGTATTGCTCATTTCGGGAGATGGGTTTCTCCTCGAACTTGAGATATAGAAAGACATAGAAAGAAACATCAAGGCTGATCCACTCACTGAGGTTATTCCTCGAACGCAGTAGTTTCGCAAACAAGCTTTGTGAGACTGACTAGTAGAGGAGTTGGGTGTTCGGTATCACACGGGCTGTGAGTATGCGACATCGCAATAATTAGCCTTGAGTGCAAGTGGGAGATTGTTGGAGATAGTGCCCTCAGAGTCAATTATTGGATCATAGGCACATGATTGCAATGATTGAGGGAGGACCAGTCCCGGTAGGACAGTCTTACTCGAGATGATAGTATGCTATCTGGTTTACCTTTATCATCGTGTACTGCTTTAAGTGACCTGACAAGTCGCTATTACACGTTGATAGAGCCCCTAGGATTCTTGCTTGACCACCAGCAGTATGAGGGCGATCATATACGTGGGAGCTGGCAGTCTATAAGCATATCCTTAAATGGTCCCTAGTCGTGTGAGTTTCGAGACAGGGCATCGATACTCCAGAGTAGACTAGTGTATACAGTCGAGACCCCGACGAGGGGCGGTGGCCGGTCTCACAAGCCACTGGTGTCAGTTGGATCACCTAAGATGTATACAGGTGCTCATTGGGTTATGAGTACACCGGACAGGACTCGCCGGGAACATGCTAGTTGGTCATATACCAGACGTCAGATGGCAGTTCCCTGGTGACATGTGTACAGGTTAGTTCACCGACCTGGGGATCGTCATTTGTCTTGTGTGAGTTCCCACTGTACTTTGATTACTACCCTACCACGGCTCAAAGGAGTCGTGCAAACAGGTTTTAGTTGGGTACAGTCCCGAGCCACATGGAGGCAGTGAGCGTATCTTCAGGGGTTCGTCTCTCCCGGTATTGGGGGTGAGGTCATGCTGTGTCTAGGAGAGCCATTACACGAAGCCCTCGGCCGAGGCAAGGAGATTTACTGGTAGGTATTCCAGTAGTATCTCAAGGTGTTCTGGGCTACACTCCGACACGACTTGTACCGCTTTTGGGGGTCTGACTTTTACCAACCCCCTAGGCCCGCCATGCGATACTCATAGACGAATGGACCGGACTGAACGGATATTGTCACTGACAGGCTCAGTAGGGAGTCAGGCTGAGTTCGCTCACAGACGTCCCTTTTTGGTCAATACCTGGTAGCCCGTTATGTATTGGCTTATACCTCTAACGTGCTAGTGGTTAAATCCACAACCAAGGTGTTGACGAGTCTTTAGAGTCCCCCATATTCTGTTACTCAGCTTTCGGGCAAAAGGTTGTAGAGGCCGTATGGAGATATGGCAGGGTCCGATCAGATACGTGCGGTATTGCACGGATCAGGATCGGACAGTTTGTACTATCGGCCGTATGGATATATCGCAGGGTTCGATCAGATACGTGCGGTATTGCACGGATCAGGATCGAACGGATATTACTGGCCGGCTTTGGTTTAAGCCGGATCCTAGTATAGTACAGTGTAGATTTTGTCTCATTGCATTTGTATTTCGGTCAGAATACAAATGCGGGTGTGTATGCACAGTATCGGGGTTTTCCTGTAATTTATTACGGGACCAGTTTTCTGGAGTTGCCAGTTTGCTTTCTGTTTCGGCCGATTTCTTGTGTATCGTTCATTGGCCGAAGTTTGGTGGAGGAGGGCTTATTTGCATTGTTGCAAATAAGCATTTGTGGAGGGGGTCTTTGCATATTCTTGTGTCATGATAGCTTTTCCTTGACCTTGACTTCTTGACTTCTTCTTGTCATCATGGTTTGACTTGTGGAAAGATGATGGTTGCTTTGGAGTGTTGGAATTGTTGTGATCATTTGTTTTTTTCTCATCATCACTTGCTTTCCACCCACCCCCTTGTCTTTGTTCTTTCTCTCTCCAATCACACAAAGGGGGGGGGGGGCGGCCACTATTGATGGATGAGGGAAATGCTTCTCTTTTGAGTGGGGAGAAAAATGTTACTCTCATTCTTTGTATATCACATTTTTCCCTCACCTCTCTCCAAGTTCCTTTTTCCTCCACCACAAAGGCAATTCCACAACCCCAAATGAGACTTGCTCACTACATTCTACAGCATATCTTGGGCACGTCGATTAGCCAGCTTCGTGCCCGAGTTGTCTCGGCATTGAGGTGGGAGCCCGTAAAAGAAGTAGGCGATGTGGTGCACTTCCGGCGACGAGGTGGAGACCGGAGCTTCCGCAGGAGATCGGGACGACGACGAGAAGACCGGAGGACTCGGATCAGTCGGTATATCTCTCTTCCCATCTTGTAGTTAGCTAGGACTAATTAATGGTTCGATCCGGGTATTAGTGCGCGGCGGTTTGCCAGTTCAAGAAAAATTAAAGTTTATCACCGCTTCCGCATTTGGCCGTCGGATTCACGGCCGGGGCGCCGCAGTGCACTTACAGGAATTACTAATGAGGTGTAGTGTAACATATGCGTCTGTGCTTGTGCAACATAGTACTCATTGGTAGCTATGCAGTGTTCTATCAGCGTATTCGTATAAAAGATGACGTATATAATCGGTAAGCGTATCGCGAACATATAAAGGAAATCTAAGTGTATCGCGTAATTATTAAACGTAATTAATTGCTACGAGCTATACTATTATCTTTGAAAATGGAACGAAACGTTATTTTGAAATAAGAAAGCTGCATTAAGTTAAAATAGATATTCATTTTGGAAAATAGTATCTCATCCTTGTCATTTATCATTTAAAAGGAAAAACGAATCGTTTGATTTTAAAAGTGTATAGCTCAATCAAATGTAATGTCCCAAGTCGGGATAACTCATGACTCCACGAGTCCAAATGAAACTTGGCCCTATTCGGCACACTATCCTCATTATCACAAGTACGGTATGATACCTCGTACAATGTCCATCGAATATCATATCCATATCGTACGGATCTATCATCACGTACGTATGTCGCCATAACCATATATCAATATAACCACGTGTATAAACTACTAGATGAGAAATAAACATCATATCATTAAAATCTAACTAGATAGCATAACGATCCTAGTTAAATGGTTGCGGGGGTGCTATACGCTATCCACCCAACTTCCCACGTAGTTATAAATCTACTCACAAACTTGTCGAGCTAGTCGAAGTCCACGATTGCTTTGTTCGCCCTTGCCGTCTCAGAAATCTCCGCGATCATACCTACAATCGTAGTTATATATATCGACGTAAAAATCATATTAAAAAGGAATTCAACGAGCTAAGCGCACATTGGTTAGAAGCTCTAGCCCACTTACTCCAAAGACGACCAAATACCCCTGACATTAACATACGAACGTCAATATTTCAGTCGAGGCATAGAAATACGAAAAACCATATCTTAAATATCGGAAACATTGTTAAAACAACACTAGAACACTCCCAAATTTCTCTAGATGAAATCCGGGACAAATCAAACAATACAGTAGCTTATATTATCAATCAATAAAGCTACTGACCAAAACCCAAAACACCATTACATTGAAAAATAGGCGGCGGTGGGAAATTCGGAAGAACCGGCGGGTGAACTAGGAAATTAGGGGCTCGGGTTTTAGGGGTTGTCTCCTATTGGTCTCAACAAACCCTAGTATCGTTAGTTTTTCTAATAGACTAATCTAGTAGTTACAGATTCATGTTTACACCAACAAATATCATAAAAGTTCTAGTTTCTGATATAGCTCACTAAAAACAGATATTTAACAAAATAGAACTTGTAAGAAGAAAGGAGATTTACCGATAGGGATAGTGCACAAGGAATTCCAGTTCAAGAAGTGCATGGTTGAGGCACCTAGAGGTTGTAGTGGATCTAGCTTGATGATATGAACAATTTTGATGAAGGGATCATAACTTTTCTCTTTTGGTTTGATGAATACTTGAAAATTTTAGTGTGGGAGATTGAATGTCACGACCCAAAATAAGCTCGTGACCGACACTTAAATCACGCCAGGTCTAAAGGCGTAATGTAATTCACGTAAGCCGAAACCCAGAAATCTAAACCTTTTTAAGAAAATAAAAGTGGTGAAGTTTTGAAATAAAGGTATAATGGAATCAAGTTTTTCTTAAAAGCATAAAATAGGAACATGAAAAATGCGAGTGGAAATTATTAGTTTGAAATCATATTTCTTCTTTTAAAAAAATTGGGCAGCACCTCCATTGTATATTTTGATCAAAAACCACAAATACAAGATAATAATAATAATGGCATCCCCAAGTGGGAGCTAGCTCTTCGCCAAACGGCGGATCACAACCACGCAGGTAATATAACAAATATATGATGCCCAACGGTGAAGTTCACCACAAAAGATAAAGAAATATGCAAGACATCAAAACCACAAGTAGCGGAATACCCCTCACTCTAAGTCTCGCAACCACAATCTCACTAAGTCTCATTACTTATACAAATATAAGTTTGATTGATGGATTTGACTTGATACAATAAGAAATATAAATACAAGAGTGGGTACGATACAAATGTCCCACCTACCAATGCAAACACCCGAAAGCATCTGTGTGCCAGCGAAGCCGCTACTGATCCATACAGTCAACCTGCAAGAACTATGGCACAACGGGGGTGAGTTACCAACTCGTGAATAGAAATATATGAACAGGTAGAAATCGAATAAACAACGACTCCTAGGTCAACTGTATCATAAAGGTAATATTATGATATCTAGTTTGACCATATCTGTATGTGTGCCAACCATGTAATCAACACCTATATGTATACGGATATCATCCAATCATATGATCAATGTCTGTATGCATGCGGATATCGTCCAACCATATAATCAATGCCTGTATGCACGCGGGTCTCGTCCACGCATATAATCAATTCCTGTATGCATGCGGATCTTGTCCACGTGTCAACCAATGACACAACATCATCATGCATGTAAATATCATAAAAGTATATGCATAAAAATATGAGGATATAAATAAACTTGTGTCCCTCGCGACACATCAAAATCATGGAACCTGAGCGCCCAGCATCAACACTCGAAAACATCATGAAACACGTGCCCAGCATCGGCACGTAAATCCTCATATCTCTCGGGCTCCGTCGGTCCAGATCGGCCCTTGGGCTCCGCCGGCGGGATCGGCCCGTGGGCTCCGGCAGATGGGTCGGCCCAATATCCATCTCTTGACCCGGTCGGTATCCTCCGAATAACTGCCAGGCCTAACCAATCACCGGTAGGTAGTAGTCCCTCAGGCAGGCTCATCTTCATCCCCAAGAAATCTCTCTCTCGCCCCGGGGTACCATACCGGGTCCACCATGAACCCGCAAATGGATCATCCTTCTCCTTGAATCGGGTTTCACATGTCACACGTCTTAGAACCGAGAAAATGTATGGTGCATGCACTGAAATATCATATCAATAGAAACCGGTTTTTTAAAACAATACATACTTTCTTTTGAAATGACCACGGTTCTCAAATCCAGAAATCTCTTGAACACAATATATCTCAATGCATGTAACCATAAAGCATGATGTATGCGATATATAATAGAAATATGCACATGTCGAGGGAAAACCGCTCTTTTAAATAAATCCAGTTTTTAAAATATATCCTACGGTTCTCAAATTCTCCAAAGTTCAATGCAACATCGCAGAAAGGTGCATATGTAACTATAGCAAGTAAACTATGCAAGGAGTCATATCATGATGCAGCAATCCTACTGTGTAGTGACATAGCAATTATCGATGATGAAGTGTGTGAGCCGGCAAATCTGTGTACGTGTAACATACACATCATCGATAATGGTATATGTGTACTAGCACAGGTATATGAAATGCAATGAGAATAACATGAATGCAGCATAAGGTAAAACATATGCAAATGCTGATAGGTATACGTATCTATCAAATGTCTGAGTCGGTGAATCTAACAATCGGCATCTAGCCTCATAGCATCACGTACGGTATAATCCATCGTACGGTATACTCTAGTCAAGGGTATGGATCAATCATCTAGTCAACTTATCACGTGCGGAAAATCATTATACGGTGGCATAAAACTAATAGGGATCCTATCAACCTTTACGACAATCGGGGTATGGACCCAACGACTCGTATGGCATATCATTAAAGATTCACACATTATAAATATCTATATACCTATGTCCCAGGTCACATCAATAACAATCTCATATCAGGGGACCGGCAAAGCTATCAATCATCTCAATCGACTCGCATCTGTATACCAACATCTCATCAAATCATCATATCACGTCGTATATTCCATTGATCGCATTTATATCTCACATCAAGTAAATTTCACATATCTAATCTATCTTTACTATAAGCATACATATATAATCTAACAGACACACCCGAACCATGCAATCAGTTTTTAAAGGGGCGAATCGTAGTTTTCAAGGGAGGGGCTATGGTGCTTTACAAGAAAAAGATATCATTTGAAAATCCGTAACGTCCCTTAAGGTATCTGTATAAAAGATGCATAAGACTCTTCAGTTTAGAAATAGGTATGGTTCGGATGACATATTTACGTCGGCAATCTAGTCTATAATATCCAATACGGCAACATCCTCGAACATCGTCCTCAAAACCCGTCATTACATATCAATCGTATTATATCACTACTAACTATCCTTTAGTTTCTAATATGGTTCTCTAACTATCTAATAACCCTATCCCTAGTTTTCTATTAAAGGTTTCCTTAACCGTATTCTATATATAATCGGTTTCTATCAAAGGTTGCGGGGGTGCTATACGCCATCCACCCGACTTCCCCCGTAGATACAGATCTACTCACCTTAATCCTTGATTGCTGAAGTCGATGACGCCATGCTCCGTCGCCTTGGAATCCACACGAGGCTACGTAAAATAATCAACAATCGCAATCGCTTTTAACATCAAGTCCAGAAACCAAAACGGCACACGGATCGCCTATAGGTCAGAACCTATAGCCCACGCATGCAAAAACGACTAAACAACCCTTGTTGTTGATGTACAAACATGCAACAACCAAATACAAATCCAAATATCAAAAACTACCATTCAAAATACAGAAAACATATCCAAAAATCACACTAAAGTGTTCCCAGGTTTTGACTCAGGCCAAAAGGAGATGCACAAACAAGTATAGGGTGATGTACATAGTGTATATAACCTACTGGATCAACCCCGACACCAAAACCCACCAAGTGGCCGGCCACTCCACCAAGAAATCCGGCATGCTCGGCCATCAGTGCTCCATTGGGGTTCGCGCATGCAGGGTGGTCTCCTATAGGTCTAATTTGGTCTCTACAGTTGTTTGGGTAACTCAAAAACTCCCCGGGTCATCCCAGATTCCCTGTAGTCACCCATTTAGTCACAAACCGACATTCGATATTGAATAAGTAATCTAGGGTTTTTTCTCTGGTTTGGTCCAGGTTTTTAGCACTATGGGGGTTTTTAGTCATCAATTTTAAAACTGCGTTGATTCGGATCAATGCAAGATAAACAAACCTATTCTGATGTTGTTGGAACTTTTTTCAAAAAGCTGTTATTGCAAGGGCGTTCATTTTTGTTTTGCACAGTGGTATTCAGTTGGAATATCCTGCTCCTCAGTCGACAAGGCAAGGGCCGAGATCCCTTCACCGGGAGTGACCCCTTGGACAAAAGTTTGCGTCAGGACAGTAACTTCACTATAGCCGATTACTTTTGCTTTGCATCGTGGTATTCGGTTGGAATATCCTGCACCTCATTCTACGGGGAAAGAGCCGAGATCCCTTCACCGGGAGTGACCTCTTTAGCAAAGGTTTTTGTTACTATATTTTTCTAAAAAGCTATCCGTTCCTTCAACGATATCAAGTTCATTACGTTAAAGGTTTTCGCCAGAAACCATTCGTAGCCCTCCATCGTTTCATATGGGTAGTCAATAGTATTCAAGCTGTGTTTGTTGGCCAAAGTCAAGACACAGTGTTTGGTAGCTGTTGGGTATTCATATGCAGCATAGATAGATGCGTTGGTTTGGGACAGTCGTATAGCCTTGCTGGCCAAAGTCAAGAGCTTGTATGGGTGGGTTCAAATTAACCTGGAGAACGACGGGTAGAACTTGACATGTGACTTATGATTTGTTGGCCAAAGTCAAGGTCATAAGAGCATGGGGCAAAAATCACATCGGGAGTTTCTAAAGAAACTGAAACTTGCCAGATATGCGCATACCTTCTGGAGTGTGATAACGTGAGCGGATTCCGTCACGTTATCATGCGATGATAGTTGGATCCCGATTTCCACTGATGAGTTGGTTTACTCCTCGGGTCATCCCGGCAAATTCTTCTTTCAGGTTTGGAGAAGAATTTGACGTTACAGTGGGAGGTTTCCAGATTAGATAAAGTGATAACATTCTGATCTTAGCTACAGTGCACGTTGAGTGTTTCTTTTCTCTCTCTCTTTGGCAGCGACCATTGACCCGACCCTAGACTATGACTCAGTGACCAAGTTGACCGAACCTTCTTAACACTGGCTTTTGGATTGTCAGAGTTGCAAGCCACATTGCCACTCCTACTTTTACCCTTTTCTCCAGGACACCCCGTATTACTACGAACGTCCACTTCCATTGGACAAAACCATCGTATGGTTACATACGAACTCGAAGGAATTTATTCGAGGATGGTTTCTGGTTCCGGAGAAAACGAATAGGACTATTCAGTTGTCTTTTCCTTTTAGCTTCTCTCAGATTGCGAGTACTCCTTGGTTTAGGAGATAGTACACCTGTTACGTAAATTGGATAGTCTTCTTCCAAACCTTAGGCTGGTGCCGAACGGTGGGGAATGATGGAAACCAATTAGCCTAAACGGTGTACAGATGGTATTAAGTTAAGACAAAGAAAGGGATTAGAAGGAGGGCAAAGTAAATTGCGACTGATATTCACGACCAAACCAAGTATTTCATTACCACTCCCATTTCACCTTTGTATTTCTCCAGGACACTCCGTATCACTACGAAGGTCCATAGTTTATTTGGATACTCCATCGTATGGTTATATACAAACTTGAAAGGAACTTGTTCCAGTTCGGAGATGGATTCTGGTTCAGGAGAAATAGGAATAAGGTTTATTCGGTTGTCTTTTATCTTTACCTTCTCTCGCATTGCGAGTGCTCCTAGGATTAGGATAGTACACCCATTATGCTTATTGGATAGTCTTCTTCCAAACCATAGGCTGGTGCCGAACGGTAGGGAAGGAAGAAAACCATTTGGCCTAAATGGGTGTACAGAAGATAATGACTAAAGACATATAAAGGGATTTGGAGAGGTGGCAAAGAGATATACGGTTACAGTTGTGAATCTGGATAATGGAAGAGGTATTACTAGGAATACCCGGATACCCCATCGAAACATTTTCAATGTTTCAGTTTCACCGTGTACTGTTAAAGGAAAACTGATTTCCCAATTAGACACTTGCTCCAGGGTATGTATTTACTAGGTTTGATTCTCTCATCTGTATGGTTTTACAGATGATGAGTGGGAGTAAGTTATTGAGAATTAGGTGATCATCCTCATTATATCGGGATTCGTTGTAATTGGTGATATTTGAGGAAGTCACCTGGGTTGTTTGCCGGACGGCAAATATTTGGTTTTGAATATCCGTTGTTATGCACCAATTTCAAATTGATATATCTGCACGTCTATTCTCATAGAGTGAGATATACCTTTTTGAGATTATGTCTATGACATTTACCTATATCAGTGGATGGTTAGGTAAGGAGCATTGAACAGCGGTGTAATTCTTCTTAACCATAAGTACAGTTTTCAACCTACGGCATAGAGTGAATGAGTTACTAGACTCAGGGGACTTATACAGAGTATTGTATATTGTCCAGTGTCCATTAGGACAGAGGGGTAGGTCTTCGTACTATATTCTGTTTATTTGTGACTTCTCTAGTTCTTAGACAGGTGTTTCGTAGAAATACAGGGTCTGAGTTTTGAGAAGTTATAAGTATAAGAATAAAGTAGAGAACCAGATGTTGCAAGTATCAGGATTCTTCAAGGTGATTGAAGATGTAGATACTTGTGTATGGTATTCAGTTGATAGTAATGATTAAGAGAACTTGCTTCTCTTTCAAGTTACTCATAATTGGAAGTACTTCGAAGTTGAGTAACGCTAATCGGCCTCCTTCCATTTAGTTGACATGCACTGGTGACAGCTGCATGATTTGAATCTGGTTCATTTAAATCAGTGCCTCTGTTTCTATATTGGATATAGAACAGTTCATATCTTGACATTGTTAAGGTACGGGGAGTTGTCCGGCTTATGCTTAAAACCAGACTCTGGATAACTCAAGGCACGTTTCTGTAATGGTTGTTTGTGGGTTGACCCGGGCTATGACGAGGGTTGACTTTCTACCATCTGGAAGATCAATAGTGATATTGTTCTTGACTCGCCACAGTTTTAATAAAAATGGATTTTTTTAGAAAACAGTAGTGGGAGTATGGTAGAACTGGAAGTGATTCCAGAACCGCAAACGATTACTGAAGATTTGATAAAGAACCTAAAGATTCAATCTGGTTTGACATTCCATTGGCCACTCTGCAGACATGGTGGGTAACCTCAGGCACTCGAGAGGTACTTCGGTATGCTCAAGGACGGTGGCAGGGAGGTTCTTGTTTACCCAGACTTGCCATTGCTGTTGTTCCAGACTGTGAGACCCGGCAGGAGGATGACTATAGCGTCGTTCTAAACTAGCTTTAGAAGTGTACGTCTATATGACTTTGTCAGAGGGTTGTCATAGTCAGTGGGAGCAGCGGAAGTATTGGTGGACAGGTGTCTTATGTCTATTTATAGACTAAAGCAGATATAGCGGAGATAGATCGTCTATTTCTGATGCGACAGTCATAGGTTTGACTTCATCAGAACAGGGGATGGATCTGTTTAGAAGGTAGTAGAGTGTGATGTCCTGGTATTTGGATGACATACACAGACTAGGAAGTGAAATTCTTATACTACGGACGGTTATATTCTTTGGTTGTCACACAGTGGTTTCTCCACATAGGACTTGGATATTATATCAGACATTCTGGTTACTGGATCTATGGTTTTAGATCTAGATTTGGGTGGTTTCCCAGTCTGGGTACTTTGACAGCATTCTATGAGTATTTAGAATGGACGACTCCTGGCACGGTAGTGTACTTGCAGGTAATGGAGTCGCCCTCTCTAAAGATGTCTTACAGACTAAAGTAGAGAGGAATGTGTGTGATTGGCAGATCACTTGCTTAGGCAATTGAGTCAATCATGAGATGTCAAGTACCACACCAGATGTTGTTCTTGCAGTAGATGCAATAAGTTGATATTAATCCAATCCTGGAGAAACGATCGGAAGCAGTTTTAGGACATAAGTGGATGTTCTAGGGATTTGATAACGGCAGCCTCCTTTAGGAGACGGTTATCATTCCAGGCATCCAAGGTGACCTGGACGGCAGAGTGGTTATCAGAGTTATAGTTTTCCCACTGACGAGGGGCAGTATATTGGACAGGTGGTCCAGGAGGATACCGAGGGAAGGATGGCACAGGATACTGATTAAGTTCAGTTGTCGATACAGCCTGAGAAGTTTGGATTTGGAGTTCATTTATGAGCTAGGTCCCATCAGACATACAGACATTCTAAGACAAGTATTGCTCATTTCGGGAGATGGTTTTCTCCGCGAACTTGAGATATAGAGAGACATAGAAAGAGACACCAGAGCGGATCCACTCACTAAGGCTATTCCTCGAACGCAATAGTTTTGCAAACGAGCTTTGTGAGACTGATTAGTAGAGGAGTTGGGTGTTCGGTATCACACGGGCTGTGAGTATGCGACATCGCAATAATTAGCCTTAAGTGCAAGTAGGAGATTGTTGGAGATAGTGCCCTCAGAGTCAATTATTGGATCACAGGCACGTGATTGCAATGATTGAGGGAGGACCTATCCCGGCAGGACAATCTTACTCAAGATGATAGTATGCTACCAGGTTTATCTTTATCATCGTGTACTACTTTAGATGACCCTACAGGTCACTATTGCACGTTGATAGAGCCCCTAGGATTCTTGCTTGACTACCAGCAGTATGAGGGCGATCATATACGTGAGAGCTGGAGTCTCTAAGCACATCCTTAAAAGGTCCCTAATCGTGGGAGTTTCGAGACAGGGCATCGATTCTCTAGAGTAGACTAGTGTATACAGTCGAGACCCCGATGAGGGGCGGTGGCCGGTCTCACAAGCCACTGGTGTCAGTTGGTTCACCTAAGATGTATACAGGTGCTCATTGGGTTATGAGTACACCGGACAGGACTCGCCGGGAACCTGCTAGTTGGTATTATACATAACGTCAGATAGCGTATCCCTGGTGACATGTGTACAGGTTAGTTCATCGACCTGAGATCGTCATTTATCTCGTGTGAGTTCCCACTGTGCTTTGATTACTACCCTACCACGGCTCAAAGGAGTCGTGCAAACAGGTTTTAGTTGGGAACAGTCCCGAGCCACATGGAGGCAGTGAGCGGATCTGCAGGGGTTCATCTCTCCCGGTATTGGGGGTGAGGTCGCGCTGTGTCTAGGAGAGCCAGAACATGGAAAGTCCTTGGCCAAGGCAGGAGATTTGCTGGTAGGTATTCCAGTAGTATCTCAGGGTGTTCTGGGCTACATTCCGACACGACTTGTACCGCTATTAGGGGTCTGACTTTTACCAACCCCCTAGGTCCGCCATGCGATGCTCATAGACGAACGGACCGGACTGTACGGATATTGTCACTGACAGGCTCAGTAGGGTGTCAGGATGAGTTCCCTCATCGACGTCCCTTTTGGTCAATAGCTGGAGGCCCGTCACGTATAGCTGATACCTCTGACGTGCTAGTAGTTAAATCCACAGCCATAGTATTGACGAGTCCTTAGAGTCCACCACACACACAGTTACTCAAGTTTCGGGCGAAACGCTGTAGAGGCCGTATGGAGATATGGCAGGGTTCGATCAGATACGTGCGGTATTGCACGGATCGTGATCTGACGGTTTTTACTAGCCGGCTTTGGTTTAAGCCTTATCCTAGTATTTGACAGTATAGATTTTGTCTCTTTGTATTTGTGTTCAGTGGGAATACAAATGCGGGCATGTATATGCAGTAGTGGGGTTTTCCTGTAATTTATTACGGGATCAGTTTTCTGAAGTTGCCAGTTTGCATTCCGTTCCGGCCGGTTTTCCTTTGTTCCTTCGCGGCCGGACTTTTCGATGGAGGGGGTTATTTGCATGTTTGCAAATAACATATTGTGGAGGGGGTTTCTAGCATTTGTGGCTTCTTTCATCATGAGATGCTTTATACATCATTTCTTTGTGATTAGAGTTGATCTTGATTTAGATTTGACCTTGTTATCATTACCTTTTTGGATGTGGTCACCCTTTGCTTTTACTACCATCACCTCCCTTCATGATTTTGTTATTCATTCCCTCCACCATTTCATTTTGGGGATGAGGGGCCGGCCACTTCAAATGGGGTAAAGGGTTTTCATTTTGGATGAGGGAAATTTGATCATCTCATTTTGCATGTTACACAAATTCTTCAACCTCACTCCAAAGTCCATTCTTGATTCCTCCATCATGGCAACTTCTAAAACCTCAAAGAGACAATGATTTCTACACTTGCCTACAGCATCCCTTGGACGCGTCGGCTAGCCAACTTCACGCCCGAGTTGCCTCGGTATAGAGATGGGAGCCCGTAAACGAACCCGGCTACGTGGTGCCCTTTCCGACGAGGACGTGACGGACGGAGATTCCGCGGGAGATCGGAGTGGAGACGAAGACCGAAAACACGGATCGCTTGGTATAGCTTCTCTACTCTTTTCTAGTTTGCTAGTAGCTAGGTTAATGGCCCGATCCGGGTTAAAAGTGCGCGGTGGTGCCGGTTTGCTAGTTTGCAAAGTTTTTCGTTTCCGCATTCCGGCATCGGATCGATGGCCGGGGTGCCACCGCGGACTTACACGTGCAGGCAGGGTGGTCTCCTATAGGTCCAATTTGGTTTCTAGAGTTGTTTCGGTAACTCAAAAACTCCCCGAGTCATCCCAGATTCCCATTAGTCACCCATTTAGTCACAAACCGAAATTCGATATTAAACATGTAATCTGGGGTTTTGTCTCTAGTTTGGTCCTGGTTTTTAGCACTATGGGGGTTTGTAGTCAACAATTACTCTCAAGTTCACCAACACAACTCAAGGAAGACCCTAACCCTCTCTAGAATTTTCCAAACACTTCAAAACCTCTATAAACCATATCAAAACTAACATGAACGCTAAAGTAAATGAAATACTATACTAGGGGTGCAGGAAATACTTCATTTTGCAACTCAAAAATATTCTTGAGTTGCCCCAAGTGATCAAAATCAGATTTTTCTTGTTCCAATGTGCTTGTGAGGAGCTTGTGCATGTTTTTTGTGAAATGGAGATGAACTTTTGAGTTGTTTTTGGTGTTGTGTAATGAGGTAGAGGGGATGGGGGAGAGAGGGCAGCAGCCATGGATGTGAAGGGGAGAGATGATGAGGTTGATGAAGTGAAGGAGGAATGGCTCATGTCAAAGGAAACCCCTCTCTTTCTCTCTCTTGCCCATACCTCTCACCATGCCCATTTTAAAAACATTTCTTTTCTTTTCTTCTCTTTCATTTTAAAACTAAAACCATAGATGATAAAAGAAAATACCATGTAGAAAAACGTAGAAAGAGTAATATGACATGGTGCATGTCATGTGCACAAATCCGGCTTAATACGCGATTAGCGATATTTTATCGCGATTAGTGATATTTAATCGCGATTAGCATTAAAATAGAATATAATAAATTATAAAAAATCATAATTTTCTTAATTCATTTAAAACAGCCTCATCTCAGTAATTTCTCAAATTTTCCAAATTTTTCCCAATTTATCGGTATTTAATTATACCGCACTGTTAGAATATTCATAATATTCATTATTTAATTATAAAAATTTCCGAAAAATAATATTTTATTTTTCTGAAATGTTACATTGAAGGAATGCATTGGTTCAGTTTGTGAAAGAGTGAAGGAACCATAAACATTTGTTAGTAAAGTGTAGGAGAGGGTGTGAACAAGTAGGAGGTGAAAAGGGTTTGTGTAGAGTAAGTAGGAGGTGTCAATAAAGAAGGGTGAGGTGGAGTGAGGAGAGTGTGTACGAGGGTGTGTTGGTTGAGAGGGTTTATTATATAGCTAATCATATACCTAACCTTTTAACAAAAATAAATACCCTTTTCAAACAAATACCTCCATGTTACACTAAATCTCAATTCATGGTTTTAAAAGAAATAAAACACTTATCATAACACTTAAATACCACAACATTGTAAGAAAATCTCATGTCATATTAAAACAATTTAAATATTATTTTTATGATATCACACATTTTCTTCATTTTTCCCAAAATAATTATATTTTTGCGGATATCAATCCGATACTAAAATTCATATGTGTTATTATTTTTGTAAACTCATTATATTCATATTTAAAATTATAAATTATTATTTATAATTTTTACAAAATGTTACAGTGCAAGTGGGAGATTGTTAGATATGTATGCCTTAGAGGCCTTCATTGTATAGGATGCTAGGGATATGTATGTACAGGATAATCTTGCTGTTGGATATGTATGCCCTAGAGGCCATTATTGTATATGTATACATGTGAATGCTAGGAATATATATGTACATGAAATTCTTGCTCAGTTTTATAGTATATTATTTGAGATGTCTCTGTCTGGATATGTGTGTTTATTTCTATTGTTGTTTTATCGAGCTTGCACATATTGATAAAGACTCAATAAAGTAGTATACTATTATAGTTTGTCTTTATCTTAACATGGCATATGTTATACATGTTATTACATATTGCGGTTACATGTTGATAAAGCCCGTTGGATCTTACTTGAATACCCGCGTTGTGATAGCGATCATACTTGTGGGAGCAGGGTAGTCCATAAGCACATCCTTAAATGGTCCCTAGTCGCGTGAGTATCGAGACTGGGCATTGATAATCCCGAGTAGACTAGTGTATACGCTTCTAGCCCCGATAAGGGGCAATGATTGGTCCCGCAGCCATTGGTCGGATGCACCTAAGGTCGTATGCAGGTGCTCACTGGGTGTGAGTACACTGGACGGACTCGCGAAGAACTTCAGATGGTACTATACCTATCGTCAGATGGAAGTTCTCAGGTGACATGAGTACGGGTTAGTCTTCGGACCTGAGATCGTCATTTGTCTCATGTGAGATCCCATTGTGCTTTGATCACTACCCTACCAGGCTCTACTGAGTCGTGCAAATAGGTTTTGATTGGGTACAGTCCCGAGCCACATGGAAGCAGTGAGCGATTGTTGGGGATTCGTCTCTCCCGGTATTGGAAGTTGATGTCGCACTGTGTTTACGATTAGTCAGGACCATAAGACCTTAGCCATGGCGGTTAGGATTTACTGGTAGGTTGATCAGTAGTTTCCCGGATTGGTCATGAGCCACATCAGCACGACTTATCAGGTTATTAGGGTGTGGCGTTCACCACACCCTAGACCCGGTATGCGATACTCTTTGACGAAGAGACCAGACTGTACGGATATTGTCACGGATAAGCTCAGTAGGAGTTCGGACGAGTTTGCTCGTCGACCTTCCTTTCCACAGGTACCTGGGTATTTGTTACGTACAGCTAGTGCCACTGACATGCTTGTGGTTAAACCCACTGCCAACGTACTGTTAAGTCTTTAAAGTCCCACATAGAGGGTTTCCCTGCTTCGGAAGAAACGATGTAGAGCCTGTATGGTTTTACGGCAGGGTTCGATCACATAGGTACACTTGTGCACATATGATGTTCGTGCAGATAATACTAGCGGGCTTTGGTTTAAGCCAGATCCTAGTATTATATTATTGGATTATTTTGTCTCTTTGTATTCGTATTTTTCGGAATACGAATACGGGTATGTATATACGATGAAGGGCATTCTTGTAATTGTACAAGATGCTTCAAGAAGAAGACACCTCATTATTTAGATTTACCATTTTTGATAATGGATTAATGAGGTGGAGAAATGAGGTGTGCATTTTCATTAAATGAAGCATGGATAGCTTGATGACTCCTTGCATGACTCATGCTTTACTATTCTTCCATGGTTGATACTTTGTGGAGACATTTTTTGCTTGCATTATTATCTCATTCACTTAGCCATTCTTCGTTTTTTTTCTATCTCACTCTACACTGTCATCTTCTCCTTACTCTCTTCTTCTAGTACTAACCCTAATTGTCTCATGAGTAGAGAAACCTAAGGTTAGTGAGACAAATCATTCCATAATCGCTCTCTACACACTCTAGTCTACTTAGATTAGCAAGCTAAGTATTCTAGTTACCTCAATTAGGAAGTAGGAGCTCTTAGTTGGCACTCTCGGGTGGATCAGCATTGATGCGAGGAGGCCGAAGTTGAAGCACGATCCATACATCCATTGAGGAGTTTAAGGAGAGGATCAAATAGCCAAAGGACTTGAATTCTTTAGGTATGCTTTTCTATCATAGTAGATTGAACCCTTATATGCTAGTTAGGTTTATGGAAAGATCCAGTTTAGGTTTATTCTAGCGCCAAGTTTCGATTCGTAGAAAAATTTTTGTTCCGCATTTGGCCACGGAAGTTGGCTGGGAAGCTAGCGTAGCCTTTCACTTGCTCAATATGATAGTATGCTATTTGGTTTGCCTTTATCTTAATATGTGATATATTTTACTTATTATTTCATATCACTTATATATGTTGGTAAAAACCTTAGGATCCTTACTCGATTACCAGCGTTATGATGTCAATCATACTTGTGGGAGCTGGGTAGTCGATAAGCATATCCTTAAATGTCCCTAGTCATGAGAGTATTGAGACTGGGCATCGATACTCCAGAGTAGACTAGTGTATACATTTCTAGACCCTGATGAGGGATGATGGTTGGTCTCCCAGCCATTGGTATGATGCACTTAAGATTGTATACAGGTGCTCACTAGGGGTGAGTACACTGGACGGACTCGCCGAGGACTGGCTAGATGGTATTAAACTTATCTCCAGATAGCAGTTCTTAGGTGACATGAGTACAGATAGTCTGTCGACTTATGATCGTCATTTGCCTCGTGCGAGTTTCCACTGTGTTTTGATTACTACCCTACCACCGCTCTACTGAGTCGTGCAAACAGGTTTTAGTTGGATACAGTCCCGAGCCACATGTAGGCAGTGAACAATTTTTTGGGATTCGTCTATCCTGGTATAGGGAGTCGATGTCGCGCTGATTTCGGTTGGCTAACACCATAAGTCCCTGGCCAGGGCGGATTGAGAATTACTGATAGTTAGATCTGTAGATTCTCGGATGGTCATGAGCCACATCGGCATGATTTGTCAGGTTATTAAAGGTCTGACGTTTTCCACCCCGTAGACCTGGCATGCGATACTCTCAGAAGAAAATATCGGACTATATGGAGATTGTCACGGACAGGCACAGTAGGCGTTCGGACGAGTTTGCTTGTCGGACTTCTTTTCGACAGATACCTGGGTAGCCGTTATGTACAGCTAGTGCCACTGATGTGCTTGTGGTTAAACCTACTGTCAGCGTACTGTCGAGTCTTTAGAATCCTACACAGAGGGTTTCCCTGGTTCAGGCGAAACTATGTAGAGGCCGTATGGTTGTACGTGCATGGTTTCGATCATATACGTGTACTAGCTAAACGTATTTTTGATCGGACGGATAATACTAGAGGTCTTAGGATTAAGCCGCATTCTAGTATTATAATATTGTATTATTTTCATCTCTTGGTATTCGTAGTACGAATACGGGTATGTATATATAGTGAGGGGTATTCTTGTAATTTCACAAGAGTACTTCTAGAAGAAGACACCTTATTTGCGATAAATTCATTATGTTCAAATGGATAATGAGGTGGTGGTATGAGGTGTTTTTTAAGCATGGTTGAAGCATGGCTACATTAGATGACTCACACATTTGGATAACTATTGAAGCATGTCACATTATTTTTAATGTAAAAGATATGCTTGATATTATCGTTTAGCCATTCTTCATCTCATTCATCACTTCAGCACTCTCTTTCCTCCTTAGCTCTCTTCTTCTTCCTCAAAACTGAAACACTCTCATGAGTTGAGAAACATAGGTTTATTGAGAAAAATTAATCTAATAAACATTCTCTACATCTCATAAGCTACCTAGATTAGCAAACTAGATACTTTAGTTAATTCATTCTAGAGGTTAGAGCATGAACCATAGAATCTCTGGTGGAATCTCTGGTGGATCTTCTTCGACATGAGGAGGCCGATAACCAAGCTCTATCCATACAAATCAGGAGCTTAAGAAGAGGATAAGAAGGCCTAAAGGACTTGGACACGAAGGTATAAATCACTTCATAGTAGATTAGAACCTTTGTTAGATTTGCTAGCTAAGGCTTATGGTCGATCTTGGAAGTTTAGTCTATGTTGCTTGTAATAAAATTATTTTTTGTTTATTCCAACTCTCTATAAACCCTGTAGAGTGTGCGACATCGACTTACATTGGCTATTCATCACGACCATGGAATCCATGTTTTCATTAATGGCTTAATCTAAATCACGGACATCCAAGTATAGCCTATATTTCATATACATGCTTCTGTTGTGCTATGATGTGATGTGATCATAAAACTGCTTAAGAAGAATGCTATTTATATATATGATATACTAGTAGACACTATATATGTTTTGCATCTACGCTGGTCCTGACCACGTCTGCCGTAAGTTAAGTAACCTTACGGTGAAAAGCCGGGTCCCTATGGCGAATGCGGATGGCATATATGTGTGTTTTATTTTCGTTTCTTCTATGATGATTAAGAGCTTAAATGATGGGACGACATTAATAAGATTAATGTTAAGAAAAAAACCTAAAGATATTGTGGAATCAAATTTGAATGATACTCGGCTTTTTCATGAAAAAGCAATTATTTCAAATACGGAGCTTAATCCACTCCTTTACAAATTCTTGGTTCTACAACGATATCAAGTTCAATACGTTAAAGGTTTTCATCAAAACCATTCGTAGCCCTCCGCCATTTTAGAAAGTAGAGTACTTAGTATTCGTGCTACGTTTGTTGACTATAGTTTAGGCGTAGTGTATGGTAGCTAAGTGATATCTTCCTATAAAGCATATGATGCGATTGATTAGGACATTCGTACGACTTTGTTGACTATAGTTAAGGGTCATACGAATGGGTCTAAATCAATCATGAAATGACGGGTAGAACTTAACTAACGCTTATGATTTGTTGACCATAGTTAAGGTCATAAGTCGCTAGGGGTAAAAACTATATCGGGAATTTCAAGTGTTGAAATTTGCAATGAGATTGCATACCTTCTATTTGATAGTTGGATCCGGATCCCACTATGAGTAATAGTTACTTCCAAGAGAATTTTACACTTTACAATTAGCAAATCCAGTAGGTGTTGTTGGATATGTATGCCCTAGAGGCCTTCATTGTATAGGATACTAGGGATATATGTGTACATGACAATCTTGCTTGATATGATAGTATGCTATTTGGTTTGACTTCATCTTAACATGTGATGTGTTTTATTTTGTATTTCATGTTGATAAAGCCCATAGGATATTTTCCTGACTACCTGCGTTGTGATGGTGATCATACTTGTGGGAGCTGGGTAGTCAAAAGGCACATCCTTAAAAGCGTCCCTAGTTGTAGGAGTATCGAGATTGGGCATCGTTACTCTAGAGTAAACTAGTGTATACATATCTAGACCATGACGAGGGGCGATGGATTGGTCCCGCAACCATTGGTGTGGTACACCTAAGATTGTATACAGGTTCTCACTGGTTGTGAATACACCGGACATGACTCTCCGAGAACTGACTAGTTGGTATTATACCTAGTGTTAGATAACAGTTCTTTGGTGACATGAGTGCAGATAGTCTGTCGACCTGAGGTCATCATTTTTTTCGTGTGAGTTCCTACCGTGCTTTGATTACTACCCTACCACGGCTCAAAGGAGCCGTGTAAACAGGTTTTAGTTGGGTACAGTCCTGAGCCACATGGAGGCAGTGAGCGACTGTTGGGGATTCGTCTCTCCCGGTATACGGAGTCAATATCGCGCAGTGATCGGTTGGTCATTACCATAAGTCTCTGGCCAGGGCTGATTGAGAATTACTAGTGGTCGGACCAGTAGATTCTCGGATGGTCTTGAGCCAGACCGACACAACTTGTCTGGTTATTAGGGGTCTGACGTTCTCCACCGCCTAGACCTTACATGCGATACACTCAGACGAAGAGACTGGACTGCACGAAAATTGTCACGGACAAGCTCGGTTGGGGTTTCGGACGAGTTCGCTCATCGGCCTCCTTTTCGACATTTTCCTGTGTTGTCGTTACGTACAGCTAGTGCCACTAACGGATTGTGGTTAAATCCACTGTAACCGTACTGTTGAGTCTTTAGATTCCGACACAGAGGGTTTCCCTGGATTAGGCGATACGAAGTAGAGGCCGTATGGTCTTACGGCAGGGTTTCGATCGCATGCGTATACTGGCTATACGTATGATGTTCAGACGGACAATACTAGTGGGCTTTGGTATAAGCCGGATCCTAATATTGTATTATTAGATTTTTATCGTCTCAGTGTTGTAACACCTTAGAATTCGATTAGTGTTAATTAAGCGATAATACGGATATTTTTTAGTAATAAGTTTACCAAAATAGTTTTCAAATATTTTATAAAAATTAATTAATATTTTATTAATATTTATTTCGGGCTTGCACACCCATGTGCAAGTTAACCTAGGGTTAATTAGGGGTTAACCATGCTTAAGTAGCAATGGCACCTAACCCCATTTCAATTAAGTTGTAAAATGTATTTATTTAAAATGTTTAGTTTTAAGTAAAAGGGTTTTTGAATTATTGACTTGAGAGGGAGAGAGATGGTTGACCATGGCATGCATCATGAGGCATGGGGAAAGCATGCCATGCATTAAATGAGGAGAGAAAGGAGGGGGCATGGCTCTATCCAAACTCACCATTCATTCTCTCATCCCTCACTCCCACATACACTCTCAACTCACCTCAATCTCTCATTCTTTCTTCATTCTCATATTTTTCTTCACCTCATCTCTAACCTCACTCCCTCAACTGAAACCCTACCTAAAACCTTCACAAATCCTCACAAACCCACACCAAATCTTCATTAAAACTCACTAAAACCATCACAAGTCAAGATTAAGCCATTAGGATCACTTGGAGCATGGAAAGCCAGGATTTTGAGCAAGTGTGGATAGGTAATGATCTCTAACTGGTAAGTAGGTGTTAATTATGTTGTGTTGCCTAGTAGATATTGTTTAGAACACTAAAATTATAATTTTTGTGCAAATGTCGTATTTTGGTATAGTATTGTGTCTCGGGTGAATCTGCTTTCGAACCAGGAAATTATTGGAGAAGTTGCCATCACAAAGACCAAGTTTAGAGGCCTAGAACCCATCATAAAAACCAGAGCCCACTCCCTGCAACCGTGGCCGCAAATTAATTGGTTCTGGCCGCAAATTATGGTCAGATTAGGGGTTGGTGTCATGAGTCATGGTCGTAGGGTCTCTGGGGTTGTTTGTGGTCTCATGGAAGTTGCAACTTTCACTATTTGTTTGTGTAGCAAAATCTGGGAGCACTTAGCTAATTTTTAGTGTTTCGACGACGCGCGTTACGATTGATCCGACGAAGTTTCAGTGTTTCGGGTAGCTTGCTGTCGTGGGTCTGTTTTGGTAGTGTCGCCACACACGTTAGCCGCTAAGCGAACACTTTAGAGGGTGTTGGAGTCGGTGCGTCGATTTAAATGTAATTATACGTATTATTGGTCAATTTCTGAGTTGCACTTACTGTGTTTTGTGTGGTTTTAGGGGCGAGTGCGGGGACTTCAGACTCTGCGAAGAAAGGGAAGCAGGTGGTCGGATATACCTAGCTCGAGATCACCAGTGAGTAGATTTAATATCTACGGGAAAATCGGCCGTATAGCGTTATGCGGCAGGGCTTGATATGATATTATAGCCGCATGTTTATATTCATATATGTTGATTGTGTATAGGCATCATACATACCATTACTTGTTTCGCCTTGACTTAGTACTTAGTGGACATTGCACCATTACTGACGGTTCATGTTGCACGAGCACTATATTGTATGCTACACCCACACCGTCGGTAATTGCCATGACACTCACAACCTATACACATATGATATATTGTACTTGTTTTTGATATTGACGCATGGATTATTGTTCTTTTTCGCATATGAGATACATCGTGCATACATACTTACATGTATACACCCATACTTGCTACACCTTTATATGATGTTGGATTTGATTTTGGAGAAATTGGGAACCGCATGATACATTTAAAAACTGGATTCATTTAAAAGAGTGGTTTTCCCTTGATATGCTCATAGTACGGTTTTATGTTGCATATATCATATTGCATGGATTTAAGCATTGAGATATGGATTTCATGTGATTTATGCATTTGAGAACCGTTGTATTATTTCAAGAAACTATGCATTGTTTTGAAAAGCCGGTTCACTTAATTTTATTTCAGTGCGTCCACCATGTATTTTCTCAGTTCTGAGACATATGATACATACCCGATTCGAGGAGCTGGATGATCCGTTTGCAGGTTAATGTTGGACCCGTATGGTACCCCGGGGCAAGAAAGGTATGTCGCACAGTAAACGATGAGCCCGGCAGAGGGACTACTACCTACCAGTGATTGGTTGGACCTGGCGGTTATCCAGAGGATACCGACCGGAGTCGAGAGATGAATATGGGCCGATCCGGACTGATGGAGCCCGAGGTCCGATCTGGACAGACGAAGCCCGTGGGCCGATCCAGACCGACGGAGACCGATATATATAGATTTGTTTGTCGATGTTGGACACGAGTATTTCATGATGTTTTCGAGTGCCGATATTGGGCACTAAGGCTCCATGAGATTTACATGATATAAGGGCCGATCAGAGTGACGGCGCCTGAGGTATTGGGATTTGGGGTGTCGTTGATGGACACCGGGTTTTTCCACGTTGATGATTCGTGATGATGATATATTTTATCCCATACTCAGCATTCATTTATATGCATTGCTTCATGTATTTGTAGTACCTCATAGAGTACCTTTCATGATTGTTGCATATCTATATTGACATATTATGTTATTAGATTACTTGTGTTAGAGTATCACAGTACGTGCATACCTGCGATTATCTGTACGATGTTACTTACTTTTCACGAGTTGCCAACTCACCCCCGTTGTGCCACAGTGTTTTGCTGGTTTACCCTCAGTGTAGTCGCGGCAGGGCTTCTTCTTATTGCATCTTTTTCAGCGGATACCGCTACGGTTGGTTGTGAGCCGTTTTGCTATAGGTGGGTTTAGCAGTTATCCATTTATATTCATTGTACACCTTATAGTATCTAGTACTCTCCATCTACCACGTTATGTATTGACTTAGAAACGAGATGTTAGGACGATATTGTATATTATTTTGTGACTGTGGGTGTCGAGATCGTATGAGCCGTCTTTTATTATGCAGTTTTATATTTTATGCTGTTTTCACTTATATTGTCCATTTCTTCGCTACGGCGTCGTATATATGCTTGAGGTGATTGTTTCCACCTTTGGGCATGATTTGCTCCCGTTTGGGGATGCTTTATTTATATCATATGTTGCTTTACTTATATCTTATGTTGTACCCGTTTCTGGGCTAGTTTTTACAAAGGAGGTGTTTCCGAAATTTTTATGAAAATAAATTTAAACTTTAAAGATTTTTTCTTGAGATTTCCAAATGTTTTTATCACTTACTACTTTTGATGGTTTAGATTTCTGGGTTTTCGGCTTAAATTTCGTTACGCCTATTGACGTTACATTGTTTAAGTGTCGGTCACGTGCAAAATTTTGGGTCGTGACAAAGTTGGTATTAGAGCGCTAGGTTTTACCTTTCAGAGTGTAGGATGACCTTGGTATGATGGAGTAGGTAGCTTAAGTAGAGTGACGTAGCGTGTGTATGTTCCAGGGCATACTTACGACACGGTACTCCGCCTATGTGACCTTAGGATTTGTTGGTTGAAATTCCTTACGTGATTATATACATTCTTGTGATTCGATTTCCCTGTTCTTATCGAATCCTGTTTTCATTTCCAGTCATTATGCCGCCGAACACTACGAGGGCGCAGAGAGCGGCTGCGAGAGCCGAGGTCAGAGTTGTCTCGTCAGAGACGAGGACTGACCAGGGCGGTACACCCATTGTTCAGGAGCAGATTGATCCACCTTCGCTTGATCATATTACTAGGAAAGAGGCCGGTATGCAGGATTCGCACAAGATGATGGGATCATTAGCTGAGGCCAGTAGAGCGCAGCGATAGGAGGTTGTCCCACTTGTTACGGGGACCGCGATGGTACCTACGGTTCAGGCAGTTGTACCAGCAACTACAGAGGCTATCACCATATCATTATCTGAGTTCATGAGGCTGAAGCCTCCGGTTTTCACAGGCACTGATGCAGCTGAGGATCCGTAATCATATATCAATCGGATGGCCAGGATATGTCGTTCGCTGAGATGCTCCGACGCGAGATGGGTAGAGTTCGCGAGTTTTCGTCTGGAAGGTCTTTCCCAGAAATGGTGCGAGTCCTTAGAGAGGGGCAGTGCCGCAGGTCTTTCTCCTATGACCTGGGTTGAGTTTGTGACGGTGTTTCTTGCCTGCTTTCTTCCTCAAAGCGTCAGGGATGCTCAAGCGCGCAGTTTCGAGTCGTTACACCAGACTTCGAGTATGACTGTGGCAGAGTACGATGTACAGTTTACCGAGCTATCTGTGTATGCTCCGTATTTGGTGGACACTGAGGAGATGCGGATCAAGAGGTTTGTTCGAGGCTTACTTACCCAGTTGTTCCTCGCTATCAGCGTACAGCATTGTGATACATATGCAGTAGAAGTGGACGCAACCCTATTGGTTGAGGAGCGTCTTTCCGAGACGTCGGTCGTTCCGGAACCAAAGAAGGTTCATACTGGTGTATCAGCACGGAGAAAGATGTTTAGACGCCGTGACAGATTTCGTTCAGGCAGCAGAGGCTTGGGACGAGGCTGGTTGTTTAGCTCTTATCCCCAGGAGGATCAGCAGTCATTGTCTGGATGTTTCCGGTGCGGGAGTTATTATCATCGCGTTCGAGATTGTACAGAGCCACGTGAGGACGAGGCAGCCATACCACATGTTACCTTACCACCTTCTCCACCTTAGAGAGCGTTGCCTCTTGCGCCAGTTGTTGCTCCGTGTCAGACTTCTGCTCAGAGAGGTCGTGGTCGCGGAGAGTTTGTTCAGAGAGGACAGGGTGGCAGAGGCGGAGGACAGCCAGTTGCAGGTAGAGTGCAGGCACGTGTTTTTTCTTTGACTCATCAGGACGCGTAGGCGACCAATGCAGTGGTTTCATGTACTCTTTAAGTATGTTCTTTTGATGCACACGTATTGTTTGATCTGGGATCTACGCACTCGTATGTTTCTATACACTTCGTACCGACATTAGGCCGAGAGTCTTGTTTGCTAGATCAGCTGCTTGTTGTGTCCACTCCGGTTGGCGAGTCGTTTTTTACGCGACACGTGTTTCGGTCGTGTGCCGTCCGTATTGGAGATAGAGATTCGTTTGTCGACTTGATCCTTCTTGAGATGTTGGACTTCGATCTTCTCCTGGGCATGGACCGGTTAGCTACGTGGTACGCGTCTGTGCTGCGAGAAGACAGTCAGGTTTTTTTCCCGGCGAGTCAATTCTTGTTGTGTAGGGGGACCGTGGCGCCGCCCCTCACAGTTTGATTTCAGCCCTTTGCGCTAGTCGGCTTTTGAGGAGAGGATATCAGGGATTCTCGACTTTCATTCGTGATACGGAGCCACAATAGATTCGTTGGACCGGGTTCCTATCGTGCGAGAGTTTCCCGACGTATTTCCCAATGAGTTACCTTGATTGCCGCCAGAGCATGTGATTGAGTTTTGCATTGATTTGATCCCCGGCACGGGACCTATTTCTATACCGCCTTACCAGATGGCCCCGGCGGAGCTTAAGGAGCTTAAGGATTAGTTGCAACAGTTGCTTCATAGGGGACTTGTACATCCGAGTGTTTCTCCTTGGGGAGCTCATGTTCTGTTCGTCAAGAAGAAGGACGGCAGTTTGAGGTTGTGCATTGATTATCGTCAAGTGAACCGAGTTACCGTGCGGAATAGGTATCCTTTACCTCGCATTGACGATTTATTTGATCAACTCCAGCGTGCGGGACATTTTTCTAAGATTGATTTGAGATCAGGTTATCATGAGTTCCGGGTTCGGAATGATGACGTTCCGAAGACTGCTTTTCGTACGCGCTACGGGCATTATGAGATTTTGGTGATGTCGTTCGGACTCACCAATGCCCCAGCAGTGTTCATGAATTTGATGAACCGGATTTTCAGGCCGTTCTTCGACAAGTTTATTATTGTGTTTATTAACGACAATCTGGTTTATTCCAAGAGGCGAGAGGAGCATGAGCAGCACTTGATGATTGATTTGCAGACATTGAGAGAGCACCAGATATTTGCTAAATTCTCGAAGTGTGCCTTCTGGCTTGATAGTGTTGACTTCCTTGGTCATGTGGTTATGGGAGACGGTATTCGTGTGGACCCGAGATAGATCGAGGCTGTACAGTTTTAGCCAAGACCTGTATTAGTGACAGAGGTCCGCAGCTTTTTGGGTTAAGCCGGTTATTACCGCCGTTTCGTGCAGGACTTCTCGAGTATCGCTACACCGCTAACCGGACTGACCAGGAAGGGATTCATTTTCTTTAGACTGAGGCATGCGAGCAGAGTTTTCAGTAGTTGAATACTCGGTTGACGACTGCACCAGTTTTATCTTTGCCTTCTGGATATGGCGGCTTTTTCATTTACTGTGATGCTTCACGAGTGGGCCTCGGTTGTGTATTGATGCACCATGATAGAGTTATCGCTTATGCTTCCCGGAAATTAAAGAAGCACGAGCAGAATTATCCCACTCATGATCTTGAGATGTCCGCGGTAGTCTTTGCGCTTAAGATTTGGAGACACTACTTGTACGGGGGGCCGTGTTAGATTTTTACAGACCACCAGAGCTTAAAGTACATCTTCCAGCAGCGGGATCTGAATTTGAGACAGCGCCGTTGGATGGAGCTTGTGAAGGATTACGATTGTGAGATCCTTTACCACCTGGGCAAGACGAATGTGGTAGCCGATACTTTGGGTTGTAGGCCCGGGGGTAGTTTGTCCCAGTTGAGCACAGTTCAGAGACAGTCTTCTGCAGATTGGCAGATCTTGTGCGACAGCAGAGTACAGTTTGAGTTCACTTCCAATGGGGGACAGCTTGCTCATGTCTGCGCCTGTCCACTTCTACTTGATCGTATTCGTGAAGCACAGCCCGCCGATGCCCGTTTGTCTGAGATTTTGGAATATGTTCGGCAGGGTAGAGATTCGGAGTTCTTGATTGATGACCAGGGTGTGATACGTTTTGGGACTCGTTTGTGTATACCTGATACCGATGGGTTGAGACGCGAGATCCTAGAGCAGGCACATCAGTCAGCTTTTAGTGTTCACCCAGGTTCCACCAAGATGTATCGTGACTTGAGAGAAATCTACTGGTGGGCAGGGATGAAGAGTGATGTTTCGGATTTTGTTTCGAGGTACCTGACTTATTAGCAAGTCAAGCCTGAGCATCAGAGACCTGCAGGAGAGTTGCAGCCTTTACCCATTCCGGAGTGGAAATGGGAGAAAATTTACATGGACTTCATTGCGGGTCTATCCTGGTCTAGTCGAGGGTATGACTCCATTTGGGTGATTGTTGACTGGTTGACGAAAGTGGCTCACTTCCTTCCAGTGAAGGTCACTTTCAGTTATGCTCAGTATGCTCAGTTGTACATTGATGAGATTATGCGTTTGCACGGCATTCCTACATGCATTGTATCCGATAGGGGCACCCAGTTCACTAGTCTTCTTTGGCAGAAGCTTCACGAAGCTTCGGGTACCCCTTTGAGCTTTAGCACCGCTTTCCATCTGATTTATGAATTTCTCGATTGTGTAGTGTTTGAGAAAATTGAATTTAGAAATCACAACAAAAAATTATTTTGACCGCAATCAATAACGGTGTCGGATGTAGCGCGTTACCAAGTGCAGATCGTCCACAGGGAAAGTGAGTTCCGTTCGATTCTTGAATTAGATGAGTTGAAAATTTAAGGCAAAGAAAAGAAAACAATTCATGATTTGTAATTGAAGATCAAAAGTAAGAAAAATCTAGATCTAAAAGAAACATTAAAAAACAAGAATAGAGATGAGAGATAATTTCCAACCAACAATCAAGATTATAAGGATAGTTCGTAGGAGTAGATCGGATCTATAGATGTGATGAGATCTAATGATTACTCATTCTTATCCATTAATGAATTGATGCTAGATCGATGCAATTTCATCGAGGTTTAAGGATCTTGCGAGGAAATTAGGAATTCCGCAACCCATCCTTTGTCCTTTCGATAGATCGCATTCAAAATCTAGCTTCTAGTTAATCAAATGGTTAATAGTTGTTCCCTAGTTTCGAGTGAACACGATCTAGAAAGCATCATCTCGAAACTAGGTCATTAATCATTTGATTTACTAGAATTTCAAAACATTATAGGATTTAAGAATTGTAAAAATATCTAAATCATCATCATCTAAAGATCGTCACAACTACTACATGAGCGGAGATTACTCAAATATCATGATCACAAACACAATCACAAATTGAGATCTAATCATTTTGCTTGAATTAAAAGATAAGCAACAATATAGAAAATTCACCTTTATTTATCGACAAATTTCGTTACAACTCTCTTGAATTTACAAAAGGAAGGAACTAGA
The DNA here is from genome assembly GCA_030015575.1 of Agapanthus africanus. Taxonomy (NCBI): domain Eukaryota; kingdom Viridiplantae; phylum Streptophyta; class Magnoliopsida; order Asparagales; family Amaryllidaceae; genus Agapanthus; species Agapanthus africanus. Next base: position 468,129,409 of record CM057337.1, on the reverse strand, counting down.
TCGTCGATTTCGGCTTCGCTCGGCTCCTTGAGTCGCGGATAGGCGTGGATCTCTTGCTCCGTTGGAATCCGGCGTTGCTTCTAAAGGTTGAAGGCACTCTTGCTTGAATTGATCTCGGGAATTTGATCTTGATTTTTGAATTGGGGTTGAATTTGAGGCACAAGTTTTTGTCACTAAACTTGTGGGTTGAAGATGGTGATGATTCTTGAACAATTTGCACCCTAGATCTAGGCTCTCTTATATAGACCTCCAAATTCTAGATCTAGGATTAAAATTTGAATTCCCTCCACAAGTTAGTTAACCAATGGTTTAAATTTCCCTCCAAAAAGTTAGTTAAGGCTAAAATTTGAATTTCCCTCCAAGAATTTGTTAAGCCGAGCCTTCTAGATATGCCACGTGGAGTTTCTACAGTATTCTGGAAGCTTTGGCCGTTATAAATAAGCATGTCAGGAAATTTGAACAAGTGATGACGTCATCACGCCGCGGTTCCGCGGCGCAAGCAGGCTCCCGCCGCGGAACCGCGGCGCTTTGGGGGCTTCAGAGTAGGGATTTTCTGCTGTGGGCTTGGGCTGATTTATGGGCCTTGTTTTGATATGTGGATTTTTATTTGGCCTTCTGTATTACTACCAGATCTTCAGCCTTTGAGTTGGCGCATCTTTTATCAGATATTTTCCCAATTTTGGGCTCTGCTTCCGGAATTTCCTGCATAGACTCCAAGACAAGAGTTGCGCGATACAAGGATGATACGATGCCATGAAACGCAGTTAATTTCCCTTAAAGTGCCGGTTAAAAAGTCTAACACATGCAATTTGGTATTTCAGAGATAATTTGGTAATATATACAATTATGAATACCGAACACTTCTATACGAGTGCAAAAGGTAGGGAAATTGCCGTGTTAGAAATGCAGTATTTTCGACTGATCAAATTCTCCTAAACTTATTTTCTATCATCTCGATCGAACTGTTTTATTAAAGAGAAGGAGAAAATAAAGAAAGAGAAAAGCACACTTTCGTAGGCAACACGATTGCACTGAGCACGTGCAACAAGCCTTTAAACCTCTAGGTGTCCCTAGTAGGAGGAGTGTTGTCTCCTGAGGGCTTTCAGCGGATTGCACCCACAAAATCCAATAATAAAAGGAAGATCATGAATATTACATTTAAAGACAAGAATCATAAAAGAAAAGCCTTGAAAATTATGGTTTCCAACTAAACTAGCTTTTCGGTTGTCATGAGCCCTATCTTAATGGTCATGAAAAGATGTCAGAAATCACGTCCTCCCTCAATAAAACATCGTCTTATTCTTCATTCCTATCTTTCTTCCAAACATCGATCATATCACCCTGCGTGTGTGTAAAGAACATCCCTTCATCCGGAGAATTCAATTCAAGCTATTATACTCTTACCCATCAGCCTCAGTACTTTTTAATTAATGAATATTTTGATTTGCTCACACACTTTCATGCGACCGTTAATACTTCTTGAGGTACTAACCGACCGATTACTCATATGCTTGCTTATTTGGTGTATTTTCCTCGTCTTGCACCACCTCAGGTATAGCAGTGACTCCCAGACCAGTTGTCCTTAGGGCACTAGGTGAAGAGGCACCCTCGCTATATATTTTTTATTGCCCTTGGTGATAACAAAACCAGTGTCCATTTTTCTCACCACTTTATATTTTATTCATTTTTTTTTATTTCCTTCATACATCGGCTTTAAGACAAGAGCATTTCAAGGTATCCTCTACTATCCCGGGCTTCAAGACGTGTGTAAGTGTGAATAGCAGGGTATCAACGTTCAAAATGTTTGGCTTTCCAGAATAGAAACTATTTTTCAGACTTATTTTTATTCTCAGATTAGTGACTTCCTTCATCTTACTAACCCTTGGGACAACGGCTCATAACTACTTATTACTAGTTCGTATAAGAAAACTTCTAATTTTCTTGGTTTTCTCAAATTTTTCAAATCTCATGGATGTAATTGTTCACTATCTAATCTTTTATTATCATAAATATTAAATATTTTTATATTTTGAAAAAAAATTTAAAATTTTTCTGAGTTTTGAAAATTTTGAATTTTTATGGATTTTGAAAATTTTTAAATTTTTTTATAGGTTTTTATGGGTTTTGAAAAACTATTTACAAAAAAAGATGAGCCAAAAATATGTACACAGAATTTTTATGGGTTTTGAAAATTTTTAAATTTTTTTGGTTTTTTTAAAGAAATGTTTTGTGCTTATGCAAATGATATGCATATGATGTAAAACTAAGCACAAACCTCCCCCAAACTTGTTTTCAACAGTGTCCTCACTGTTGCCAACCGCTATATCTACAAAACCTATAAGCCTGGGAGGAATTTATTAGTGGGGACAAAATATATAAGTGAAGACCCTCCCCCAAACTTATTTTTCAGCTCAAAATTTTGTAATGATTTTCTTTTCAAGTACCCGATTATAACCCACCCCCCCAAACTTGAGTTAAGCAATGTTAATCTTTGAAAATCACATGAGGGGGTCAAGAACCATTGGTCGATGCCAAGCTTTGCAAAGACCGAATGTCAACACCAACCATTCGAAATTTTATCAATGCAGTGCTCTGGTTAGTGGAAGAAGAAGTGGGGAAAGGTTAAGTGGTGGAAGAGAGTGTGTGTGCGACTCATTTTGGAGAGACGATGCAGTGAATGTGATGGATTGCTCGCATTCTTTTTAGTTCAGAAGAAGGGGTGGAGGTTCAATTTCATTGATTGGGAGATGATTCATCTCAACACCAGTGTTATTCAGAAATGCAAGTTCATCAGCGAAGATCTCCTCAAAAGTTTCATCAATACCCCGAAGAATAATGTCATCACAAAGTGCGGGGTGATCTTTAGACTCTAAGAACGGTTCATAATCAATGTTAATTGTTGACCCAGATATCTCAGTGGAAGAGTCCGTATGTATATGATACATAGTTGGGTCAATCAACGTATGAAAAGAGTCAAGATCGGTATCAGGAGGATCATCAAATTCGCTGCTGTCGACATCCATTAAGTCGACAGAACAGACATGAGCAGTAGCTTCGGAGGGTACACTTCCCAACTTGTAAATATTCAGTTCTATTGACCTAATCCCGAAGGATAGGGCCATAGAACCATTACGACAGTTGATGATAGCGTTGGAAGTGGCCAAAAAGGGGCGACCTAAAATCATCGGAATTTGATTCCATGGGTTCGCTACAGGTTGTGTATCAAGTACAATAAAATCCACAGGGAATACGAATTCCCCAATTTTTATTAACACATCCTCCAGTTCACCCCTAGGTTTGGTGCTTGATCGGTCAGCCATCTGGAGAGTGCAATGGGCTGGTTTCAACTCTCCGATCCCTAATTGCTCATAAATAGAGTATGGAAACAAGTTAACACTAGCGCCCAGATCTAGTAGAGCACGGTTAATGTGTTTTCCCCCAATAGAAATGGAAATAGTAAGATATCCAGGATCCTTACGTTTCCTCGGTAATAGTTGGGGGAAAGCCGTGTCTACAGTCTTTGCCATGAAATTTTTTTTGGGCACTTGAGTCTTCCTCTTCCTATTACACAAGTTCTTAAGAGTTTTCGCATAGGACGGAACTTGTTGGATAGCATCTAGGAGAGGGATGTTAATGTTAACTTGCTTGAACATGTCCATGATCTTCTCCATATGTGGACTCGATGTGTTAGCCCTTAACCGATTAGGATAAGGTGCTTTAGCAATAAGCGCTGGGTCCATCATAGGAGAAGGAAGTTTGTGTGGACCTGATCCTAAAATAGAAGTGGGGATCGTCGGTGGTAGACTAGAAGAGGTGGGCTGAGGTGTCGAGCCTAGAGGGAAATGTAGAATAGGCTCGCGAGAAGGCGGTGGGGTAGAAGAACAAGAATCAGACGTAGAAGTGTGTGTGTGAGGGAAGGTCTCAGCCGTGGTGTTGATAGGATTTTCAATATCATCAACTTCTTCCCCAACATGGTTATCCAGCACTCTCCCTGATCTCAACGTGGTGATTGCATTCACATGATGTGAATAGCCAGGATTGGGCAAAGGTTGAGCTGGGAGTTTCCCTTTCTCTCTTGCACTCATTTCGGCCTTAAGTCGTGCAATCTCAGCTTCCATCGTTTTGGTACTCTCAGCTTGGGACGCTGAGTTTTTCTTTATCTCACCAACGGAAGACCTAACCTCGGCCGACACTTCCATGAAATTTGACAGGAGTGATTTCATGGTTTGAGCGACTTGAGAGAACTCGTCAGAACAGGTCGATTGCATAGGATTAGAAAGTGCAGGAGGGTTGACCTGGTTTTGGAAATTTTATGACTGATAGGGGTGCTGGGTGAGATGAAGTGGCTGCTGTTGTGGAGGAAGGGCCCGTTGGAGTTGATTAGGGTTTGGAACCGTGTTTTGGGATTGGTTCCAGGCAAAATTCGGGTGATTCCTCCAACCCTGATTATATGTGGAAGAAAAAGGGTCGTTTCCAGGTCTTTGAAATGCGGCATTGGTATGCTCGAGACCTCGAAACTGAGAGTTAAATGGACATTCTTCCGTCAAGTGAGAAGGATCAGAACAGCACCCACAAACAGTTTTGGGGAGCGACATTGGGTTTAGGGAGGCTGCTAAGAATTTGTTTTCCATAGCGTCGAGCTTCTTTTGCATTACTGCCATCTCAGCTCGAACACCTATGGACACGTCTATTTGGTGTACGCCACCCCTACTCGATGGCTGGGTTCCAGTCTCCCACTGTAGTGACTTTTCAGCGAACTCTTCTAAAAATTTCCAGGCTTCCCCGTCATCCTTGGTCATAAAGGTGCCTTGACACATGTTTTCAAGGTTTTGTTTAGTGGTAGGGTTACTGCCCTCATATATGATTCGGCAAAGTTCCCATCTCGGGATGCCGTGATGTGGGCATTGAACCAAAAGATCCTTGAATCGGTCAAAGTATTTTGAGAATGGTTCAGCTGGAAGCTGGGAGAATTGATATAGTTCGCTACGGATTCGAGCTGTCTTTTGCATGGGGTAGAATTTCTTAAGGAATGCCGCAACGAATTCTTCCCAATTCGTTATGGAATGTACGGTGGTGTTATATAGCCACTTCTCGGCTAAATCGCACAAGGTAAATGGAAGAAGTCGTAGACGCATGGCATCCACAGAAAGTTGTGATGTACCCATCATTGCGCATACGTTTTCAAATTTGGTGATAAAAACATACGCGTCTTCAGTCTCGAGACCGTGGAATTTGGGTAGAAGGTTGATGTACTGGGGCTTAATCTCAAAGTTATCCCCGTTCGCTGGTGGAATGGTTAAGCAGGTCGAGAGAGGACCTCGCAAAGGGTAGCACCTCTCTTGGAGAGAGATGCGGGGAGAATTCTGCGCACCAACGGACGGCGGCAGAGCATTGGAAAAGAGGTTTGATGGAGACGGATCCATCGGTGTGGGTGTGGTGGGGGGTAATAGAAAGGTAAATGGAGAAATACCGACTTCGGAGTCGATCGAGGGGACGCGGACAAGTCGGGCACTAGAATCCCGTATCCAGCCTATCTTGCACTAAAAGGGGTTAGTACAAGTGGCAGCGTGATTTATAATTAGGGGGATGAAATGAATGCGGTGTTTGTTTTGAAAAATGATACGGATTTTGAAAATATGATACGATCACAACAAATGCAACAAGCAACCCTAGAATTTATGGTCACCTAGGTCCAATCTCTAGACCGCTCCTAACTTCCAAAAGACAAGTCGCAGGATAAAATCCTCCACTGCCTCTTTGTTTCTCCTGTGGCCAGGTAAGTGCCAGGTAAGTGGGAGGTTCTCCACTACGTAAGTAGTGGGCCTAATTAAGTAACCACTAGCCTTCGACACACTTGCCTTAGACACCACAAGAAAACACGGATAAGCAATGAATTACCCACGGCCTTCTCTTGTCCAAAGTGAGCGCGACGGTCCTTAGAGTCATCTCTAGATTTCTTTTAATTAATGAGGGTAAATGCGGATGCAAGTTTTGCGATTTTTGGGGCTTAGGAAAGGTAATGAACTCCCCACCTAATCTGGATTTGGTCGTGCCCCTTAATGTCCGTATTAATTATGCAAACAACCACAAAATCAAAAACAAGCACAATTTATTTTGCCTTTTGCGGCGCTGCGATTTTTGCAAAGAAGCCTGCAACAAATTGTTAATTGGATCAGATTTTAAGAAGAAGATAAGAAAGATAGAAATTACCTGCTAAAAATTTCGCAGAGAACCCTCAATGATGCCGCGGTTCCGCGGCAAATGATGGCTTAGACCGCGCTTCCGCGGTGGCTTAGTCGGATATCTTGACAAAAAATTTACAGAACACTCCTGATCACTTCCATAGTCCTCTGGAATTATCCAATTAATTTTCCAATTTCACAGCAAGCTCCAGATTTCCTCGCACAAATCACAACAACACGTATTAGTGTTTGCGCAAGTTTTGATCTAAAAAATTTTTAGATGGAATAAACTTTTCAACTCAAATTTCAAAAAATGAACAAATAGCACACGATCCCCGGCAACAGCGCCATTTGATTTATGAATTTCTCGATTGTGTAGTGTTTGAGAAAATTGAATTTAGAAATCACAACCAAAAATTATTTTGACCGCAATCAATAACGGTGTCGGATGTAACGCGTTAGTAAGTGCGGATCGCCCACAGGGAAAGTGAGTTCCGTTCGATTCTTGAATTAGATGAGTTGAAAATTTAAGGCAAAGAAAAGAAAACAATTCATGATTTGTAATTGAAGATCAAGAGTAAGAAAAATCTAGATCTAAATGAAACATTAAAAAACAAGAATAGAGACGAGAGATAATTTCCAACCAACAATCAAGATTATAAGGATAGCTCGTAGGAGTAGATCGGATCTATAGATGTGATGAGATCTAATGATTACTCATTCTTATCCATTAATGAATTGATGCTAGAACGATGCAATTTCATCGAGGTTTAAGGATCTTGCGAGGAAATTAGGAATTCCGCAACTCATCCTTTGTCCTTTCGATAGATCGCATTCAAATTCTAGCTTATAGTTAATCAAATGGTTAATAGTTGTTCCCTAGTTTCGAGTGAACACGATCTAGAAAGCATCATCTCGAAACTAGGTCATTAATCATTTGATTTACTAGAATTTCAAAACATTATAGGATTTAATAATTGTAAAAATATCTAAATCATCATCATCTAAAGATCGTCACAACTCCTACACGAGCGGAGATTACTCAAACATCATGATCACAAATTGAGATCTAATCATTTTGCTTGAATTAAAAGATAAGCAAGAATATAGAAAATTCACCTTTATTTATCGACAAATTTCGTTACAACTCTCTTGAATTTACAAAAGAAAGGAACTAGATCGTCGATTTCGGCTTCGCTCGGCTCCTTGAGTCGCGGATAGGCGTGGATCTCTTGCTCCGTTGGAATCCGGCGTCGCTTCTAATGGTTGAAGGCACTCTTGCTTGAATTGATCTCGGGAATTTGATCTTGATTTTTGAATTGGGGTTGAATTTGTGGCACAAGTTTTTGTCACTAAACTTGTGGGTTGAAGATGGTGATGATTCTTGAACAGTTTGCACCCTAGATCTATGCTCTCTTATATAGACCTCCAAATTCTAGATCTAGGATTAAAATTTGAATTCCCTCCACAAGTTAGTTAACCAATGGTTTAAATTTCCCTCCAAAAAGTTAGTTAAGGCTAAAATTTGAATTTCCCTCCAAGAATTTGTTAAGCCGAGCCTTCTAGATATGCCACATGGAGTTTCTACAGTATTCTGGAAGCTTTGGACGTTATAAATAAGCATGTGAGGAAATTTGAACAAGTGATGACGTCATCACGCCGCGGTTCCGCGGCGCAAGCAGGCTCCCGCCGCGGAACCGCGGCGCTTTGGGGGCTTCAGAGCTGGGATTTTCTGCTGTGGGCTTGGGCTGATTTATGGTCCTTGTTTTGATATGTGGATTTTTATTTGGCCTTCTGTATTACTACCAGATCTTCAGCCTTTGAGTTGGCGCATCTTTTATCAGATCTTTTCCCAATTTTGTGCTCTGCTTCCGGAATTTCCTGCATAGACTCCAAGACAAGAGTTGCGCAATACAAGGATGATGCGATGCCATGAAACGCAGTTAATTTCCCTTAAAGTGCCGGTTAAAAGTCTAACACATGCAATTTGGTATTTCAGAGATAATTTGGTAATATGTGCAATTATGAATACCGAACACTTCTATATGAGTGCAAAAGGCAGGGAAATTGCCGTGTTAGAAATGTAGTATTTTCGACTGATCACCATCCACAGACCGATGGTCAGTCAGAGCGGACTATACATACTCTGGAGGATATGCTTCGTGCGTGCGTGCTTGATTTTGGTGGCAGTTAGGATCGTCACTTGCCATTGATAGAGTTTTCCTACAATAACAGTTATTAGGAGACGATTCAGATGGCACCTTTTGAGGCTTTGTATGGTAGAAGCTGTCGATCGCCATTCTGTTGGACCGAATGCAGCGAGAGCAGGATTTTGGGACCCCAGCTAATTCAAGAGACTATGGAGAAGATCCGGTTGATTCAGGATAGGATGAGAGCAACCCAGTGCAGACAGAAGTCTTATGCCGACCGTCGTGGTCACAGGCTCGAGTTCGTAGTGAAGGATCATGTATTCCTACTGATTTCTCCGATGAAGGGCGTGATGAGATTTGGAAAGAAAGGGAAGCTTAGTCCCAGATTTGTAGGTCCTTTCGAGATCCTTGAGCGAGTTGGTACCGTTTCCTATCGTCTGGCACTTCCACCCAGTTTTCCGGATGTTCACCCCGTTTTCCATGTGGCGATGCTTCGCAAATACCTTCATGACCCTTCTCACATGATTCAGCACCAGACCGTTCAGCTAGAGCACGAACTTTCGTTCACCTAGTAGCCGGTAGTGATAATGGATCGACAGGTGAAGAAGCTTCGGTCAAAAGTCTTGCCATCTGTGAAGGTTCTTTGGCGTAGTCCGAATAGTGAAGAGGTCACTTGGGAGGCCGAGAGTGAGATGCGGAAGAAATTACCTCATCTCTTTTAAGGTACGCATGGTAAGATTTTTAAATTCGGGGACGAATTTCTTTAAGGGGGAAGATTGTAACACCTTAGAAAGCGATTAGTGTTAATAAAGCGATAATGCGGATTTTTTTAGTAAAATTTTTACCAAAATAGTTTTCAAATATTTTATAAAAATTAATTAATATTTTATTAATATTTATTTCGGTCTTGCACACACATGTGCATATTAACCTAGGGTTAATTGTGGGTTAACCATGCTTAAGTAGCCATGGCACCTAACCCCATTTTAATTAAGTTGTAAAATGTATTTATTTAAAATGTTTAGTTTTAAGTAAAAGGGTTTTTGAATTATTGACTTGAGAGAGAGAGAGAGAGGGTTGACCATGGCATGCATCATGAGGCATGGGGTAAGCATGACATGCATTAAAGGAGGAGTGAGAGGAAGGAGGCACGACACTCTCTAAACTCACCCCTCATTCTCTCATCCCTCACTCCCACACACACTCTCAACTCACCTCATCCTCTCATTCTTTCTTCATTCTTATATTTTTCTTCACCTTATCTCTAACCTCACTCCCTCAACTGAAGCCCTACCGAAAACCATCACAAATCCTCACAAACCCATACAAAATCTTCATTAAAACTCACTAAAACCCTTCACAAGTCAAGATTAAGCCATTAGGATCACTTGGAGCATGGAAAGCTCGGATTTTGAGCAAGTGTGGATATGTAACGATCTATAACTAGTAAGTAGGTGTTAATTATTTTGTGTTGCTTAGTATATGTTCTTTAGAACACTAAAATTACAGTTTTTGTGCAAATGTCGTATTTTGGTATAGTATTGTGTCTCGGGAGAATCTGCTTTCGAACCAGGAAATTGTTGGAGAAGTTGCCATCACAGAGACCTAGTTTAGAGTCCTAGAACCCACTATAAAAAATCGGAGCCTAGTCCCTGCAACCGTGGCCACAAATTAATAGAATCTGGCCGCAAATTGCGGCCAGATTAGGGGTTGGTGTCTTGAGTCTTAGTCGTGGGGTCTCTGGGGTTGTTTGTGGTCTCGTGAAACTTGCAACTTTCACTATTTGTTTGTGTAGCAAAATCTTGAAGCACTTCGCTAGTTTTTAGTGTTTCGACAATGCGCGTTATGATTGATCCGACGTAGTTTTAGTGTTTCGGTTAGCTTGCTGTCGTGGGTCTGTTTTGGTAGTTTCGCCACACACGTTAGCCGCTAAGCGAACACTTTAGAGGGTGTTGGAGTCAGTGCATCGATTTAAACGTAATTGTACGTATTATTGGTCGATTTCTGAGTTGCAATTGCTATGTTTTGTTTGGTTCCAAGAGTCCGGGAGAAACATGATCGCAGCGAAAGGACTACTACAAGGAGCTTTTAAAGTGAAGGACCGATCTACAAAGGTTGTATTTCTATTTCACTTAGATGTAAATGGTTTACATTAGTTTACGTGTGAATTTCTAGTTAACGATTCTAGTTTAGAGTTCCTTGAAACGGGAACATTTTGAAAATGGCATGGACGATGCCTCCCAAAACCTTGCTGCCGTCGATAGGAACCCCAACAGTGGTATCAGAGCCTAGCTAGAAAATTATACAGATAATGTTAGATTACGAATACGAAACAAACTCCGAAACTTGAAAAACAAATTCTATGTTTCTGTCGATTTTAAAATGAGTTCCAAAATTTTTTCAAACAACTGCAGAATCATCTTTGAGCCAGTATAAGAACATGGGAAAAATTGGGGACCATGTGCTCGGATTTGGACCGAGCACATTGACACTAAAACCGAGGAGGCCGGCCCAGTAGGGAATTGTTAGTTATATGTATGCCCTAGAGGCCATTACTGTACATAGGATGTATATTGTAGTGGATGCTGGGACGTATATAGGGAGGACTTTCTTGCTCGACATGATAGTATGCTATCTGGTTGAACTTTACCTTAACGTGTATGCTGATTGTCTCTCTGTTACATGTTGGTAAAGCCCTTAGGATGTGTACTTGACTACCTGGACTATGATGCGGATCATACTAGTGGGGACATGGTAGTCCATAAGTACATCCTTCAAAGTCCCTAGTCGTGGGTGTATCGAGACGGGGCATCGATATACCAGAGTAGACTAGCGTATACCTTCTCGACCCATACAGATGGGCGATGGATGATCCCATATCCATTGGTGTTTGACATCAGAGATGATATACGGGTGCTCAGTAGAGACTGGGTACACTGGACGGACTCGCCGAGAACTCCCAGATGGTATTATACCTCACGTCAGATGGCAGTTCTCTGGTGACACTGGTACAGAGTAGTCTGTTGACCCGAGATCGTCATAGAGTCTTGTGTGGTTCCCACTGTGCTTTGATTTCCATCTTACCACGTCCAAGAGGGCGTGCAAAACGGTGGTTTTTGGGTACAGTCCCGAGTCACATGGAGGCAATGAGCGATAGGAGGGGATTCGTCTCTCCCGGTATAGGGAGTTGATGTTGTGCTGTGTTCGATTGGCTATAACAGGAAATCCCTGGCCAGGGTTGCTGAGATTTACTGGTAAGTGTTACCAGCAGTTTCTCGAACAGTTATAGACCTCATATCGACACGACTTATCGAGCTATTGGGGTCTGACGTTTACCACCCCTAGGCGAGATATGCGACATATCAAACGATCAGACCGAACTGTACGGTAGTGTTACTGGTCGGATTCACTGGAGTGTGAGCGGGCTTGCTCGTCGATCTTCAGATCGCTCAATACCCGGGTGGCCGTTACGTTTAGCAGACCGCTTGCGGCTTGTGGATGCTTGATATGATCATCATCTGCTGCCGGCGTATTGACGAGTCTTTAGAGTCCTACACAGAGGTTTCCTGGCTCAAGCGAAACGAAATAGGAGCGCATATGAGATATGTGCGGGACCGAGAATAATGCGTGTATGTGATACCGTATTTCATTCTCGCGATGAATGTATCGATTAGGTTATATGCGATATACCCTAATTATCGAATCAAGGGTTGATTCGATAAACCGATGCATTGCATACTAGTCGGTTATATACGATATGACCGGATCGTTAAATCAAGTGTTGATTTAATGATTTGATGCATAATTATATATTTGATATATTACTTTGCATTAACTAGTATCGGTTCACTTTAAATGGATTTTCTCACTCGGTAGTGCACATTGTATATTCGATATAGTTTTGTGCACTTGATTGTATCATGTTTGATGATACATGTTTACTTGTGTTTTGTGTAAAGTTTAAACCATGGTTATGTAATGGTTAGGGTTTACATTTTCATATCTATTTATTTATTCATTTATTCATTTTGGAAAATGTAAAGCAAATGAGAAAATGGTGGCTTCTTTTGTTTTGTTCATGAAGCTTCATGAAGACTTTGACCAAGTTACCATTTTGTCTCATGCTTAACCCTAACCATCCCACTAACCATGATTTATTCTCTACACTTGACCATGGTTCAAGTTATGATAAGGATTATATTTCTTTTATTTTTGATAATTCTTATCATAACATTTCTTCTTCTTCTTCCTTGAACTTAAGAAGAAAAAGCTTTCTTCATCAATGGTGAATTGAGCAAACAAGTGAGAAATCCAATTCTAAAGTCTACCCACTTCCTATTTCTTCATCCTCTACCTCTTGCCAAGTAGTAGAGTGTGTTCTCTTCACAAGTTTTTGGACTTGGTGAAGTCGGAGCTTGATTTAGCGATGCCTCGACGTAGATCATCTTCGGCATGGACATCGACGACCTAGCTTGCCCATTCTCCGACGAAGCCGACGCTTGAGCCCGGATTTGATTTGGACAGCGAAGAGGACCTCGTTGCGGAGCTATGGAGGTGGAGCACCGGATCTACAAAGGTTGTATTTCCGTATCTTGTAGTTAAGTGTTAACTTGTTAGCTTTTTCGCCTAGAAATCTAGCAAACGATCCGTAGTCGGGTCTCTCGGCACCCATAAATTTTTATATTGGCATGTTCGATGCCTTGTGAGACCTCACTAGGGTGCCTAGGAACCCTACAGTGGTATCAGAGCCTAGCTAGAGCCTTAGGCGAAGTCTAGACGGATTTTGAAGTCCGAACGACCCGAAACCCCAACCGGAAAATGCTCTCTGGACGTTTTCAGAAAACGTGGATTTTTTCAAATTAAAAATTTCTAAAAAATTCAGCAGGAAAAAATAAGAATTATGATGCAAATTTTTTTCGATGAACAGTACAAACCGCGGCGGATCAGCGGCATAAGCCTGCCTTATGCGGCGGTTCAGCGGCGGAATGATGACGTCATCGTACACTGTTTGCACAGTAACTCCTATTATTTTATGCTGGATTTTCTGGGTATTTTTAAAATTTATTCCATAGTTGTATTTTCTGGGATTATTTTGGGGATTCGGTGTTTCGATCGGAGTATCAAATTTTGTCTATGTGGCTTTCCGGATAAATTTTAGAATATGTTAAAAAGTTCGACCGGATATAAATACCCAATTTTTCCCCTGTCGGGAAATTTCCAATGTGTTGGATTTTTCCGTAGTTTAACGACGTTCTAAGTAGTGCAAGTAACGCGATGGTCCCTCTAGAAGACAACAAACCTTAACTCGATTATGTGACCGTCTTGAACTGCCCTTTGAACCTTCGGGTTTGGGGCAGTACGGCGTGCCACATGTGAGGCGTTGGCTTGACCCTTCTACGGCTGGACCGTTGGTACTGAGGCACGAACGGAATGTTGTTAGACTTATTTCATGTGTTGAGCTGTATCGGGAAAACTTGGGTGATAGAATGTTCGATCGGAAAGTTTAACATTTTCTATTTATCTGGAATGGGATACAATAATTGGAATTCGCAAAAGTTATGTGATAACTAAATGAATGTTATAAACATAGCAATTTAGTCTCACTTGATCGGTTGCCACGGAATTTTGATGTGATCAAAAGTCCGTCGCAATCACGTAGCGTACGCGGATACTCGCCGGGTAAACTTAATAGACAGCCTCACTCCATAGCCCCGACCAAGTGACTGTAGGAGAACCCCGTCGTCGAAAGCATCCGTCCGGGTGCTCGCGGTAGCGGTGTTCCGCCTTGGTGCACTTCGTCGACGGTATCGGGGGTGCAGCCGTCTACTGAAGTTTGCGACGAGCATTCGATCAGGATGTCGGGAATCTTGTTGAATTACCCGACTTGATATTGAAAAGTGTTTTCGATTTTGAGACTAAAATGCGGGGTTTATAATTGTTAGGCATGTGATGTCTAAGGAATTCATTTGGTCAGGCATGCGATGTCTGAGGTGGTTGCGGATTCCAACTGTTGTAGTTTTACACTTTCTTTTCTGTGACCGTAAGTGTAATATGTGATATCGCCGGTTTCGTTGCTATATGTCAACGACAATTGGGATGGACATATTTACTTACGTTGATGACATGTGATGTTATGTGTTGCTGGATATGTTATATTGGATCGTCGTGTTTGAATAGCCGGGGGTTTTTATGTGAGATGAGTGTTTTTCATTTTCATTCATGTAAAAACTTGTATGTAATATTCTTTTATTGGGGCACTTCCAGGTTGCGGAAGTTGTCACCTCTTGTATATTATTTACTTTTCCGCACTAGGATAGACCCAAGGAGGGGAGCACAAGTAACCGGGTTCTGGAGTCCAGTGGGAGACCAACTCGAGGAGTCGAGTCCGGGTCTCCTAACTCTAGAATTGGTAGGGTTACTTGCCGCTCTCGTAGGGGTCTAGGGGTGTGAGTTTGGCTATTCATCACGACCGTGGAATCCGTGTTTTATATTGGCTCGTATTGAAAACACGGACGTCCTAGTATATCCAATATTTCATATGATTCTTCTGCTGCGATATCTGTGATGTGATCATGTGATGTTCTGTGATAGATACAGTATATACTATATATGATATATTATATAGACGTTACTTATGTTTTACACCCGCGCTAGCCCTGCCCCGCTCTGCCGTTAGTTACCTAACCTAATGGTGCACGAGGGGACATCGAGGCGAATGCGGATGGCATAAGTGTACGTCGTATTTATCTGTGATGTTTAGGTACTTAAATGATGGGACTTCATTAATGTGATTAATGAAATAAAAGAAACCTAAGATGTTGTAGAATCGAATTTCAAAATAAAACAGGTAGCTACAGTTCTTGCTTTGCACAGCGGTATATGTGATATATCCTGCACCTTATTCGATGAGGAAAGGACCGAGATCCCTTCACCGGGAGTGACTCCTTTAGCAATAACTGGCAGATGCTACACACTCGGTTTGTTTTTTGATTGCTTTTAAGAGTTTTTGCTTTGCACAGTGATATATATGATATATCCCGCACCTCATTCGACGAGGAAAGGACCGACGATCCCTTCACCGGGAGTGACTCCTTTAGCAAAACTAGAAAAGCCTCAAAAGCACTCCATTTCAAAATTCATTCGATCCTACAACGATATCAAGTTCATTACGCAATAGGTTTTCAGAAAAACCTGTCGTAGCCCTCCGTCATTTCAGATACGTACTAGTTAGTATTCGTGCTGCGGTTGTTTGGCCTCCGTCAAGGCGTAGTGTACGGTAGCTAACTAGTGCTTATCTGCTAGCATATGATGCGATTGGATTAGGGTATTCGTACGGCGTTGTTTGGCCTCCGTCAAGGGTCGTGCGGGTGGGTTTAATTCAATCAGGAAATGACGGGTTGAACTTGACTAGCAGACTATGGGTTGTTTGGCCTCCGTCAAGGTCATAGCGAGCTAGGGGCAAAATATTATCGGGAATTTCAAGTGTTGAAATTTGCAATGAGATTGCATACCTTCTATGAGATAGTTGGATCCCGATACCCGCTGCGAGTAAGAGTTACTCCTGGAAGAGTTTTATACATTACAATTAGCCGATCAAGTAGATGTCTAGAAAGGTGTCAACGGGGTTACGCCTCTGGGAAAACAGGTTTACATTAATTAGGTTCGTGCGAAAGCACGGGGGACCTCCCTCAAAGTACCGACACTGGCCTGGCTGAAAGATTGGCGAACTTGTAGTGTGTAATTAATCCCGGCTAGTCTTTCCTTTTAGGGTCTGAAGGAAGATTTGATAAAAAGCAGTGGGAGCCATCCTGATTAGATAAAATAATAACCAATCTATTCTTGCAAGAGCGCACGCTGAGTGTTTTCTTCTCTCTCTCTCCTGGTAGCGACCATATCACGCCTTAATCAAGATAATAATACGGATTATTGACCGAACCCGCTTGTTATACTGAGCTGGGGAACGTTGGTCCCGCTCCAACTTATAATAGTTATAAGACAGAGCAGGAAATTGGGGAATACCAGAATTCCCGTGCCGCCCAAACGAAGAGAGTGCATGCTGATGCATCATCTTCGGGTGTGTTCATTACAGAACTGTTTCTCAGTATCCTCTACGTCCTGGGTATGTGATACCAGATCAGGATCCCAGATATGTAATATGTTACATAGGGCTACAAAAGGGTAGAGAACTGAGAACGGGTGATAAGTTTCATGAGGCAGAAAAGGGGGCAAATGTTGCAGCCAAGTCTGTTGGTCACTGTCACCCTGTATTCCAAATACATTGATTCTGAACGAATGTTATTAGATACCGAACCTGATATACAAAATCATATCGGTCTCTTTATTACTAAAGAAACGGTAAAATTTTGTATTGTTGGATGATGTTTTGAACATTTCCTATATCAAAAGTTGATCGGTTCAGGCACGTTATCTAAAAGCGTTGATATTCTAAATCAAACTACAGTTCTTAGTATATGGAACACACATAAGAGGAAGAGTTCAGAAATGAACGGATCCTTCTTAAGGTATTGTAGACTAGGTCAGATCAATGCGACCCGACTGGCTGAAGTTACATGTACATGCATATTTAAATCAGTTTGAATTTACATCTTGTGAAACTCGCCAGTCATGTCACAAAGATAAGATGACCATAGCTCCGTTTACTGGAAACAGAGAGAGAGTTAGTAAACTCTTGGGATGATACATGTTGATGTATGTAGGTCCCCAGTCTACAAATGCCAAGACTGGTTCTTTATACTTCATTACGTTCTCTGATCATCTCTTTAGATTCAGACCTATGTTCCTGTTGAAACACAAGTCCGAACCTTTTGAGATATTCACAGAATATAAGCGAGAAGTAGAGAACCAGAATACGGGTATAAGTATTATATCCTATGATGAGATCAAGGAGGAGAATACTTGAGCACGGAAATCCTGGACTATTCTAAAGGAGAATGAGATTCTCTCTCAGCATTACTCCTCTGTATACACCATAGAACGATGGTATATCGGGACGGAGCAGATACACCCTATTTGATATGGTGTGCTCTATGATGAGTAATACTGAGTTACCATTTTCCTTTTGGGAGTTATGCACTTACGAAGTTGCATACCTATTGAATAGGGTTCCAATCAAATCAGTTGCCTACCATTTCATATGTGATATGGAAAGGGAAGAGCCCATGTCTTAAGCTAGTTAAGATTTGGGGTTGTCCGGCTAATGTCTAAAAGCAAAATCCGGACAAGCTCGAGGCAAGGTCAGTCATGTACAACTGGAAAGGTTCCAGCTATGCAAACTACAGCAGATGATTTGATAGAACCGAAGGATTCAATAGAAACCAACGAACCTCAGCCTCTCCGCCGATCTAGTAGGGTTCCTCACCCACCTGAGAGATACTTCGGTTTCTCTATGACAGTGGGAGCGAGGATTGCATCATGAGATGATGACCCAACTAGTTTCGAGCAGGCCATCGAGAGTAAGACTCTGTAAGAATGGCTGGATGTTTAGTGATCTGAGATGGAATCCTTATACACCAACAAAGTATGGACTTTGGTTGCTATATCTGAAGGGTTAAATCCCCATCAGGAGCAAGTATATCTTGAGAAGATTACTTGGTGTAGATGGAAAAGTTGAGACTTTCAAAGCTAGACTTGTTAAAAGTGTGCATCATTGACCAGGTGTGGATAATGATGAAACCTTTTTCAAGTAGCTATGCTTAAGTCCATCCAGATCCTACTTGTCACGGCTACATACCATGACTACGATATCTGGTGGTTGGGTGTCATGACTGCTTTTCTAAATGATGTTTTAGAAGAGTGCGTCTATAAGTACACAGCCAGAGGGCTTCGTAGACAGTGGGAGCAGCGGAAACGTGTGCAAGATGCTTTATAGGATTAAAGCAGGCATCGCGGAGTTGGAACATCTGTTTTGATGAAGCGGTCAAAGAGTTTGACATCATCAAAATGGTAGATGAACCTTGTATATACAAAAAGGTAGTAGGGAGTATGGTGATGATCCTCGTAGAGTACGTGGATAACATACTCTTGATAGGGAAGGAGTTTCCTATGCTACGCTCGGTCAATCTCCGCTTATCACAATGATTCTCCATAAAGGATCAAAGTGATACCTCCTAAATCCTGGGTTTGGATCTATGAGATAGATCTAATTGGATGTTAGGACTCTCACTAGTTGTAGTGAGACGGTATCAACTGATCCTGGGGAGAATCAATGGAAGGGTTCCAGGGTGATAAAGACGACTGAATGTCAGTCACAGGCATTGTCTTTACCCTCAGTAAAGGGACTGTATGTTGGAAGAGTACCAAGCTGGATACCGTGACATACTAGACGATAAAGGCAGGATACATCGCTACTTAAGATGCTACCAAAGAGGCTGTTTGAGTGTATATAGGTTCATGAGATGAACTATGTTCCTACCATTGTGTGACAATGGAGTTGTGGCTTATGCCAAGGAACGCCGGTCCCATCAGTGATCCAGACATATTCTAAGGCAGTATCACTTGATCATGGAGATGGTTGATCTCCAGGGTGATCGAGCCATGGAGAGTAGACTCAGAGGACAACACAGCGGATCCACTCACAAAGGCCTGTTCCCAGAGAGAGACTTTTATGGGATGGTTGAGTATGAGATACTACAACCACTGCTATCAGATGGCCCTAGTGCAAGTGGGAGATTGTTAGTTATATGTATGCCCTAGAGGCCATTACTGTACATAGGATGTATATTGTAGTGGATGCTGGGACGTATATAGGGAGGACTTTCTTGCTCGACATGATACTATGCTATCTGGTTGAACTTTACCTTAACGTGTATGCTGATTGTCTCTCTGTTACATGTTGGTAAAGCACTTAGGATGTGTACTTGACTACCTGGACTATGATGTGGATCATACTAGTGGGGACATGGTAGTCCATAAGTACATCCTTCAAAGTCCCTAGTCGTGGGTGTATCGAGACGGGGCATCGATATACCAGAGTAGACTAGCGTATACCTTCTCGACCCATACAGATGGGCGATGGATGATCCCATATCCATTGGTGTTTGACATCAGAGATGATATACGGGTGCTCAGTAGAGACTGGGTACACTGGACGGACTAGCCGAGAACTCCCAGATGGTATTATACCTCACGTCAGATGGCAGTTCTCTGGTGACACTGGTACAGAGTAGTCTGTTGACCCGAGATCGTTATAGAGTCTTGTGTGGTTCCCACTGTGCTTTGATTTCCATCTTACCACGTCCAAGAGGGCGTGCAAAACGGTGGTTTTTGGGTACAGTCCCGAGTCACATGGAGGCAATGAGCGATAGGAAGGGATTCGTCTCTCCCGGTATAGGGAGTTGATGTTATGCTGTGTTCGATTGGCTATAACAGGAAATCCCTGGCCAGGGTTGCTGAGATTTACTGGTAAGTGTTACCAGCAGTTTCTCGAACAGTTATAGACCTCATATCGACACGACTTATCGAGCTATTGGGGTCTGACGTTTACCACCCCTAGGCGAGATATGCGACATATCAGACGATCAGACCGGACTGTACGGTAGTGTTACTGGTCGGATTCACTGGAGTGTGAGCGGGCTTGCTCGTCGATCTTCAGATCGCTCAATACCCGGGTGGCCGTTACGTTTAGCAGACCGCTTGCGGCTTGTGGATGCTTGATATGATCATCATCTGCTGCCGGCGTATTGACGAGTCTTTAGAGTCCTACACAGAGGTTTCCTGGCTCAAGCGAAACGAAATAGGAGCACATATGAGATATGTGCGGGACCGAGAATAATGCGTGTATGTGATACCGTATTTCATTCTCGCGATGAATGTATCGATTAGGTTATATGCGATATACCCTAATTATCGAATCAAGGGTTGATTCGATAAACCGATGCATTGCATACTAGTCGGTTATATACGATATGACCGGATCGTTAAATCAAGTGTTGATTTAATGATTTGATGCATAATTATATATTTGATATATTACTTTGCATTAACTAGTATCGGTTCACTTTAAATGGATTTTCTCACTCGGTAGTGCACATTGTATATTCGATATAGTTTTGTGCACTTGATTGTATCATGTTTGATGATACATGTTTACTTGTGTTTTGTGTAAAGTTTAAACCATGGTTATGTAATGGTTAGGGTTTACATTTTCATATCTATTTATTTATTCATTTATTCATTTTGGAAAATGTAAAGCAAATGAGAAAATGGTGGCTTCTTTTGTTTTGTTCATGAAGCTTCATGAAGACTTTGACCAAGTTACCATTTTGTCTCATGCTTAACCCTAACCATCCCACTAACCATGATTTATTCTCTACACTTGACCATGGTTCAAGTTATGATAAGGATTATATTTCTTTTCTTTTTGATAATTCTTATCATAAAATTTCTTCTTCTTCTTCCTTGAACTTAAGAAGAAAAAGCTTTCTTCATCAATGGTGAATTGAGCAAACAAGTGAGAAATCCAATTCTAAAGTCTACCCACTTCCTATTTCTTCATCCTCTACCTCTTGCCAAGTAGTAGAGTGTGTTCTCTTCACAAGTTTTTGGACTTGGTGAAGTCGGAGCTTGATTTAGCGATGCCTCGACGTAGATCATCTTCGGCATGGACATCGACGACCTAGCTTGCCCATTCTCCGACGAAGCCGACGCTTGAACCCCGATTTGATTTGGACAGCGGAGAGGACCTCGTTGCGGAGCTATGGAGGTGGAGCACCGGATCTACAAAGGTTGTATTTCCGTATCTTGTAGTTAAGTGTTAACTTGTTAGCTTTTTCGCCTAGAAATCTAGCAAACGATCCGTAGTCGGGTCTCTCGGCACCCATAAATTTTTATATTGGCATGTTCGATGCCTTGTGAGACCTCACTAGGGTGCCTAGGAACCCTACAGGAATTTGGGTCCAAAATTTTTTCCATGTTTTGCTCTCTGGGTTTTGGTGTTTCAGGTGTTGTTTATTTTTGCTACTTTTTCGTGATGATTAACTCAATGCAAAGGTAACTCGGAGTGTTTCGTAGTCGTAATTTTAACTGTTTTCGGGTTACTTTAGACGTTGTTAAAAAGTTCAATCGGATATCAAATACCCTTTTTAACCCTTGCTGAAAATTTCCAAGTGTTGGAATTTTCTTAATTTAATTATATTCGATGGTCATGCAAGTAACTCTATGGATCCTCTAGAATAACAAAAACCTTAACTCGATTCTATGCCCTCGGAATCGTGACTGAACCATAGGGTTTGCCGTAGTTCCGCGGTATCATAGGTGTGGCATTGGTTTGGCCCTTCTAGGTTGGATCATAGGTACTGTGGCACGTTTTTGGGTACTTAACTTTGCTCAAGTGTTGAGCTTTTTGGGTAATTGTGGGTGTTTGTTGATTCGATCGGAATGTTTAACATCGTCTAGTTTTTCTGCGACCGTAAGTGTAAAATGTGGTATATCGCCGGTTTCGTTGCTATATGTCAACGACAATTGGGATACGCATATTTACTTACGTTGATGACATGTGATGTTATGCGTTGCTGTATATGTTATATTGGATCGTCGTGTTTTGAATAGCCGGGGGTTTTATATGAGATGAGAGTTTTTATTTTCATTCATGTAAAATTCTATGTATGTAATATTCTTTTATTGGGGCACTTGCGGGTTGAGGATGATGTCACCATTGTTGTATATTATTTACTTTTCCGCATTAGAATAGACCCAAGGAGAAGAGCACAAGTTACCGGGTTCTAGAGTCCAGTGCGAGAGCAACTCGAGGAGTCGAATCCGGGTCTCCTAACTCTAGAATTGGTAGGGTTGCTTATCACTCTCGTACGGGTCTAGGGGTGTGGGTTTGGCTATTCATCGCGACCGTGGAATCCGTGTTTTAATGGGTCTCAAAATAAAACACGGACCTCCTAATATATCCAATATTTCATATGTTTCTTCTGATGCGATATCTGTGATGTGATCATTTGATATGTTGAGATAGATACAGTGTATAGTATATGTGATATATTATATAGACGTTACTTATGTTTTATACCCATGCTGCCCCGCTCTGCCGTTAGTTACCTAACCTAACGGTGCATGACGGGACATCGAAGTGAATGCGGATGGCATAAGCGTACGTTGTATTTATCTGTGATGTTTAGGTGGCTTAAATGATGGGACTTCATTAATATGATTAATGAAATAAAAGAAACCTAAAGATGTTGTGGAATCGAATTTTCAAAAACAAGTAGGTACAGTTCTTGCTTTGCATAGTGGTGTTCCTTGTAGAACATCATGCACCTTATTCGATAAGGAAAGGGCTGAGATCCCTTCACCGGGAGTGACCCCTTTAGTAATAACTGGCAGATGCTACAACACTCGGTTTGTCTTTTGATTGCTTTCGGAGTTTTGCTTTGCATAGTAATATATATGATATATCCCGCACCTTATTCGATGAGGAAAGAGCCGATATCCTTTCACCGGGATTGACCTCTTTTGCAAAACTAGTGAAAGCCTCAAAAACACTCCTTTTCAAAATTTACTCGATTCTACAACGATATCAAGTTCATTACGCAAAAGGTTCTCTGAAAAACCTGTCGTAGCCCTCCGTCATTTCAGATAAGTCCTACTTAGTATTCTTGCTAAGTTTGTTGACCTGCGTCAAGGCGTAGTGTGTGGTAACTGACTAGTATTTATCTGCTTATGCATATGATGCAGATTGGATTAGGTTAGTCGTGCGACTTTGTTGGCCTGCGTCAAGGGTCGTACGGGTGGGTTTAATTCAATCAAGAAATGACGGGTTGAACTTGACTAGCGGACTGTGGTTTGTTGGCCTGCGTCAAGGTCATGGGACGCTAGGGGCAAAATATTATGAGGAATTTCAAATGTTGAAATTTGCATTGAGATTGCATAACTTCTATAAGATAGTTGGATCCCGATACTCACTGCGAGTAATTGTTACTCCTGCGAGTGTTTTACACATTGCAATTAGCCGATCAAGTAGGTGTCTAGAAATATATCAACGGGGTTACGCTCCAGGGAAAACGAGATTTATTTTAATTAGGTCTGTGCGAAAGCACGGGGAACCTTCCTCAATGTACCGGCACTGGCCTAGCTGAAATATTGGCGAACTTGTAGGGTGTAATTAATCCCGGATGGTCTTTCCTTTCAGGGTTTGAAGGAAGATTTGATAAAAACAGTAGGAGCCATCCTAATTAGATAAATTAATAACCAATCTGATCTTGCAAGAGCGCACGCAGAGTGATTTCTTCTCTCTCTCTCCAGTTAGCGACCATGTCACGCCTTAATCAAGATAATAATATGGATCTATTGACTGAACCCGCTTGTTATACTGTGCTGGAAAACGTTGTCCCGCTCCAACTTATAATTGTTATAAAACCGATCAGGAAATAGGGGATTACCTGGATTCCCGTGCCACCCAAACGAAGAAAGTGCATGATGATTCATCTTCTTCGGGTGTGTTCATTACCGAGAGCTGTTTTCTCAGTATCCTCTACGTCCTGGGTATGAGATACAGGATCAGGATCCCATATATGTAAATTTTTAAATGGGCTACAAACAGGTAGAGAACTGAGAACGGGTGATAAAAATTTCAAGAGTTGGAAACAGTGCAATTGTTGCAGCCAGGATGTTGGCAGTTATCACCCTGTATTACCAAATATATTGATTCTGAACAAATGTTATTAGATACCGAACCTGATATACAACATCATATCAGTCTCTTTATTTAATAAAGAAGGATATAATTTTGTATTGTTGGATAATCTTTTGAACATTTCCTATATCAAGAGTTGATCGGATCAGGCACGTTATCCAAAAGCATATACGTTCTAAATCAAACCACAGTTCTTAACATACAAAACACACACAAGAGGAAAAGTTCAGAAATGAACGAATCTTTCTTGAGGCATTGTAGACTAGGTCATGTTAATGCGACCCAACTAGCTATGTTACGTTAAGATGCATATTTAAATCAGTTTGAATTTACATCTTATGAAACTTGCCAGTCATGTCACAAAGATAATATGACCACAGCTCCGTTTAAATGAAACAGAGAAAGAGTTAGTGAACTCTTTGGATTGATACATGATAATGTATGTAAGTCCCCTGTCTACATATGCTAGGACTGGTTCTTTGTACTTCATTACATTCATTGATGATCTCTTATGATTCAGACATATGTTCCTATTGAAACACAAGCCTGAAACTTTTGTGAAACTCAATGAATATAAGTCAGAAGTAGAGAACCAAAATGGGTATAAGTATTATGTCCTTTGATGTGATCAGGGAGGAGAATACTTGAGCACGGAATTCCAGGATTATTCTAAAGGAGAATGAGATTCTCTCTCAGCATTACTCCTCCGTATACACCACAGCACAACGGTGTATCGGGGCGGAGCGATTGCACCCTATTAGATATGGTGTGCTCTATGATGAGTATTACCGAGTTGCCTATTTCTTTTTGGCGGTTATGCACTTGTGAAGCTGTATACCTATTGAATGGCGTTCCAACCAAATCAGGTGCCTACCACTCCATATACGATATGGTATGGGAAGAGCTCATCTCTTAAGCAAGTTAAGATTTGGAGTTGTTCGGCCTATGTCAAAGAAAAATACGGACAAGCTCAAGGCAAGGTCAGTTCTGTAGAAGTTTGTTGGATATCCCTAGAATTCGCAAGGGAATATCTTCTACCGCACCGAGGAACAAAAGATGCTTTATTTCTCTGCATGCCACCATTTTTAGAAAAGGGATTTATTTTGGAAAGAAATTTATAGTCATGAGGTAGAACTGGAAGGAGTTCCAGCTATACAAACTACAGCTGATGATTTGGCAGAACCGGAGGATTAAAGAGCTCCCATTGAACCTCAGCCTCTCCGCTGATCTAGTAGGGTTCCTCACCCACCTGAGAGATACTTTTGTTTCTCTATGACAGTGGGAGCGGGAATTGCATTATAAGATGATGACCCAACTAGTTTCGAGCAGGCAATCAAGAGTGGGGACTCTGTGAGAATGGCTGGATGCTATGCGATCTAAGTTGGAATCTATTTACACCAACGAAGTATGGACTTTGGTTGCTATATCTGAAGGGTTAAATCCCCATCAGAAACAAGTATATCTTTAGAAGATTACTTGGTGTGGATGGAAATGTCGAGACTTTCAAAGCTAGACTTGTTGTAAAAGGTTCTCGTCATCGAACAGGTGTGGTTTAAGCTGAAACCTTTTCTCCGGTCGCTATTGTTAAGTCCATCCGGATCCTACTTGCCATTGATTCATACCATAACTACGATATCTGGCGGTTGGGTGTCATGACTGCTCTTCTAAATAGTGAGTTAGAAGAGAGCGTCTATAAGTACACAGCCAGAGGGCTTCGTAGACAGTGGGAGCAGCGGAAACATATGCAAATTGCTTTATAGGATAAAGCAGGTATCACGGAGTTGGAACATCTGTTTTGATGAAGTAGTCAAAACGTTTGACTTCATCAAAATGGTATATGGACCTTGTATATACAAAAATGTAGTAGAGAATGTGGTAATGATCCTCGTATTATACGTAGATAACATACTCTTGACAGGAAAGGTGTTTCTTTTGCTACACTTGGTCAATCTCCTCTTATCACAAGGATTCTCCGTATAGGATCAAGGTGATACCTCCTAAATCCTGGATTTAGGATCTATGAGATAGATCTAAATGGATGTTAGGATTCTCACTAGGTGTAGTGAGATGGTATCAATTGATCCTGGGGAGAATCACTGGAAAGCTTCCAGAGTGATAAGGTCGACTGAATGTGAGTCACAGGCATTGTCTTTACCCTCAGTAGAGGAACGGTATGTTGGAAGAGTTCCAAGCTGGATACCATGGCATACTAGACGATAAAGGCTGGATACATCGCTACCAAAGATGCTACCAAAGAGGCAGTCTGGGTGTATATTAGTTTTTGAGATGAACTTTGTTCATACCATTGCGAGACAATGGAGTTGTGGCTTATGCCTAGGAACACTCGTTCCATCAGTGATCCAGACATATTCTAAGGCAGTATCACCTGATCATGGAGATGGTTGATCTCCAGGGAATCGAGGTTAGGAGAGTAGACTCAGAGGACAACACGGCGGATCCACACACAAAGGCCTTTTTCCCAGAGAGAGACTTTTATGGGATGGTTGAGTATGTGATACTATAACCACTGCTATTAGATGGCCCTAGTGCAAGTGGGAGATTGTTAGTTATATGCATGCCCTAAAGGCCATTACTATACATGATATGTATATTGTAGTGGATGCTTGGACATATATAGGGAGGACTTTCTTGCTCGACATGATAGTATGATATCTGGTTACTCTTTACCTTAACGTGTACACTGATTGTCTCTCTGTTACATGTTGGTAAAGCCCTTAGGATGTGTACTTGACTACCTAGACTATGATGCAGATCATAGTAGTGGGGATAGTGTAGTCCATAAGTACATCCTTTAATGTCCCTAGTCATGGGTGTATCGAGATGGGGAATCGATATACCAGAATAGACTACCGTATAGCTTCTCGACCCATGTAGATGGGCGATGGATGATCCCATATCCATTGGTGTTTGACATCAGAAATGGTATACGGTTGCTCAGTGGAGACTGGGTACACTGGACGGACTCGCCGAGAACTCCCAGATGGTATTATACCTCACGTCAGATGGCAATTCTCTGGTGATACTGGCACAGGTTAGTCTGTAAACCCGAGATCGTCATAGAGTCTTGTGCGATTCCCACTATGTTTTGATTTCCACCTTACCACATCCAAGAGGGCGTGCAAAACGGTGGTTTTTGGGTACAGTCCCGAGTCATATGGAGGCAATGAGCGATAGGAGGGTTTTCGTCTCTCCCGGTATTGGGGGTTGATGTTGCGCTGTGCTCAAGTGGCCATAACAAGAAAGTCCCTGGCCAGGGCTGGTTTAGAGATTTACTGGAAAGTGTTACCGGTAGTTTCTCGACCCGTTATGAGCCTCATATCGGCATGACTTACCGGTTATTGGGGTCTGACGTTTACCACTCCTAGACTTGATATGCGACAATCATACGAGGAGACCGGACTGTACGGTAGTGTCACTGTCAGGCTTTTGCAGGAGTTGGAGCGGGCTTGCGTGCCGATCTCCTAATTGCTCAATACTCGGGTAGCCGTTACGTTCATCTAGTACCGCTGACGGCTTGTCGATGCTTGATATGATTATCACCTACTGCCGGCGTATTGACGAGTCTTTAGAGTCCTACATAGAGGTTTTACTGGCTCTGGAAAAACGAAATAGGAGCGCATATGTGATATGTGCGGGACCAAGAAAATTGCGTGTATGTGATACCGTATTCTATTCTCGCGACTTTTGTATCGTTCGGTTATATGTGATATAGCCGGTTTATCTAATTTAGTGTTGATTCGATAAATTGGTACATTTAGTGTTAGTCGGTTATATGTGATATAGCCGGATTATTAAATCAAGTGTTGATTTAATAATTTACTGTATAATTGGATATTTGATATACTAATTTACATTAACTAACATTATCTCACTTAAGCATTCTTTTCTCACTTGTGTGTACAGGTAATATTTATGTGTTATATATTGATGTGCATTATATTTTGTGTGTGTCATGGTTGTTGATACACACTACATGGGTGTATAAGACATACACCATTTTAATTATAATGGTGGGGTTTTAATATTCAAAGAAAATACAAAATTAGTGGATAATTGTTCAAAGCATGAAGCTTATTGAAGCTTGTGAGTGCTTTGACAAAGTCCACCCAATTTGTTTTACTTAGGATATTTATTAACCTAACCACTATAATTAGCCATGGTTATGTTTCTACATGAGTTAGTATATGATACACACTCACTGTAACGTGTCATTTTTGAATTAAAAAAGAAAAGAAAATGAAAGAAAAGGTGTCATTTTTTCATTTAATGAAGCAATTAATGAATTAAACTAGAACTTTCTTCTTCTTTTTTGCACAAAACACCCCCCACACCCTCATGGCTGGCCTCTCTCCTCCCCTTGCTGCCCTTGTTCTTCCTCACTCATTTTTCATTATTTCTTGCACAAATAAATCATGATAAATCCAATTTATTTCATAGAAATTCAAATAAAATCCAAAACCTTCATTCTTCTTCACAAAAGTTGCTTCGATCTTCATTCTAGTGAGGATTTTGGAGGCTAAAGTTTGGTTTTATCCTTGATTCAAGTGGTGTTCTTGAAGGTATAAAACCTTAACTCTAATCTCTTTTTTTGTTGCTTAATACTTTATGCTAGCTTAATTAGATGTTAGTTTAAGATTTTAATTTCATGTTTGAAATTCAAGACTTGATTCTTATGATAATCTAGTTAGGGTAAAACTTGATTTATGTGTTTAATGTTTATTTGAAGTGTTAATTTATGTTTTGGAGAAGCTTAAACTAGTAGAAAATGCTAATTTTTGTTAATTACTAGTTTGTTTAATTAAGGATTTTTGCTTACTAGGTTTTTGCTAAAGCTTAATTAAGCAAGTTTAAAAATATAGAAATGGTTTAAATGGTTAACTTTGCTATTTGAAGATATTTGTAAATTATAGTTTTGGTAAAACTTGTAGTTTTGTGCTATAAAGATAAGTACTGCTTACTAGATTTCGGTAACTTTTAGGCGTGGGTTTCTTTTGGCGTTGCGACGTTATTTATTTTGAGTCCACGTTTATTATTGTGTTTGAATGCGCGATCGGGACGATCGAAATCTAGACTAGGTGTTTCGTAGTTTGGCGACCCTAGTTAGGATTTTTGGCGGATGTCGTGCGCGTTAGATGCGCTAAGCGCGCAGTGTAATTTTCAGGGCGTTATTCTTGCGTTTCGATGTCTTTTCGTTGATGTAGAATATATGCTTATGTGATGTGTTTGTGAAATTTTAGGTTCGCAAGCGGGGACTTCGGACACTGCGACAAGGGGAAAACAGGTGGTAGGCTTCACCTAGCTTGGAGCGTTGGTGAGTAGATTTAACATCTACAGGGGAATCACCCGTATGGCGTTATGCGTCAGGGCTAGAGATTTTATTACGTGTCGCATATTCTACGTTATTGTTAGAATTGAGCCTTTACCCTATTACTTAGATGTAGTTGTGCCTGGACTAGTAGTAGTAGGACATTGCACATATTATTGACGATTCATGTTGCACGAGCACTGATTGTTTGCTACACACACCATCAATAATTGCCATGTCACGCATAACCCACTTATAGATATAATATTGCTTGGTTAGGGGCATTGAGACTTTGATTCATATTTCGTTACGCAAGGACTTATAGCATACCTGTATACCTACATGCTTACACATATGTTCTGACATACTTACATGCTAGTTATCTGTATACCTATAGTGTATCGTACCATTAGTGATAGGTGCATACACACTTTACGATACAACTACAGGTATACTTTGCATATATGTTACTTATACCGGGGGGTACCCTACATATTTTACCTATACCCAGGGGGGTATACTATATCATTTGCTTATAGGTAGACACCTATACTTAGTTGTACCATATTGATTTCGCATACATCTCGTTTCAGCTACATATTTTCCTTTATATGCTCGCATTTCAGATACATCGCACATATTTATTCCTGGATTTGCGCATGGTTATTTGGATTTTACATGATGTTTTCTGGATTTGGGAACCGCTGGAGTTCATGAAATTATGCATTAATTGAAAAACCCGGTTTCCTTGATATGATATTTGAGCAGCCACCATGAGATTTATCGGTTTTGATTATATACTCAATACGAGGTGTGGATGCCGTATGAGGGTACATGGTGGGGCCCGGTATGGTTCCCCTCGGCAAGAAGATCGATGGACTTTGCCGATTGAGCGTGGAGGCGGGCGAGTACCTACCGGTGACAGTACCAATGACTCGGCGGGGATCGTGGGGATACCGTTGGGAATCATGTACGTATAGATACGTCGAGAGGCGAGGGTCAGAGCTAGGCACTCGAGCTTTCGGGATAGCGTATGATACGTACCTATCAGGGGGCCAGTCGTGGTGACAGCACCTGATAGATCAGTATTTCTGTGTCGATGTTTGGCACATTGGTTTCATGATATTTCTAATTACTCTTTTGTATATATAACAGTGGATTGAGCCGTTGTTATATATACCCTTACACCAATATTAGTGGAATGGGACGCTAATATATGTGTATTGACCTCATCATATTTATTTATGTCATTATATTTAGGATGTTAAAATTTTGCTGGAAATTTGATTCGGGATATAAGAGATTCATTTGAGATTGGATACTGGAGAGATATGTGAGATCTACTTGATATTGTACATTCGAGATATATGAGATCTACTTGATGTTGTACATTTGAGATATGTGAGATATACTTGATATTGTACATACCAGATATGTGAGATCCACTTGATTTTCTACATTCGATATATACGAGATATACTTGATGATTGTACATTCGATATATGTGAGATATACTTGAGGTTGTACATTCGGGATATATGAGATATACTTGATATTGTGCAATTGAGGAGATGTGATACTTAGATAATATGAGAGCCAAGTTGGGGGCTGATTCAAGAAATTGGTATTTAAATTGTCTTGCTGGATTGTGATCCTACCACGATATCAGGATTCCGTGGAAATGACATACTTCACTCCATACCCCACCTTATCTGTTTGTGCACTGCTTCTTATATTAGTAGTACCTGTTAGTGTACCTTTCATGATTATTGCACAGTTACATTCTCATATCCCTATCGCATGATTATTGCACACTGTTGTCATATCATTATTGCTTTATATATATTGGTTGTATCTGCTAGTGTACTTTCCATTATTCTGCATTCATATGACATGTTATTACTGTTAACTGCATATCTTAGATTCACGCTTTACGTGCATACTTGCGATTACCTGCATATGTTATTTACTATTCACGAGTTGGCAACTCACCCCCGTTGTGCCACAGGGTTTGCAGGTGTTCCTCAATATAGTCAGAGGCAGGCTATTAACACACATCTTATCATCTTTTGCTACGGATACCGCATCAGCTCACAGTGTGCAGTTTGCTTAGGTGGGTTTTGTGGTTATTCATTGTATTGTATATTTGTTGTATCCCTGTACTCTCCATCTACTATTTTCATATTGACTTAGAGACTTGGTGAGGACGATGTTGTATATTATGTTGGATTTGTTGTCTTTTATACAGTTTCCTTTCTATCGTCTTCTATTTCTTCGCTACGGCGTCGTATATTTGTTGTGGTGGTTGTTTTCTGCCTTTGGGCGTGGATTTGCTCCCGTTGGGGATGCTTTACTTTATATTTATGTTGTACCCATTTTTGGGGTTGGTTTTTATAAAGGAGGTGCTGCCGAAATTTTCAAGAAAGAAAATTGGACTTAAAGAATTTATACTTGAGATTTTTTAAAGGTTTAAACAATGTTTCTTATCATTTCTTGTCTTTTAATGGTTTAGATTTCTGGGTTTTGGCTTTCTTTTACTATGTTACGCCTGTAGACGTTGCATAGTATTAGGGCCGTCACGTGCCAATTTCGGGTCGTGACACTCACCCATGGTTAATGATCTCACTTTGGATTAAGCTCATTATCTTCCTCTTTCTTCATTTTCTTCTTCTTCCAAAAGAAAAGATTACTAGGGTTTGATAATAGTGAGAAAGTAATGTGAGAAAAGAAATTCTAAACTAAGCCCACTTCCTATTTCACCATCCTCTACTAGATTATCACTTTAGTATAGGGTGTTTGCTTCACTTTGTTGAAGTAGTAGCTTGAGTTCGTATCCCCTCGACGTAGATCATCTTCGGCCTCGAAGACTTCAAGCAAGACCGTTGCCTTCTTCTCATGGAGCCGTCCAAGAGTCCGAGAGAAACATGATCGCAGCGAAGGGACTACTACAATGAGCTTTTGAAGTGAAGGACCAATCTACAAAGGTTGTATTTCTATTTCACTTAGATGTAAATGGTTTACATTAGTTTACGTATGAATTTCTAGTTGACGATTCTAGTTTAGAGTTCCTTAAAACGACAAAATTTTGAAAATGGCATGGGCGATGCCTTCCGAAACCTTGCTGCAGTCAATAAGAACCCCAACAAGTAGGTACTCACTGCGCCAATTATAGGCCTTAGTGCAAGTAGGAGATTGTTGGATATGTATGCCCTAGAGGCCTTCAATGTATAGGATGCTAGGGATATATATGTATAGGACAATCTTGCTTGATATGATAATATGCTATTTGGTTTGACTTGTTCTTAACATGTGATGTGTTTTACTTTGTATTTAATATACATGTTGATAAAGCCCGTAGGATATTTGGCTGACTACCTGCGTTGTGACGGCGATCATACTTGTGGGAGCTAGGTAGTCAAAAGGCACATCCTTAAAAGCATCCCTAGTTGTTGGAGTATCGAGACAGGGCATCGTTACTCCAGAGTAGACTAGTGTATACATATCTAGACTTTGACGAGGGGCGATGGATTGGTCCCGCAACCATCGGTGTGGTGCACCTAAGATATGTTGGATATGTATGCCCTAGAGGCCATTATTGTATAGTACTAGTTTGTATAATATATTCTGGAAGCTTGGGATATATATACGGGTTTACGACAGTCTTTCTCAATATAGTAGTATGCTACTTGGTTTGTTTCTATCTTAATATGTGTATATGTTTTTTTTAACATATTGCTAATATATATTGATGGGGCCCTTAGGATCTTTGCTTGACTACCGGCGTTGTGATGGCGATCACACTAGTGGGGGCAAGGTAGTCTATAAGCACATCCTTATACAGGTCCCTAGTCATAGGATTATCGAGACAGGGTATCGATACTCCAGAGTAGACAGGTGCATATGCTTCTCGTCCCAGCAGGGGAGATGGTCTGTCCCACAGCCATCAGTACGTCGTACTGGAGATAGTATGCAGATGCTCGTTAGGTTACGAGTACAGTGGACAGGACTCGCGCGGGAACTATTGGTTGGTATTATACTTATCATCAGTTAACAGTTCCCTGGTGACATGAGTACAGCTTAATCCATTGACTTGACACTGTCACTTCACCTTGAGTGTGTTCCCACTATTCTTAGATTACTACCCTACCACGGCTCTATTGAGTCTTGCAAACAGGTAGTAGTTGGGTGCATTCCTGAAGCACTTAGAGGCAGTGACGGTTAGACTGGATTCGTCTTTCCCGGTATTGGGAGTTGATATCGCGCTGTGTCTAGGAGAGCCATTCCACAAAGTCCCTGGCCAGGGCAAGCGAGATTTACTGGTAGTGTTTCCAGTAGTTTCTCAGGGTATTCTGGGCTACACTCCGACACGACTTGTACCGCTATTAGGGGTCTGACGTTTACCGCCCCTAGGCCCGACATGCGATACTCTTAGACGAACAGACCGGACTGTACGGAGATTGTCACATTCAGGCTCAGTAGGAGTTCAGATGGGTTCCCCTCATCGGTCTTCTTATAGGCATCTACCTGGGGACCGTTACGTACAGCGAGTACCGCTTGCGGCCTATTGTTAAACCCACTGCCAGCGTAGTGTCGAGTCTTTAGAGTCCCACACAGAGGGTTGTTCACCTTTGGGCGAAACGAGTAGAGGTCGTATGGTTTTACGACGGGGTTCGTTCACATATGCGTACTTGTACGCGTTTGGTGTTCGGACAGTTGATATTCGTGGGCGTTTGTTTAAGCCGGATCCTAGTATTTGATTTTGGCTTAGTTCAGTCTCATTGCATTCGTGTTCTTCGGAACGCGAAAGCGGGTATGTATATACAGTTGATAGAGACAAATGAAGGAGACATCTCATTAGGGTTTTGACTATTGACTTGATTAAGATCTTAATGAGATAAAGGTAATTGATTAATAGTTTTAATTAGTGATATTGTGTTATGGTTATTTGGATTGACCACTTGACTTGTTGACCAAAATTGACTAAGATATTTTTCTTAAGCAAAGGATTCTTTGCTTAGCATTAATGGTGACATGATAATGGTCAAATCAAATGAACCATCACAACTTTTTTGCTAATTAAAATTATTATTCTTTTATGGTAATATGAGAGCTATCTCTTCATTCTATCATATTGATTCTCTCTACTAGCTCTCTCTCAAACCCTAACCCCTCACGTGTTGAGAACCAAGGGAAATTGAGATCAAACCATAAAATCACTCTCTACTCACTCTAGGGTTCTCAGTCTAGAAAGCAAAGCACTCTAATTATTTCATGGTTGAGGTAGGAACTCAAGGTAGAGGCCTTCGGGTGGATCTTCTTCGATATAGAGAAGCCGGTGAGGAGGAGCCATCTAGATCATTCCAAGGAGCTCACAACAAGGAGAAGGAGGAGTTCAAGTTTATAGTATAACATTCTATCATAGTAGATAGAACACTATTCTTTTACTAGTTAGGTTTATGGTAAAGATCCGGGTTTTAGTGTTATTCTAGCGCCAAGTTTATGTACGTCGTAAAATTTTTGTTCCGCATTTGGCCACGGAAGTTGGCCGGGGCGCTAGTGTAACCCTTCATGGTATCAGAGCCTACCCATAAACCCTACTAGCTAGTTTGCACAAGGTAAAAATCTCGATTTACAAATTTTTCGGAATCATGAATCTATGTTCATGAGCTTGCTGTCGATTTTCGAAGTTTTCCTAAAATTTTTATGGAAATCCTAGAATTACATGCAGGCGAAACTATAGCTACAGAAAAGATTTGGGGGCCTAGCTCCAAAATTCCACCGCGGAAAGTGAGCAAAATGGCGCATTTTGCGGCGCTTCCGCGGCACTTTTTGGGCTACGGTACCCAAAATTTTTTCTGAGGCTCTATTTCATGAAAATATGATATTTGTGATATATAGTTTTGGCCCTGGTTTATTTGAGTGCTGGATTTACTTTTGGGGCCTATTTGGAAAAGTTTAGTCGATCGAAATTTTAAATGTGTATTTTACAGTACATTCACTTTTACCTGCGACCGGGAATGTCACTCGATCGGTAAAACTCGTCTTATTGCTATATGTTCTTTTAGACGGGTTTAGCGAACGTGACATTCGCGTTGAAGTTGTGTGCTTGTTCTGTGGTTATGGTTGGATAGTCGTGTTTGATAGCATGTGATGAAATGTTAGTGGTGCAATTTAAATTCTTTTGTACATTTGTTATTGCGGGGCGAGCGTCCGACATGTGGGCTGCCGTAATTGCCGGGTTTTAGATTATTTTGGGGCATGACCGGGTTTAGGTCAATGTCACCGTTTGAACATATTATTTTCTATTTCTATACTAGGATTACCCCGCGGTGGAGTGCACGAATAGCCGGGTTCTAGAAAGGCAGCAAGCCCACATCTCATGGCGTTGAGACGGAGGGGATTCTTTCTCATGGTGTTGAGACGGAGGGGGCTTCATTCTATAATTGGCGGGCTATTCGCCGCACTCGTAGGGGGTGCTGGTTTTCATTGCATTGGCTATCCCTACGACCGGGAACGTCGGGTTTTATTTGTGGCTCAAATGAAACCCGGGGCTCCAAGATTATCCACCATTCTGTATTGTTGGCTGTGTTTCTGTGATGTTGTTTACTATCATGTCTGGGATGAATGTTGTATATACTTATATATATATATATACTAGTAGATGTTGTATATGTTTTGCACCCGCGCTAGTCCAGCCCCCGCTCTGTCGTTAGTTAAGTAACCTAACGGGTGATGACGGGGACCAGTGGCGAATGCGGATGGCATATACATACATTGTATTTTCGTTCTTTTCTGGTGTGGTAGGTTACATTGATGGGACATCATTAATTTTGGTTAATGCAAGAAAATAAACCTAAAAGATGTTGTTGGAACCAAGTTTTAAAAACTGACATTACATACGTTCTTTTTGCTTTGCACAGTGATGTTCGGTTATGAATATCCAGCACCACATTCGACAAGGCAAGGGCTGAGATCCCTTCATCGGGAGTGACCCCTTCAGTAAAAGTTTGCGTCAACGTAATAACTTCACTATAGTCGATTATTTTTGCTTTCCATCATGGTATTCAGTTTGGAATATCCCGCACCTCATTCGACGAGGAAAGAGCCGAGATCCCTTCACAGGGAGTGACCACTTTAGCAAAATTTTTCGCCACTATATATTTTAAATGGAAATCAGGTTCCTTTAAAGATATCAAGTTCATTACGTTAACGGGTTTTTCGCCAAAAACCCAGCCGTAGCCCTCCATCATTTCCTACAAGTACTATTTAGTATTCGAGCTACGTATTTTGGCATTGTCAAGGCGTAGTGATCGATAGCTGAGTATTGCTTGTTTGCAGCTTTATTTTCAGATTATTTAGGACAGTCGCATAGCTATGTTGGCATTGTCAAGGGATATGCGGGTGGGTCAAAGTTAATCAAGATAATGACGGGCCGAACTTGACTAGCAGTTTATGATATGTTGGCTTTGTCAAGGTCATAAACCGTTAAGGGCAAAAACCACATCGGGAGTTTCAAACATACAGGAAACTTGCAGATTTAGCATACCTTCTGGAGTGTAGTGACTAGAGTGGATCCCATCTAGGTCATTACACAATGATAGTTGGATCCCAATCACACTGATGAGTTGGATTACTCTCGGGAAATTATTTCACTTAACAATCAATGCTATAAACCAGGTAAGTGTTTAGAACGGTGTTAGCGGGGCTGCGCCTCCAAGGAAAAGAGGTTATGTAATTAAGGAATTTCGCGAAAGCGTTGGAAAACCTCCCTCGAAGTACCAACACTAGCCTGGCTGAAAGGTTAAGCAAGTATTGTGACGTGTGATTAAATCCTGACTAGTTCTTATTTTAGGGTTTGAAGAAGAATTTGAGAAAACAGTGGGAGCCATCTTAGTTAGATAAATTAATAACCAATCTAATCCTGCAAGAGCGCACGCTAAGTGTTTCTTTTCTCTCTCTCCTGGTAGCAACCTTTTCACACCCTAATCAAGATAATACAATGTATCGCTTGACCGATCCAAATTCTTATTCGAGGCTGGGGAACGTCGGTTCTGTAGGATATAGTGCCCTCTAAGTCAATTATTGGATTGTAGGTACGTGATTGCAATGATTGAGGTAGGACCTATACCGATAGAACAGTCTTACTCGAGATGATAGTATGCTATCTGGTTTGTCTTTATCATCATGTATATGTTGATAAATCCCATAGGATTCTTGCTTGACTGCCAGCAGTATGATGGCGATCATATATGTGGGAGCTGGGGTCTATAAGCACATCCTTAAAGTGTCCCTAGTCATGGAAGTTTCGAGACAGGGCATCGATACTTCGGAGTAGACTAGTGTATACATTCGAGACCCCGACGAGGGGCGGTGGCCGGTCTCACAAGCCATTGGTGTTACTTGATTCACCTAAGATGTATACAGGTGCTCATTGGGTTATGAGTACACTGGACAGGACTCGTCGGGAACTTGCTAGTTGGTATTATACCTAGCGTCAGATAGCAGTTCCCTGGTGACATGTGTATATGTTAGTTCATCGACCTGAGGTCGTCATTTGTCTCGTGTGAGTTCCCACTGTGCTTTGATTTATACCCTACCACGGGTCAAAGGAGTCGTGGAAACAGGTAATTTTTGGGTACAGTCCCGAGCCACATAGAGGCAGTGAGCAGATCGTCGGGGATTCGTCTCTCCCGGTATTGGGGGTGAGATCGCGCTGTGTTTAGGAGAGCCATTACACGAAATCCCTGGCCAGGGTAATCGAGATTTACTGGAAGGTATTCCAGTAGTATCTCAGGGTGTTCTGGGCTGCTCTCTGACACGACTTATACAGCTATTGGGGGTCTGACGTTTACCGGCCCACTAGGCCCTATATGCGATACTCATAGACGAATGGATCAGACTGTATGGATATTGTCACTGTCAGACTCAGTAAGGTTTCTGGATGAGTTCACTCGTCAACTTCCTTTCCAATCAATACATAGGCAACCGTTACGTACAGCTTGTACCTCTGACGTGCTAGTGGTTATACCCAGAGCCAGTGTGTTGATGAGTCATTAGAGTCCCACACAGACACTTTCCCAAGTTCGGGCGAAACATTGTAGATGCCGTATAGTTTTATGGCAGGGTTCAGAAAATGCACGTGCGTTTTCGCACGTGTCATTTTTCGGGCAGATAATACTGGTAGGCTTTGGTTTAAGCCGGATCCCAGTATTATACTGTGTAGATATAATATCTTTGTCTCAGTTGCATTTGTATTCGGTCGTAATACAAATGCGGGTATGTTTACACTATTACGTGGTTGTCCTGAAATTCGTTTCAGGATCACTTTTGGAAGTTTCCGGTTTCCTGTTTTCTATCACCCGTATTTAACATTCGGTTAAATGCGGATTTATCTTTTCGTCATGAGTGCGGAAGGTTCTTGATGATGACTAGGATTAGTGACTCATCATGGCATTAATTATTTAGTGACTTAGTTTTCATGACTCATTCTTGCATTAATTACTTTGGTGAGGTGTTTAATGTGAGTCACCATTTGCATTAATGGTTTTTTGGTAATGCTTAAGATATTTCTCTTTGATCTTTTGCCTTGTGGTTACTCTCCACTCTCCTATACTGACCTCCCTCCTCCTTATATATGGCCGGCCCCCTCTTGTGGGAATGATGAGAGATTTCCTTTGAAAAGATTATGATAGATTAGTGTATGGAAATTTCGTAGCTCAATTTCCATTTACCCGATTCCAAATGGAAACTTTATTAACCGTTCGTCCATAGCTTTGGACGTAACGAGACAAAGTGTTCTACTCATTATCTACATTAATCTTGGTCATCTCTTTTAGCAAACTTGATGATCGAGTTGCCTCGGTTCAGAGGCGGGAGCCCGTTTAAAGATCCGTCGACGTGGTGCCACCTGGACGACGAGACCGGAGTTTTCAGAAGATCGAAGCCGCCGCAACAAAGCGTGGGATGATGGTTGAAGACCGAAGGACTCGGATCGTTCGACATAACATTTCTACCCACTTTGTAGTTTGTTAGTTTAGATTTAATGGCAGATCCGGGTTATAGTACGCGATAGCGCCAGTCGTAAAAGTTTTTGTTCCGCATTCGCCGTCTGTTAAATGGCCGGGGCGCTACCGTGGACTTACAGTGGTATCAGAGCCTCACCATTAAGCTATACTAACTTGTGCTAACGCGTTTAAAAGATCGATCGAACGGAATTTCTGAAACTACAATTTTCTGTACAAAAAGTTTCTGTCGATATTAAATCAGGTCTAAAAATTATTTTGAGCACTTCAAAAAACAGAGCAGGCTTTTTGAAGCAAACCGTACAAATTTGGTCACGTGATCACATATAACAGCTGCGGAGCCGCGGTCCAACCTAGGTTTTGACCGCGCATCCGCGGCCGTTTAGTGGGAACAGTGATCCAAAATTGTACAGGGGCTTCTACACAGAAAATTGTGGTTTTTGGTATATTTCTTTTGGGCCCAGATTTTATTACTTTACAGCAGATGTACGTGGGGCCAACTTCGGGAAATTTTGTCGATCGAAATTTAAACGTGTTAGTTTACAACATTTACATTATATCTCCGACCGGGAATGTCATTTGATCGGTAAACTGAGTCTGATTGCTATAGTTCTTTTAGACGGGTTTGCGAACGTGACATTCGCGTTGATGTTCTGTGTTGTGCTATGATGTTGTGGATTTGTCGTGGTGGATAGCAGTGTGCAATGGTAGTGCTGTTTGGATTTATTTGTACATTTGATATTGCGGGGCGAGCGTCCGACTTATGGACTGCCGTCACTGCTTGTTTGTATATTATTCTTTTGGGGCACGACCGGGATGAGGTCGATGTACCCGTTGTATATATTTTCATTTCTGTACTAGATTTATCCCGCGACAGAGTGCACGGATAGCCGGATTCTGGAGGGCAACAGGTCCGTATCTCATGGGTTTGAAAGGCAGAGGGGCCTTACTCTAGAATTGGCAGACTATTCGCCGCACTCGTAGGTGGTACAGGTTGACCCAAGGAGGGGAGCTCAAGTTACCGGATTCCGTGAAGTGCCGGGTGGTCCATTCATTATGCTGTAGGGGGCTACCTCGCTTCAGGTTTTGGCGGGTAACTTGCCGCACCCGTAGGGGTCTAGGTTTCATTGCATAGGCTATCCACACGACCAGGGGAACGTCGGGTTTCAGTAGCGGCTCTGTGAAATCCGGGGATCCCAGATTATCTGTATTGTTTTGTGATGCTTATTACTTTTCTGTAATATTGCATATTATCACGCCTGGAGCGATTATTGTATATTAGTCTATATACTATTAGATGTTGTATATGTTTTACACCCGCGCTAGTCCAGCCCCCGCTCTGTCATTAGTTAAGTAACTTAACGGGTGATGACGGGACCCAGTGACGAATGCGGATGGCATATACGTACATTTGATTT
Organism: Agapanthus africanus; assembly: GCA_030015575.1. Classification (NCBI taxonomy): domain Eukaryota; kingdom Viridiplantae; phylum Streptophyta; class Magnoliopsida; order Asparagales; family Amaryllidaceae; genus Agapanthus; species Agapanthus africanus. The sequence goes on along the minus strand of CM057337.1, from coordinate 468,088,653 downwards.
TCGTTCTTCTCTGGTGTGATTGATTGATGGGACTGCGTTGATTCTTATCAATGCAAGATAAAACAAACCTATATTTGATGTTGTTGGAACAAATTTTAAAAGGTGTTAATACAAAGACATTTCCTTTTGTTTTGCATAGTGATATTCAGTTAGAATATCCAGCACCTTATTTGATGAGGCAAGGGCCGAGATCCCTTCAACGGGAGTGACCCCTTGGCCAGAAGTTTTGCGTCAGGGTAATAACTTCAATATAGTCGATTACAAGTTGCTTTGCATCGCGGTATTCAGTTAGAATATTCTGCACCTCATTACACGAGGAAAGACCCGAGATGCCTTCACCGGGAGTGACTTCTTTAGCAAAAGGTTTTCGCCACTATTTTTGTATAAAATGCTATCAAGTTCCTTCAACGAGATCAAGTTCATTACGTTAAAGGTTTTCGCCAAAAACCAGCCGTAATCCTCTGTCATTTCTTATGGATGGTCAGTAGTATTCAAACTATGTTTGTTGGCCTACGTCAAGGCATAGTGTTTGGAAGCTGCTGCGTATTCATTTATTGCATAGATAGATGCATTAGTTTAGGACAGACGTACAGCCTTGTTGGCTTACGTCAAGGGCATGTACGATGACTTAAATTAATCAGGACAATGACGGGTAGAACTTGACATGTGGCTTATGATTTGTTGGCCTACGTCAAGGTCATAAGAGCATGGGATAAAAATTATATCGGGAGTTTCAAACATACAGGAAACTTGCAAAACTTGAGCATACCTTCTGGAGTGTGAGAACGTGAGTGGATTCCTTCACGTTATCATGCGATGATGGTTGGATCCCGATTCTCACTGATGAGTTGGTTTACTTTTCGGGTGATCCCGACTAATTATTCTTTCAGGTTTGGAGGAGAATTTGAGATTACAGTGGGAGGTTTACTAAATTAGATAAAGTGATAACCATTCTGATCTAGGTTAGAGTGCACGCTGAGTATTTCTTTTCTCTCTCTCTTTGGCAGCGACCTTTGACCGACCCCAGACTATAACTCAGTTTCCAAGTTGACCGAACCTTCTTAAAATACTGGCTTTTAGATTGTCTATAGTTGCATAAGTCATTGCCGCTCCTTCTTTTACCCGTTGTATTTCTCAGAACAACCCGTATTACTACGGACATCCACTTCCATTGATAGATCCATCGTATGGTTATATACGAACTCGGAGGGATTTCTTTGAGGATGGATCCAGGTTCAGGAGAAATAGAATTGGTTTATTCAGTTGTCTTTTATTATCACCTTCTCTCAGGTTGCGAGGGCTCCTTAGTTTAGGAGAGTACACCTATTATGCTTATTGGATAGTCTTATTCCAAACCATAGGCAGGTGCCGAAAGGTAGGGAATGAAGAAAACCAATTAACCTAAGTAGGGTGTGCAGAAGGTAATATGTAAAGACAAATAAAGGAATTAGAAAGAGGGCAATGTAAACGACTACTAACATTCACGACCACTAACATTCACGACCAAACCACATATTTCATCGCCACTCCTACTTCTCCTTTGATTTCTCCAGAACAACCCGTATCACTACGAACATCCAATTCCATTGGATAAATCCATCGTATGGTTATATATGAACTCGAAGGATATTTTTTCGAGGATGGATTCTGGTTCAGGAGAAATAGGAATAAGGTTTATTCAGTTGTCTTTTATCATCACCTTCTCTCAAGTTGCGAGTACTCCTTGGTTTAGGAGGGTACACCTATTATGCTTACTGGATTGTCTTCTTCCAAACCATAGGCTGGTGCTGAACGGTAAGGAAGGAAGAAAACCATTAAGCCTAACAATGGTATACAGAAGGTAATGACTAAAGACAAATAAAGGGATTTGGAAAGATGGCAATGAAATATACGGTTACAGTCATGAATTGGATTATGGAAGAGGCATTACTAAGAATACCAGGATACCCCTACGAAACATTTTCATGTTTCAGTTTCACTGTGCATTGTTAAAAGAAAACAGATTTCCCGATTAGATACTTACTCCAGGGTATGTATTTACCAGTTTTTAATCTCACATCTATATAGTTTTACAGATAATGAGTGGGAGTAAGTTATTGGGAATTTGGTGATCATCCTCATTATATCGGAATTCATTGTAATTGGTGATATTTTAGGAAATCGCCTGGGTAAGTTTTTCAACCTACGACGCACAAGTTTTGAGTTATTAAACTCAGCGGACTTATACAGAGTATTATATGTTGTCCAGTGTCCATCAGGACAAAGGGGTTGGTTCTCGTACTATATTCTATTTACTTATGACTTCTCTAGTTTTTAGACAAGTGTTTTGTAGAAATACAATGTCAAACTATTGAGAAGTTATGGGTATAAGAATAAAGTAGAGAACCATGTGTCTCAAGTATCGGGATTCTTCAAAGAAATCGAAGATGTAGATTCTTGTGATTAGTATTCAGTTGATAGTAATGGTTTTGAGAAACTTGTTTCTCTTTCAGGTTACTCATAATTGGATGGATTCCTAAGTTGAGTAATGCTGATTAGCCTCTCTCCATTAAGTTGATATGCACTGGAGACAGCTGCATGTTTTTGGATCTGGTTCCAATTAAATATGTGCCAAAGTTTCTATATTGGATATAGAATGGATCATATCTTAACGATGTTAAGGTAAGGGGAGTTGTCCAGCTTATGCTTAAAACCAGACACTGGATAACTCAAGGCACGTTTCTGTAATGGCAGTTTGTGGGTTGACCCTAGCTTTGACGAGGGTTGATTTTCTACCATCTGGAAGATCAATAGGATATTGTTCTTAACTCGCCACATATTTGGTAAAATGGATTTTTTCAGAAAAACAATTGTGGGAGTATGGTAGAACTAGAAGTGATTCTAAAACCGCAAACAATTACGGAAAATTTAATAGGACCTATATATTCAATCAGGTTTGACATTCTATTAGCTACTCCGCAGATATGGTGGGTAACCTCAGACACCCGAGAGGTACTCCGGTAGCCTCAAGGACAGTGACAACGAGGTTCTTGTTTACCCAGACTTGACACTACTGTTGTTCCAGGCTATGAGACCCGGCAGGAGATAAGTATAACGTCGTTCTAAACTAGTTTTAGAAGTATACGTATATATTATTCTGCCAGAGGGTTGTGGTCGTCAGTGGGAGCAGCGGAAGCATAGTGGGCAAGTAGCTTATGTCTATTTATAGACTTGAGTAATTATAGCGGAGATAGATCATCTAATTTTGATGTGACAGTCATGGGTTTTGACTTCATCAGAATAGGGGATGGATCTGTTAAGAAGGTAGTAGGGTGTTATGTCCTGGTACATGGATGACATACACAGAGTAGGAAGTAAAATTCCTATACTACGATCGGTTGTACTGTGGTCGTCACACAGTTGTTTCTACACAAAAGATATGGATATAATATCTGACATTCTGGTTACTAGATCTATGGTTTTAGATCTAGATTTGGGTAGTTTTCCAATGTGGGTACTTTGACAGTATTCTAATAGTATTTTAGAATAATTGACTCCTGGCATGGTGGTGTACCTGCAGGTGATGGAGTCACCCTCTCTAAAGGTGTCTTACAGACTAAAGTGGAGAGGGACTTGCATGATTGGCAGATCACTTGCTTAGGAAATTGAGTCAATCGTGAGAAGTCAAGTGATCAGTCGAAAATACTACATTTTTAACACGGCAATTTCCCTATCATTTGAACTCATATAGAAGTGTTCGGTATTCATATTGCACATATTACCAAATCATCTCTGAAATACCAGATTTCATGTATTAGACTTGACAACCGACACTTTAAGGGAAATTGACTGTGTTTCATGGCATAGCATCATCCTTGTGTTGCGCAACTCTTGTCTCGGTGAAATTGTGCAGGAAATTCCAGAAGCAGAGCCCAAATTGGGAAAAGTGCTGATAAAAGATACGCCAACTCAAAGGCTAAAGATCTGGTAGCGATATAGAAGGCCAAATAAAATTCAACATATCAAAACAAGGCCAATAAATCATTCCAAGCCCATAGCAGAAATTACAAGCCCTAAGGCCTCGAAAGCGCCGCGGTTCCGCGGCGGGAGCTGGCTTGCGCCGCAGAACCGCGGCGCTTTGATGACGCCATCGGCTCAAATTTCCTCCACGTGCTTATTGTAACTTCCTAAGCTTCCAGAAGACTCCCGATTCTCCACGTGGCTCATCTAAAAGGCTTGGCTTAACAAACTATTTCTAGAAGGCTCTCTTAACAAACTTTTGGAGGGAAATTCAAATCTTTTGCTAACTAACTTGTGAAGGGAAAATTCAAATTTCAATCCTAGATCTAGAATTTTGAGGTCTATAAAAAGGAGCCTAGATCTAGGGTGCAAATGGTTCAAGAATCACCATCATCTTTAACCCACAAGTTGAGTAACACAACTTATGCCTCAAAAATCCAATTCAAAAATCAAGATCAAGATCCCGAGAGTAATTCAAGCAAGAGAGCCTTCAACCTTTAGAAGCGACGCCGGATTTCAACGGAGCAAGAGATCCAAGCCGATCCGCGACTCAAGGAGCCGAGCGAAGCTGAAATTGACGATCTAGTTCCATCCTTTTGTAAATTCAAGAGAGTTGTAACGAAATTTGTCGATAAATAAAGGTGAATTTTCTATATTCTTGCTTATCTTTTAATTCAAGCATAATGATTAGATCTCAATTTGTGATTGTGTTTGTGATCATGATGTTTGAGTAATCTCCGCTCGTGTAGGAGTTGTGACGATCTTTAGATGATGATGATTTAGATATTTTTACAATTCTTAAATCCTATAATGTTTGGAAATTATAGTGAATCAAATGATTAATGACCTTGTTTTGAGTTGATGCTTTCTTGATCGTGTTCACTCGAAACTAGGGAACAACTATTAACCATTTGATTAACTAGAAGCTAGAATTTGAATGCGATCCATCGAAAGGACAAAGGATGAGTTGCGAAATCCCTAATTTCCTCGCAAGATCCTTAAACCTCGATGAATTTGCATCGATCTAGTATCAATTCGTTAATGGATAAGAATGAGTAATCATTAGATCTCATCACATCTATAGATCCGATCTACTCCTATGAGCCATACTTCTAATCTTGATTGTTGGTTGGAAATTATCACACATCTCAATTCTTGTTTTTAATGTTTCTTTTAGATCTATTTTTTCTTATTCTTGATCTTCAATTACAAATCATGAATTGTTTTCTTTTCTTTGCCTTAAATTTTCAACTCATCTAATTCGAAAATTGAACGGATCTCACTTTCCCTGTGGACGATCCGCACTCGTTAACACGCTACATCCGACACCGTTATTGATTGCGGTCAAAATATTTTTGGTTGTGATTTCTCTATACAATTCTCAAACAGACACATCAATCATATCGTTTCAATCAAATGGCGCCGTTGCCGGGGATCGTGTGCTATTTGTTCATTTTTTGAAATTTGAGTTGAAAAGTTTATTCCATCAATATTTTTTAGATCAAAACTCGCGCAAAACACTAAACGAGTTGTTGTTGTAGGGTTCCTAGGCACACCCATGAGGTTCTACAAGTGATCAATCATGGCCAATTCAAATTTTTTATGTGCCTACAAACCCTAATACGGATCGTTAACTAGATGTATAGGCGATGCAATGCAAGTAAACAACTTTAACCTAAAGGAAAGGGGCTACAACCTTTGTAGATCCGGTCCTCCACCTCTCTAGCTCCATGATGACGTCCCTCCGCTGTACCCATCGGAATCCTAGACTCTCGCGGTGGTCTCATCGGAGAAAAGATCGGGCTAGGTCGTCGACTTCGATGCCGAAGATGATCTACGTCGAGGCAACTCAAGATCAAACTCCAACTTCACCAAGTCATGAAACTTGTGAAGAAAACACCCTATACTACTTAGCAAGTGGTAGAGGATGAAGAAATAGGAATTGGGTTCACTTTAGAATTGGATTTCTCACTCTTTTTCTCAAGTTGCCATTAATTGAGGCAAGGTTTCTTCTTTGTTGAAGAAGAAGAAGAAAAAGAAAGATTATGATAAGTTATATTAAAATAGAAAACAAAATGATACTTATCAAAATTTCAACCATGGTTTAGTGTAGAGAACTAACTAGGGTTAAGTTGAATGGTTAGGGTTAGGAGAAGAAGACAAGAATGGTTACTTTAGTCAAAGATGCATGAAGCATCAAGAAGTTTCTTGAATGAAAGCAACCATTTTTGTTTTCCTTTTCCTTTTTTCAACCAAAATAAATAGATAAATGAATAAGTGAGTAAATCAAAACCCTAACCGTTAACATAACCATGGTTTAAGTCTTTACACAAACCTAAGTTTGCATGTATCATCAAACATGATACAATCTTGTGCACAAAAGTATATCACATATACAACTTGTGTACATCAAGTGAGAAAATCCAATTTAAGTGAACCAATACTAGTTAATGCAATGTAATATATCAAATATATAATTATGCGTTAAATCATTAAATCAATACTTGATTTAACGATCCGGTCATATCGCATATAACCGACTAATATCCAATGTATCGGCTTATCGAATCAATCCTTGATTCGAAAACTAGGTTATATCGCATACAACCAATCGATACATTCATCGCGAGAAGGGAATACGGTATCACATACACGCATTATTCTTGGTCCCGCACATATCTCATATGCGCTCCTATTTCGTTTCGCTTGAGCCAGGAAACCTCTGTGTAGGACTCTAAAGACTCGTCAATACGCCGGCAGCAGGTGATGATCATATCAAACACCCACAAGCCGCAAGCGGTCTGCTAAACGTAACGGCCACCCGGGTATTGAGCGATCAGAAGATCGACAAGCAAGCCCGCTCACACTCCTGTGAATCCAACCAGTAACACTTACCGTACAGTCCGGTCTGTTCGTCTGATATGTCGCATATCTCGCCTAGGGGTCGTAAACGTCAGACCCCAATAGCTCGATATGTCATGCCGACGTGAGGTCCATAACAATCGTGAAACTACTATAACTCTTACCAGTACATCACTACAACCCTGGCCAGGGATTTCCTGTTATGGCCAGTCGAGCATAGCGCAACATCAACCCCCAATACCAGGATAGACGAATCCCCTCCTATCGCTCATTGCCTCCATGTGAATCGAGACTGTACCCAAATACCACCTATTTGCACGACTCAGTAGAGCCGTGGTAGGGTGGAAATCAAAGCACAGTGGGAGACACACAAGACTCTATGACGATCTCGGGTCAACAGACTAAGCTGTACCAGTGTCACCAGAGAACTGCCATCTGACGTGAGGTATAATACCATCTGGGAGTTCTTGGCGAGTCCGTTCAGTGTACCCAGTCTCCACTGAGCACCCGCATACCATCTCTGATGTCAAACACTAATGGATATGGGATCATCCATCGCCCATCACATGGGTCGAGAAGATATACGCTAGTCTACTCTGGAATATCGATGCCCCGTCTCGATATTCCCACGACTAGGAACATTGAAGGATGTACTCATGGACTACCCAGGCCCCACTAGTATGATCTGCATCATAGTCCTGGAAGTCGAGTACACATCCTAAGGGCTTTATCAACATGTAACAGAGAGACAGAAAGTATACATGTTAAGATAAAGAGCAACTAGATAGCGTACTATCATGTCAAGCAAGAAAGTCCTACCTATATATGACCCAGCATCCACTACAATATACATCCAATGTACAGTAATGGCCTCTAGGGCATATATATAACTAACAATCTCCCACTTGCACTAGGGCCATCTGTAGCAGTGGTTGCAGTTTCACATACTCAACCATCCCATATAAGTCTCTCTCTGGTATAAAGCCTTTGCGAGTGGATCCGCCATGTTGTCCTCTAAGTCTACTCCCCCAACCTCGATCACCCTGGAGATCAACTATCTCCATGATCAGGTGATGCTGCCTCAGAATATGTCTGGGTCACTGATGGGACCAGGGTTCTTGGGCTGAAGCCACACTTCCATTGTCATACAATGGTAGGAACCTAGTTCATCTCATGAACCAATATACACCCAAACTGCCTCTTTGGTAGTATCTTTAATGGCGATGTTACCAGCCTTTTTCGTCTAGTTTGCCACGGTATCTAGCTTGGAACTCTTCCAACATACCGTCCCTCCACTGAGGGTGAAGACAATGCCTGTGACTGACATTCAGTCGTCCTTATCACCCTGGAACACTTCCAGCGATTCTCCCCAGGATCGATTGATACCATCTTACTATAGCTAGTGAGAATCCTAACATCCATTTAGATCTATTTCATAGACCCAAATCCCAGGATTTAGGAGGTATCATCTTTATCCTATATGGAGAATCCATGTGATAAGTGGAGATTGACCGTGCGTAGCATAGGAAACTCTTTTCTTATCAAGAGTATGTTGTCCACGTACAATACGAGGATGACCACCTTACTCTCTACTACCTTTTTATATATACAAGGTTCATCTACCATTTTGATGAAGTCAAACTCTTTGACTACCACATCAAAACAGACGTTCCAACTCCACGATGCCTGCTTCATCCTGTAAAGCAACTTGCACATGTTTCCGCTGCTCCCACTGTTTACGAAGCCCTCTGGCTGTGTACTTATAGACATTCTCTTCTAAATCATTATTTAGAAAAGTAGTCATGGCACCCAACAGCCAGATATCGTAGTCATGGTATGTAGCTGTGGCAAGTAGGATCCGGATGGATTTAAGCATAGCCACTGGAAAAGGTATCATCATTATCCACGCCAGCTCGATGATGAAAACCTTTAACAAGTCTAGCTTTGAAAGTCTCAACTTTTCCATCTACACCAAGTAATCTTCTCAAGATATACTTGCTCCTGATGGGGATTTAACCCTTTAGATATAGCAACCAAAGTCCATACTTTGTTGGTGTACATGGATTCCATCTCAGATCGCTAAGCATCCAGCCATTCTTACAGAGTCCCTACTCTCGATGACCTGCTCGAATCTAGTTGGGTCATCATCTCATGATGCAATCCTCGCTCCCACTGTCATCGAGAAACCGAAGTATCTCTCAAGCGGATGAGAAACCTTACCAGATCGGCGGAGAGGCTGAGATTCTTCGGGAACTATTGAATCCTTTGGTTCTGTCAAATCATCAGCTGCAGTTTTGTACAGCTGGAACCTTTCCAGTTCTACAGAACTGACATTGCCACGATCTTGTCCGGATTTTGCTTTTGACACAGGACGGACAATCCCAAATCTTAACTTACTTAAGAGATAGGCTCTTCCCATACCATATCTTATATGGAGTGGTAGGCACTGATTTGAATCGACCCCTATTCAATAGGTATGCAACTTCATAAGTGCATAACTCCCTAAAAGGAAATAGGAAACTCAGTAGTACTCATCATAGAGCGCACCATATCATATAGGGTGTGATTGCTCCTTCCCGATATACCATCGTGCTATGGTGTATACGGAGGAGTAATGCTAAGAGAGAATCTCATTCTCCTTTTAATAGTCCAGGAATTCCATGCACAAGTATTCTCCTCCCTGATCTCATCATAGGACATAATACTTATACCCGTATTTTGGTTCTCTGCTTCTAACTTATATTCTGTGAATATCTCAAAAGGTTCGGACTTATGTTTCAACAGGAACATATGACTGAATCTTGAGAGATTATCATAGAATGTAGTGAAGTACAAAGAACCGGCCTTGGCATGTGTAGACAGGGGACCTTACATACATCATCATGTATCAGTCCCAAGAGTTTACTAACTCTTTCTCTGTTTCCAATAAAAAGAGCTATGGTCATCTTATCTTTGTGACGTGACTGGCAAGTTTCACAAGATGTAAATTCAAACTGATTTAAATATGCATCTAAAATGTAACTTCAGCCAGTCGGGTCGTATTGATATGACCTAGTCTACAATACCTCAAGAATGATTCTTTCATTTCTGAACTCTTCCTCTTGTATGTGTTCCATATACTAAGAACTGTAGTTTGATTTAGAACATCAATGCTTTTAGATAACGTGCCTGAACCGATCAACTTTTGATATAGGAAATGTTCAAAACATTATCCAACAGTACAAAATTATATCCTTTCTTTAGTAATAAAGAGACTGATATGATTTTGTATATCAGATTCGGTATCTAATAACATTCGTTCAGAATCAATGTATTGGTAATACAGGGTGACAGTGACCAACAGACTTAGCTGCAACACTTGCCCCGTTTTCTGTCTCATGAAACTTATCACCCGTTCTTAGTTTTCTACCTTTCTGTAGCCCTATGTAACAGATTACATATCTGGGATCCTGATCCGGTATCAAATACCCAGGATGCAGAGGATACTGAGAAACAGTTCTGTGTAACGAACACACCCGAAGAAGATGCATCATATGCACTTTCTTCGCTTGGGCGGCATAGGAATTCTGTTATTCCCCTATTTCCTGCTCTGTCTTATAACCATTATAAGTTGGAGCGGGACCAATGTTCCCCGGCTCAGTATAACAAGCGGGTTCGGTCAATATCCGTATTATTATCTTGATTAAGGCTTGATATGGTCGCTACCTGGAGAGAGAGAGAAGAAAACACTCAGCGTGCGCTCTTGCAAGATCAGATTGGTTATATATTTTATCTAATCAGGATGGCTCCCACTGTTTTTATCAAATCTTTCTTCAAACCCTAAAAGGAAAGACTACCCGGGATTAATTACACTCTACAAGTTCGCCAATCTTTCAGCCAGGCAAGTGTCGGTACTTTGAGGGAGGTTCCCCGTGCTTTCGCACGGACCTAATTACAGTAAACCTCGTTTTCCCAGAGGCGTAACCCCGTTGACACCTTTCTAGACACCTACTTGATCGGCTAATTGTTGTTGGAGATAGTGCCCTCAGAGTCAATTATTGGATCACAGGCACGTGATTGCAATGATTGAGGGAGGACCTATCCCGGGATGACAGTCTTACTCGAGATGATAGTTTGCTATCTGGTTTACCTTTATCATCGTGTACTGCTTCAGGTGACCTGACAGGTCACTATTGCACGTTGATAGAGCCCCTAGGATTCTTGCTTACCACCAGCAGTATGAGGGCGATCATATAAGTGGGAGCTGGGGTCTATAAGCACATCCTTAAAAGGTCCCTAGTCGTGGGAGTTTCGAGACAGGGCATCGATTCTCCAGAGTAGACTAGTGTATATAGTCGAGACCCCGACGAGGGGCGGTGGCCGGTCTCACAAGCCACTGGTATCAGTTGGTTCACCTAAGATGTATACAGGTGCTCATTGGGTTATGAGTACACCGGACAGGACTCGCCGGGAACATGCTAGTTGGTCTTATACCTGACGTCAGATAGCAGTTCCCAGGTGACATGTGTACAGGTTAGTTCATCGACCTGGGGATCGTCATTTGTCTCGTGTGAGTTCCCACTGAACTTTGATTACTACCCTACCATGGCTCAAAGGAGTCGTGCAAACAGGTTTTAGTTGGGTACAGTCCCGAGCCACATGGAGGCAGTGAGCGGATCTTCGGGGGTTCGTCTCTCCCGGTATTGGGGGTGAGGTCGCGCTGTGTCTAGGAGAGCCATTACACGAAGTCCTTGGCCAAGGCAGGAGATTTAGTGGTAGGTATTCCAGTAGTATCTTAGGGTGTTCTGGGCCACACTCCGACACGACTTGTACCGCTTTTGGGGGTCTGACTTTTACCAACCCCCTAGGCCCGCCATGCGATGCTCATAGACGAACGGACCGGACTGTACGGATATTGTCACTGACAGGCTCAGTAGGGTGTCAGGATGAGTTCGCTCATCGACATCCCTTTTAGTCAATAGCTGGAGGCCCGTTATGTATTGGCTTATACCTCTGACGTGCTAGTGGTTAAATCCTCAGCCATAGTATTGACGAGTCTTTAGAGTCCACCACACTTTCAGTTACTCAAGCTTTCGGGCGAAACACTGTAGAGGCCGTATGGAGATTTGGCAGGGTCCGATCAGATACGTACGGTATTGCACGGATCAGGATCGGACGGTTTGTACTAGAGGCTGTATAGATATATGGCAGGGTTCGATCAGATACGTGCGGTATTGCACGGATCAGGATCGAACGGATATTACTAGCCGGCTTTGGTTTAAGCCGGATCCTAGTTTAGTACAGTGTAGATTTTGTCTCATTGCATTTGTATCCGGTCGGAATACAGATGCGGGTGTGTATGCACAGTATCGGGGTTTTCCTGTAATTTATTACGGGACCAGTTTTCTGGAGTTGCCAGTTTGCATTCCGTTCCGGCCGGTTTTCCTTTGTTCTTTCCCGGCCGGACTTTTCCGATGGAGGGGGTTATTTGCAATTGTGCAAATAACATTTGTGGAGGGGGTTTCTTGCTAATGTTTTCATTATGATAGGATAAGCATCCTTGCTTTTCCATGATGGTGCATTAATTGAGATTTGAAAGGGTATGGTTTTGATGTGAATTAAGTATGGTTGATGTTTGGATATGGTCACCTCTTTTCTTCTCCTACCATCACCTCCCTTCATGCTTGATTTTTCCTCCACCATTCTCTTAAGATGAGGCCGGCCACTATTTTGGGGAGAGAGGATCATTTCATTTGGATGAGGGAAAATTTGTTGATCTCATTTTTCATGCTACAAAATTCTAGTTCCACTTTGAAGTTCATTTCACAACCTCATTCCTCCATCAAGGCAACATAACCCCAAAGAGACAAAGCACTACACATTCTACAGCAAACCTTGGGCACGTCGACTAGCCAGCTTCGTGCCCGAGTTGCCTCGGCATTAAGGTGGGAGCCCGTAAAAGATACAGACGATGTGGTGCCCTTCCGTCAAGAAGAAGACGACCGGAGTTTCCGCGGGAGATCGGGACGACGACGAGAAGACCGGAGGACTCGGATCGCTCGGTATATCTCTTCCCATTTTGTTACTTTGCTAGATCTAGTTTAATGGCCCGATCCGGGGTTTAGTGCGCGGTGGTGCCGGTTTGCTAAGTTCGCAAAATTAAAGTTTATCACCGCTTCCGCATTTGGCCGTCGGATTGACGGCCGGGGCGCCGCCGTGCACTTACAGTAGTGGTATCAGAGCCTCGCCATTAACTTCGTCTAGCTTCGTTTGATGTGTTTTGCTTTTCCGATAGACCAAAATTCCAAAATCTACATTTTCACTAGCATCAGTTTCTGTTGAAAATTTTTGGTCTCGAAATTTTTTTCAGGTTGTAAAACATCGATGTACTGGAAATTCTAAGACTACTGGAAAAATTCGACACAGTCAGTCGACGACGGAAGCGCGGAACCGCGGCCAAACCACCCCTTGGGCCGCGGTTCCGCCGCACATTGGTGTCCTCACTGTGTCCAATTTCTCCAGTGGGCTTCTGGGCTAAATTTAGGGGTTTTGGAATATTAATATTGGGCTCAGATTTTCTGTGAGTGCTACAGTATTGCTTGGGGGCCCACTTGTTAATTTTTGATCGATCGGATATTTTAAACACATTATTTCACAGTATTTACATTATATCTGCGACCGTGAATGTCACTCGATCGGTAAATCCGGTCTAACTGCTATAGCCCGGTTAGACGGATTTGCGAACGTGACTTTCACGTTGATGTTTTGTGATTTTGCTGTGATGTTGCGGATCGGTCGTGGGGATAGCCTGGATGCAATGCTAGTACAGTTTCTGTTGTATTATGTACTTTTGATATTGCGGGGAGAGCGTCCGACATGTGGACTGCCGTCACTGCCTGTTTGTATTATTCTTTTGGGGCACGACCTGGTTGCGGTCGATGTACCCGTTGTATGTATATTTTACTTTCTGTACTAGGTTTACCCCGCGATGGGGTGCACGGATAGCCGGGTTCAAGAGGGCAACAAGCCCGCATCTCATGGCATTGAGACGGAGGGGGCTTTACTCTAGGATTGGCGGGCTATTCGCCGCACTCGTAGGGGGTACAGGTTGACCCAGGAGGGGTGCCCAAGTTACCGGATTCCGTGAAGTGCTGGGTGGTCCATTCACGGTGCTGAAGGGGGCTGCCTCGCTTCAGATTTTGGCGGGTGACTTGTCGCGCCCGTAGGGGTCTAGGATTTCATTGCACAGGCTATCCATACGACCAGGGGAACGTCGGGTTTCAGTAGTGGCTCTGTGAAACCCGGGGATCCCAGATATCTGTATTGTTCTGTGATGCTGTACATTTCTGTGATGTTGCATTTTATTCACGCCTTGAGCGAATATAATATATTGGTATATATATTAGTAGATGTTGTATATGTTTTTCATCCGCGCTAGTCCAGTCCCCGCTCTGCCGTTAGTTAGCTAACCTAACGGGTGATGACGGGACCCAGTGGCTAATGCGGATGGCATATACTTACGTCAGTATATTTTCATTCTTTGTGGTGTGATCAATTGATGGGACTGCGTTGATTCGGATCAATGCAAGTTAAAACAAACCTATTATGATGTTGTTGGAATACTTTTCAAAAAGCTGTTATTGCAATGACGTTCACTTTTGTTTTGCATCGTGGTATTCATTTGGAATGTCCTGCTCCTCAGTCGACGAGGCAAGGGCCGAGATCCCTTCACCGGGAGTGACCCCTTGGACAGAAGTTTGCGTCAGGGCATTAACTTCACTATAGCCGATTACTTTTGCATTGCATCGTGGTATTCATTATGAATATCCTGCACCCCATTCTACGGGGAAAGAGCCGAGATCCCTTCACCGGGAGTGACCTCTTTAGTAAAGGTTTTCGTCACTATATTTTCTAAAAAGCTATCCGTTCCTTCAACAATATCAAGTTCATTACGTTAAAGGTTTTCGCCAGAAACCATTCGTAGCCCTCCGTCGTTTCATATGGGTAGTCAATAGTATTCAAGCTGTGTATGTTGGCCAAAGTCAAGGCACAGTGATTGGTAGCTATTGGGTATTCATATGCAGCATAGATAGATGCGTTGGTTTGGGACAGTCGTACTGCCATTTTGGCCAAAGTCAAGGGTAGGTACGGGTGGATTCAAATTAACCTGGAGAATAACGGGTTGAACTTGACATGTGACTTATGATATGTTGGCCAAAGTCAAGGTCATAAGAGCATGGGGTAAAAATCACATCGGGAGTTTCAAAAGAACTGAAACTTGCCAGATATGCGCATACCTTCTGGAGTGTGATGACGTGAGCGGATTACGTCACGTTATCATGCGATGAGAGTTGGATCCCGATTCCCACTGATGAGTTAGTTTACTCCTCGGGTGACCCCGACTAATTCTTCTTTCAGGTTTAGAGGAGAATTTGAGATACAGTGGGAGGTTTCCAGATTAGATAAATTGGTAACCATTCTGATCTAGGTTAGAGTGCATGCTAAGTGTTTCTTTTCTCTCTCTCTCTGGCAGCGACCATTGACCCGACCCTAAGACTATGACTATGTGACCAAGTTGACCGAACCTTCTTAACACAGGCTTTTGGATTGTCAGAGTTGCAAACTTCGTTGCCACTCCTACTTTTACCCTTTTCTCAAGGACACCCCGTATTACTACGAACGTCCACTTCCATTGGACAAAACCATCGTATGGTTAGATACGAACTCGAAGGAATTATTCGAGGATGGTTTCTGGTTCTGGAGAAAACGGATAGGATTATTCAGTTGTCTTTTCCCTTTTACCTTCTCTCAAGTTGTGAGTACTCCTTGGTTTAGGAGATATTACACCTATTATGTAAATTGGATAGTCTTCTTCCAAACCTTAGGCTGGTGCCGACCGGTAGGGAATGAAGAAAACCAATTAGCATAACGATGGTGTGCAGAAGGTATTAAGATTAAGACAAAGCAAGGGATTAGTAAGAGGACAAAGTAAATTGCGACTGATATTCACGACCAAACCAAGTATTTCTTCGCCAATCCTAAATCACCTTTGAATCTCTCCAGGACACTCCGTATCACTACGAAGATCCACAGTTTATTGGATAATCCATCGTATGGTTATATACGAACTCGAAAGGAACTTGTTCCAGTTCGGGGAAGGATTCTGGTCCAGGAGAAATAGGAATAAGGTTTATTCGGTTGTCTTTTATCTTCACCTTCTCTCGCATTGCGAGTGCTCCTAGGACTAGGACAGTACAACCATTATGCTTATTGGATAGTCTTCTTCCAAACCATAGGCTGGTGCCGAACGGTAGGGAAGGAAGAAAACCAATTGGCCTAAAGGGGTGTGCAGAAGGTAATGACTAAAGACATATAAAGGGATTTGGAGAGGTGGCAAAGAATTATACGGTTATAGTTGTGAATCTGGATAATGGTAGAGGCATTAATAAGAATACCAGGATACCCCATCGAAACATTTCAATGTTTCAGTTCAACTGTGTACTGTTAAAAGAAAACTGATTTCCCGATTGGACACTTGCTCCAGGGTATGTATTTACCAGGTTTGATTCTCACATCTGTATGGTTTTACAGATGATGAGTGGGAGTAAGTTATTGGGAATTGGGTGATCATCCTCATTATATCGGGATTCGTTGTAATCGGTGATATTTGAGGAGATCATCTGGGCTGTTTGCCGGTCGGCAAATATTTGGTTTTGAATATCCGCTGCTGTGCACCAATTTCAAATTGATATATCTGTACGTCTATTTTCATAGAGTGAGATATACCTTTTGATATTGTGTCGATGACATTTACCTATATCAGTGGATGTTTAGGTAAGGAGCATTAAACAGCGGTGTAATTCTTCTTAACCATAAGTACAGTTTTCAACCTACGACACACAGTGAAAGAGTTGTTAGACTCAGCGGACTTATACAGAGTATTGTGTGTTGTCCAGTGTCCATTAGGACAGAGGGGTTGGTCCTCATACTATATTCTGTTTACTTTTAACTTCTCTAGTTCTTAGACATGTGTTTCGTAGAAACACAGGGTCTAAGTTTTGAGGAGTTATAGGTATTTGAATAGAGTAGAGAACCAGGTGTAGCAAGTATCGGGATTCTTCAAAGTGATCGAAGATATAGATACTTGTGTATGGTATTCAGTTGATAGTAATGATAAAGAGAAATTGCTTCTCTTTCAGGTTACTCATAATTGGAAGCATTCCTAAGTTGAGTAACGCTGATCGGCCTCTCTCCATTTAGTTGACATGCACTGGAGACAGCTGCATGATTTGAATCTGGTTCAATTAAATCAGTGCCTCTGGTTCTATATTGGATATAGTACAGTTCATATCTTAACATGGTTAAGGTACGGGGAGTTGTCCGGCTTATGATTAAAACCAGACTCTGGATAACTCAAGGCACGTTTCTGTAATGGCTGTTTGTGGGTTGACCCAGGCTATGACGAGGGTTGACTTTCTACCATAAGAAAGATCAATAGTGATATTGTTCTTGACTCGCCACAGTTTTAATAAAAAATGGATTTTTTCAAAAACAGTAGTGGGAGTATGGTAGAACTGGAAGTGATTCCAGAACCGCAAACGATTACTGAAGATTTGATAAGGAACCTAAACATTCAATCTGATTTGACATTCCATTGGCCACTCCGCAGATAAGGTGGGTAACTTCAGGCACCCGAGAGGTACTCCGGTAGCCTCAAGGACGGTGACAGGGAAGTTCTTGTTTACCCACACTTGCCATTGTTGTTGTTCCAGACTGCGAGACCCGGCAGGAGGATGAGTATAGCGTCGTTCTAAACTAGCTTTAGAAGTGCACATCTATATGACTCTGCCAGAGGGTTTTCGTAGTCAGTGGGAGCAGCGGAAGCATTGGTGGACATCAGGCTTATGTCTATTTATATACTAAAGCAAATATAGCGGAGTTAGATCATCTGTTTCTGATGTGACTGTCATAGGTTTGACGTCATCAGAATAGGGGATGGATCTGTTGAGAAGGTAGTAGGAAGTGATATTCCTATACTACGATCGGTTATACTTTGGTCGTCACACAGTGGTTTCTCCACAAAGGACTTGGACATTATATAAGACATACTGGTTACTAGATCTATAGTTTTAGATCTAGATTTGGGTGGTTTCCCAATCTGGGTACTTAGACAACATTCTTAGAGTGTTTAGAATGGTCGACTCCTGGCATGGTAGTGTACCTGCAGGTGATGGAGTCACCCTCTCTAAAGGTGTCTTATAGACTAAAGTAGAGAGGGATGTGCATGATTGACAGATCACTTGCTTAGGCAATTGAGTCAATCATGAGATGTCAATTACCACACCAGATGTTGTTCTTGCAGTAGGTGCAATAAGTTGATATTGATCCAATCCTGGAGAAACAGTCCGAAGCAGCTTTAGAACATAAGTGGATGTTCTAGGGATATGATAACGACAGCCTCATTTGGGAGACAGTTATCATTCCAGGCTTCCAAGGTGACATGGACGACAAGGAGGTTGTCAGAGTTATAGTTTTCCTTCTGACGAGGGGCAGTATTCTGGACAGGTGATCCAGGCAGATACTGAGGGAGGCATGGCGCAGGATACTGATTAAGTTCAGTTGACGATACAGTCTAAGAAGTTTGGATTTGGAGTTCATTTATGAGCTAGGTCCTATCAGACATCCAGACATTCTAAGACAGGTTTTGCTCATTTCGGGAGATGGCATTCTCCGCGAACTAGAGATTTAGAGAGACATAGAAAGAAACATCAGAGCGGATCCACTCGCTGAGGCTATTCCTCGAACGCAATAGTCTCGCAAATGAGCTTTGTGAGACTGACTAGTAGAGGAGTTGGGTGTTCGGTATCACACGGGCTGTGAGTATGCGACATCCCAATAATTAGCCCTGAGTGCAAGTGGGAGATTGTTGGAGATAGTGCCCTCAGAGTCAATTATTGGATCACAGGCACGTGATTGCAATGATTGAGGGAGGACCTATCCCGGGATGACAGTCTTACTCGAGATGATAGTTTTCTATCTGGTTTACCTTTATCATCGTGTACTGCTTCAGGTGACCTGACAGGTCACTATTGCACGTTGATAGAGCCCCTAGGATTCTTGCTTACCACCAGCAGTATGAGGGCGATCATATAAGTGGGAGCTGGGGTCTATAAGCACATCCTTAAAAGTTCCCTAGTCGTGGGAGTTTCGAGACAGGGCATCGATTCTCTAGAGTAGACTAGTGTATACATTCGAGACCCCGACGAGGGGCGGTGGCCGGTCTCACAAGCCACTGGTGTCAGTTGGTTCACCTAAGATGTATACAGGTGCTCATTGGGTTATGAGTACACCGGACAGGACTCGCCGGGAACATGCTAGTTGGTCTTATACCTGACGTCAGATAGCAGTTCCCAGGTGACATGTGTACAGGTTAGTTCATCGACCTGGGGATCGTCATTTGTCTCGTGTGAGTTCCCACTGTACTTTGATTACTACCCTACCATGGCTCAAAGGAGTCGTGCAAACAGGTTTTAGTTGGGTACAGTCCCGAGCCACATGGAGGCAGTGAGCGGATCTTCGGGGGTTCGTCTCTCCCGGTATTGGGGATGAGGTCGCGCTGTGTCTAGGAGAGCCATTACACAAAGTCCTTGGCCAAGGCAGGAGATTTACTGGTAGGTATTCTAGTAGTATCTCAGGGTGTTCTGGGCTACACTCCGACACGACTTGTACCGCTTTTGGGGGTCTGACTTTTACCAATGCCCTAGGCCCGCCATGCGATGCTCATAGACGAACAGACCGGACTGTACGGATATTGTCACTGACAGGCTCAGTAGGGTGTCAGGATGAGTTCGCTCATCGACGTCCCTTTTAGTCAATAGCTGGTGGCCCGTTATGTATTGGCTTATACCTCTGACGTGCTAGTGGTTAAATCCTCAGCCATAGTATTGACGAGTCTTTAGAGTCCACCACACTTCAGTTACTCAAGCTTTCGGGCAAAACGCTGTAGAGGCCGTATGGAGATA
Organism: Agapanthus africanus; assembly: GCA_030015575.1. Lineage (NCBI taxonomy): Eukaryota > Viridiplantae > Streptophyta > Magnoliopsida > Asparagales > Amaryllidaceae > Agapanthus > Agapanthus africanus. The sequence goes on along the minus strand of CM057337.1, from coordinate 468,068,791 downwards.
TGGCAGGGTCCGATCAGATACGTGCGGTATTGCACGGATCAGGATCGGACGGTTTGTACTAGAGGCCGTATAGATATATGGCAGGGTTCGATCAGATACGTGCGGTATTGCACGGATCAGGATCGAACGGATATTACTAGCCGGCTTTGGTTTAAGCCGGATCCTAGTTTAGTACAGTGTAGATTTTGTCTCATTGCATTTGTATCCGGTCGGAATACAGATGCGGGTGTGTATGCACAGTATCGGGGTTTTCCTGTAATTTATTACGGGACCAGTTTTCTGGAGTTGCCAGTTTGCATTCCGTTCCGGCCGTTTTCCTTTGTTCTTTCCCGGCCGGACTTTTCCGATGGAGGGGGTTATTTGCAATTGTGCAAATAACATTTATGGAGGGGGTTTCTTGCTAATGTTTTCATTATGATAGGATAAGCATCCTTGCTTTTCCATGATGGTGCATTAATTGAGATTTGAAAGGGTATGGTTTTGATGTGAATTAAGTATGGTTGATGTTTGGATATGGTCACCTTTTTTCTTCTCCTACCATCACCTCCCTTCATGCTTGATTTTTCCTCCACCATTCTCTTAAGATGAGGCCGGCCACTATTTTGGGGAGAGAGGATCATTTCATTTGGATGAGGGAAAATTTGTTGATCTCATTTTTCATGCTACAAAATTCTAGTTCCACTTTGAAGTTCATTTCACAACCTCATTCCTCCATCAAGGCAACATAACCCCAAAGAGACAAAGCACTATACATTCTACAGCAAACCTTGGGCATGTCGACTAGCCAGCTTCATGCCCAAGTTGCCTCGGCATTGAGGTGGGAGCCCGTAAAAGATACAGACGATGTGGTGCCCTTCCGGCAAGGAGGCGACGACCGGAGTTTCCGCGGGAGATCGGGACGACGACGAGAAGACCGGAGGACTCGGATCACTCGGTATATCTCTTCCCATCTTGTTACTTTGCTAGATCTAGTTTAATGGCCAGATCCGGGGTTTAGTGCGCGGTGGTGCCGGTTTGCTAAGTTCGCAAAATTAAAGTTTATCACCGCTTCCGCATTTGGCCGTCGGATTGACGGCCGGGGCGCCGCCGTGCACTTACAATTGTAAAGTGCAAAACTCTCCTAGGAGTAACAATTACTCGCAGTGGGTATCGGGATCCAACTATCACATAGAAGGTATGCAATCTCATTGCAAATTTCAACACTTGAAACTCCCGATAAATATTTTTACCCCTAGCACCTATGACCTTAACTATGGTCAACAAATCATAAGTACTAGTCAAGTTCTACACGTCATTTCGTGATTAATTAGACCCACCCATATGACCCTTAACAAAGGTCAGAAAAGTCACGCGACTGTCCTAACTAATCGCATCATATGCGGTGTAGGAAGACATCACTTAGCTACCGTACACTGTGCCTTAACTAAGGTCAACAAACACAGCACGAATACTAAGTACTCTACTTCCTAAATGATGGAGGGTTGCGGATGGTTTTTAAGAAAACCTTTAACGCTTTGAACTTGATCTCGTTGCGGAATCAAATGGTTTTTAAATGGAGTGTTTTTTTGAAGCTTTTCTAGTTTTGCTAAAGGGGTCACTCCCGGTGAAGGGATCGTCGGCCCTTTCCTCATCGAATGAGGTGCGGGATATATCATATATATCACTGTGCAAAGCAGAAACTATAGAAGCAATCAAAAGACAAACCGAGGGTGTAGCATCTACCAGTTATCGCTAAAGGAGTCACTCCCGGTGAAGGGATCTCGATCCTTTCCTCATCGAATAAGGTGCAGGATGTTCTACAAGGAACACCGCGATGCAAAGCAAGAACTGTAGCTACTTGTTTTTATTTTGAAATTCGATTCCACAACATCAATTAGGTTTATTTTCTTTCATTAATCTCATTAATGAATGTCCCAACATTTAAGTCCACTTAAACATCACAGATAAATATAACGTATGCTTATGCCATCCGCATTCGCCTCGATGTCCCGTCTGCACCGTTAGGTTAGGTAACTAACGCCAGAGCGAGGCAGGGCTAGCGCGGGTGTAAAACATATGCAGCGTCTATATAATATATCATATATACTATATATAATATCTATCTGAACAAATCACATGATCACATCACAGATAACGCAGCAGAAAATATCATATGAAACATTGGATATATTAGGACGTCCGTGTTTTCAATACGACCCAGTATAAAACACGGATTCCACGGTCATGATGAATAGCCAATCCCACAACCCTAGACCCCTACGAGAGCGGCAAGAAACCCTACCAATTCTAGGGTTAGGAGACCCGGACTCGACTCCTCGAGATGGTCTCCCACTGAACCCTAGAACCCGGTTATTTATGCTCCCCTCCTTGGGTCTATCCTAGTACAGAAAAGTAAATAATATACAAATGGTGACATCATCCGCAACCTGGAAGTGCCCCAATAAAAGAATATTACATACAAGTTTTTACATGAATGAAAAGGAAAAACACTCATCTCACATAAAAAACCCCCGGCTATTCAAACACGACGATCCAATATAACATATCCAGCAACACATAACATCACATGTCATCAACGTAAGTAAATATGCGCATCCTAATTGTCGTTGACATATAGCAACGAAACCGGCGATATCACATATTACACTTACGGTCACAGAAAAGAAAGTGTAAAACTACAACAGTTGGAATCCGCAACCTCTTTAGACATCGCATGTCTAATCAAATGAAATACTTAGACATCGCATGCCTAACAATTATAAACCCCGCATTTTTGTCTCAAAATCGAAAACACTTTTCAATATAAAGTCGGGCAATTCAACAAGATTCCCGACATCCTGATCGAATGCTCGTCGCAAACTTCTGTAGGCGGCCGCACCCCCGACGCCGTCGACAAAGTGCATCAAGGCGGAACACCGCTGCCGCGAGCACCCGAACGGATGCTTTCGGTGACGGGGTTCTCCTAGAGTCACTTGGTCGGGGCTATAGGGCGAGGCTGCCTATTAAGTTTACCCGGCGAGTATCCGCGTACGCTACGTGATTGCGACGTACTTTTGATCACATCAAAATTCCGTGGCAACTGATCAAGTGAGACTAAACCACTAGATTTATGACATTCATTCAGTTATCTCATAGCTACTTGTGGATTCCAAGTATTGTATCACATTCCAGATAAATAGAAAATGTTAAACTTTCCGATCGAGCAATCGAACACCCAAGTTTTCCCGAAACAGCTCAACACAGGAAATAAGTTTAAAAACATTCACTTCGTGCCTCAGTACCAACGGTCCAGCCGTAGAAGGGTCAAGCCAACGCCTCACATGTGGCACGCCGTACTGCCCCAAACCCTAAGGTTCAAAGGGCAGTTCAAGACGGTCACATAATCGAGTTAAGGTTTGTTGTCTTCTAGAGGGACCATCGCGTTACTTGCACTACTTAGAACGTCATTAAACAACGGAAAAATCCAACAATTGGAAATTTCCCGGCAGGGGAAAAAGTGGGTATTTATATCCGGTCGAACTTTTTAACATATTCTAAAATTACCCGGAAAAACACATAGACAAAGTTTGACAATCCGATCGAATCTACGAACTCCCAATACAACCCAGAATACTCAACTCTTGAGTAAGAATTAAAAATTCCCAAAAAATACAGCACCCAAATATAGAAATTACTGTGCCAAAACTAATGGGAGAGGCGACCGTACGGCCGCGGAACCGCCGCACGAGCCATGCTCGTGCCGCGGAACAGCGGCGGTTTGATGGATTCAGCCGCTCGAATTTCACAGTAACTCCTACAAATGCCTGCTGATTTTTCTGAATATTTTTAATTCGTAAAAGTCCCCGATTTCAAAAAATGTACAGAGAGCAATTTAAGATTAGGGTTTCGGTTCGATCGGACTTCTAACTCCGTCTACGCATCGCCTAAGGGTCTACCTAGGCTCTGATACCACTGTAGGGTTCCTAGGCACACCCATGAGGTTCTACAAGTGATCAAACTTGGCCAATTCAAATTTTTTATGTGCCTACAAACCCTAATACGGATCGTTAACTAGATGTATAGGCGATGCAATGCAAGTAAACAACTTTAACTTAAAGGAAAGGGGCTACAACCTTTGTAGATCCGGTCCTCCACCTCTCAAGCTCCGTGATGACGTCCCTCCGCTGTACCCATCGGAATCCTAGACTCTCGCAGTGGTCTCATCGGAGAAAATATCGGGCTAGGTCGTCGACTTCGATGCCGAAGATGATCTACATCGAGGCAACTCAAGATCAAACTCCAAGTTCACCAAGTCATGAAACTTGTGAAGAAAACACCCTATACTACTTGGAAAGTGGTAGAGGATGAAGAAATAGGAAGTGGGTTCACTTTAGAATTGGATTTCTCACTCTTTTTCTCAAGTTGCCATTAATGGAGGCAGGGTTTCTTCTTTGTTGAAGAAGAAGAAGAAAAAGAAAGAATATGATAAGTTATATTAAAATAGAAAACAAAATGATACTTATCATAATTTCAACCATGGTTTAGTGTAGAGAACTAACTAGAGTTAAGTTGAATGGTTAGGGTTAGGAGAAGAAGACAAGAATGGTTACTTTAGTCAAAGATGGATGAAGCATCAAGAAGTATCTTGAATGAAAGCAACCATTTTTGTTTTCCTTTTCCTTTTTTTAACCAAAATAAATAGATAAATGAATAAGTGAGTAAATCAAAACCCTAACCATTAACATAACCAAGGTTTAAGTCTTTACACAAACCCAAGTTTGCATGTATCATCAAACATGATACAATCTTGTGCACAAAAGTATATCACATGTACAACTTGTGTACATCAAGTGAGAAAATCCAATTTAAGTGAACCAATACTAGTTAATGCAAAGTAATATATCAAATATATAATTATGCATTAAATCATTAAATCAATACTTGATTTAACGATCCGGTCATATCGCATATAACCGACTAATATCCAATGTATCGGCTTATCGAATCAATCCTTGATTCGATAACTAGGTTATATCGCATACAACCAATCGATACATTCATCGATAGAATGGAATACGGTATCACATACACGCATTATTCTCGGTCCCGCACATATCTCATATGCGCTCCTATTTCGTTTCGCTTGAGCCAGGAAACCTCTGTGTAGGACTCTAAAGACTCGTCAATACGCCGGCAGCAGGTGATGATCATATCAAACGCCCACAAGCCACAAGCGATCTGCTAAACGTAACGGCCACCCGGATATTGAGCGATCATAAGATCGACGAGCAAGCCCCCTCACACTCCTGTGAATCCAACCAGTAACACATACCGTACAGTCCGGTCTTTTCGTCTGATATGTCGCATATCTCGCCTTGGGGTCGTAAACGTCACACCCCAATAACTCGATAAGTCATGCCGACGTGAGGTCCATAACAATCGTGAAACTACTGATAACTCTTACCAGTATATCACTTCAACCCTGGCCAGGGATTTCCTGTTATGGCCAGTCGAGCATAGCGCAACATCAACCCCCAATACCGGGAGAGACGAATCCCCTCCTATCGCTCTTTGCCTCCATGTGAATCGGGACTGTACCCAAAAACCACCTGTTTGCACGACTCAGTAGAGCCGTGGTAGGGTGGAAATCAAAGCACAGTGGGAGACATACACGACTTTATGACGATCTCGGGTCAACAGACTAAGCTGTACCAGTGTCACCAGAGAACTGCCATCTGACGTGAGGTATAATACCATCTGGGAGCTCTCGGCGAGTCCGTTCAGTGTACCCAGTCTCCACTGAGCACCCGCAAACCATCTCTGATGTCAAACACCAATGGATATGGGATCATCCATCGCCCATCACATGGGTCGAGAAGATATACGCTAGTCTACTCTGGAATATCGATGCCCCGTCTCGATATTCCCACGACCAGGAACATTGAAGGATGTACTCATGGACTACCCAGGCCCCACTAGTATGATCTGCATCATAGTCCTGGAAGTGAGTACACATCCTAAGGGCTTTATCAACATGTAACAGAGAGACAGAAAGTATACATGTTAAGATAAAGAGCAACCAGATAGCGTACTATCATGTCGAGCAAGAAAGTCCTACCTATATATGACCCAGCATCCACTACAATATACATCCAATGTACATTAATGGCCTCTAGGGAATACATATAACTAACAGTTGTGGTTAATTGCAAGGAGATCTGGAGCTTGCTGTGAAATTGGAAAATTATTTGGAGAATTCCAGAGAGCTAAGGAGTTGAACAGGAACAGAACCAAAATTTTCAGTGCAGAGAGGAGCTTGAGGCGCGGCGGAACCGCGGCATTAGGAGCTAATTGCGGCGGAATCGCGGCAGTTCAAGGAGATCTCTGTACAATTTTTAGCAGGTAACCTCTATCTTTCTTATCTCCTTCCAAAATCTGCTCCAATTAACAATTTGTTGCAGGCTTCTTTGCAAAAATCGCAGCACCGCAAAAAGCAAAATAAATTGTGCTTGTTTTTTATTTTGTGGTTGTTTGCATAATTAATACGGACATTAAGGGGCACGGCCAAATCCAGATTAGGTGGGGAGTTCATTACTCTTCCTAGGCCCCAAAAATCACAAATCTGCATCCGCATTACCCTCATTAACTAAAAAATATCTAGAGATGATTCTAAGGACCGTCGCGCCCACTTAGGACAGAAGAAGGCCGTGGGTAATTCATTGCTTATCCGCGTTTCTTTTTGTGGTGTCTAAGGAAAGTGCGTCGAAGGCTAGTGGTTACTTAATTAGGCCCACTACTTACGTAGTGGAGAACCTCCCACTTACCTGGCACTTACCTGGCCACAGGAGAGACAAAGAGGCAGTGGAGGATTTATCCTGCGACTTGTCTTTTGGCAGTTAGGAGCGATCTAGAGCTTTGACCTAGGTGACCATAGATTTTAGGGTTGCTTGTTGCATTTGTTGTGATCGCATCATATTTTCAAAATCCGTATCATTTTTCAAAACAAACACCGCATTTATTCATTCCCCTAATTATAAATCATGCTGCCACTTGTACTAACCCCTTTTAGTGCAAGATAGGCTGGACACGGGATTCTAGTGCCCGACTTGTCCGCGTCCCCTTGATCGACTCCGAAGTCGGTATTTCTCCATTTACCTTTCTTTTACCTACCACCACACCCACACCGATGGATCCGTCTCCATCGAACCTCTTTACCACTGCTCTGCCGCCGTCCGTTGGTGCGCGGAATCCTCCCCGCATCTCTCTCCAAGAGAGGTGCTACCCTTTGCGAGGTCCCCTCTCGACCTGCTTATCCATTCCACCAGCCAACGGGGATAACTTTGAGATTAAGCCCCAGTACTTCAACCTTCTATCCAAATTCCACGGTCTCAAGACTGAAGACGCATACGTTTTTATCACCAAATTTGAAAACGTATGCGCAATGATGGGCACATCACAACTTTCTGTGGATGCCATGCGTCTACAACTTCTTCCATTTACCTTGTGTGATATAGCCGAGAAGTGGCTGTATAACACCACCGCACATTCCATCACGAATTGGGAAGAATTCGTTGCGGCATTCCTTAAGAAATTCTACCCTATGCAAAAGACAGCTCGAATCCGTAGCGAACTATATCAATTCTCCCAGCTTCCGGCTGAACCATTTTCAAAATGCTTTGAACGATTCAAGGATCTTTTGGTTCAATGCCCACATAATGGCATCCCGAGATGGGATCTTTGCCGAATCATATATGAGGGCAGTAACCCTACCACTAAACAAAACCTTGAAAACATGTGTCAAGGCACCTTTTTGACCAAGGATGATGGGGAAGCATGGAAATTTTTAGAAGAGTTCGCTGAAAAGTCCTTACAGTGGGAGACTGGAACCCAGCCATCGAGTAGGGGTGGCGTACACCAAATAGACGTGTCCATAAGTGTTCGAGCTGAGATGGAAGCAATGCAAATGAAGCTCGACTCTATGGAACACAAATTCTTAGCAGCCTCCCTAAACCCATTGTCGCTCCCCAAAACTGTTTGTGGGTGCTGTTCTGATCCGTCTCACTTAACAGAAGAATGTCCATTAAACTCTCAGTTTCGAGGTCTCGAGCATACCAATGCCGCATTTCAAAGACCTTGAAACGACCCTTTTTCTTTCACATATAATCAGGGTTGGAAGAATCACCCGAATTTTGCTTGGAACCAATCCCAAAACACGGTTCCAAACCCTAATCAATTCCAACGAGTCCTTCCTCCACAACAGCAACCACTTCAACTCACCCAGCACCCCTACCAGTCACAAAATTTCCAAAACCAGGTCAACACTCCTGGACTGTCTAATCCTATGCAGTCGACCTGTTCTGACGAGTTCTCTCAATTCGCTCAAACCATGAAATCACCCTTGTCAAATTTCATGGAAATGTCGGCCGAGGTTAGGTCTTCCGTCGGTGAGATAAAGAAAAACTCAGCGTCCCAAGCTGAGAGTATCAAAACGATGGAAGCTGAGATTACATGACTTAAGGCCGAAATGAGTGCGAGAGAAAAAGGGAAACTTCCGTCTCAACCCTTACCGAATCCTGGGCATTACAATGTAAATGCCGTCACAACATTGAGATCAGGAAGAGTGCTGGATAACCATGTTGGGGACGAAGTTGATGATATTGATGATCCTATCAACACCCCGGCTGAGACCTTCCCTCACACACACATTTCTATGTCTGATTCTTGTTCTTCTACCTCACCGCCTTCTCGCGAGCCTATTCTCCATTTCCCCTTAGGCTCGACACCTCAGCCCACCCCTTCTATTCTACCACCGACGATCCCCACTTCTATTTTGGGATCAGGTCCACACACACTTCCCTCTCCTATGATGGACCCAGCGTTTATTGCTAAAGCACCTTATCCTAATCGGTTAAGGGCTAACACATCGAGTCCACATGTGGAGAAGATTATGGACATGTTTAAGCAAGTTAACATCAACATCCCTCTCCTATATGCCATCCAACAAGTTCCGTCCTATGCGAAAACTCTTAAGAACATGTGTACTAGGAAGAGGAAGACTCAAGTGCCCAAGAAGATATTCATTGCAAAGACTGTAGACACGGCTTTCCCCCAGCAATTACCGAGGAAACGTAAGGATCCTGGATATTCTACTATTTCCATTTCTATTGGGGATGCTCTACTAGACCTTGGCGCTAGTGTTAACTTGCTTCCATACTCGATTTATCAGCAACTAGGTATCGGAGAGTTGAAACCATCTCCTTGCACTCTCCAAATGGCAGACCGTTCAATCACCAAACCTAGGGGTGAACTGGAGGATGTGTTAATAAAAATCGGGGAATTTATATTCCTTGTGGACTTTATTGTAATTGATACACAGCCTGTAGCGAACCCATGGAATCAAATTCCGGTGATTTTAGGTCGCCCCTTTTTGGCCACTTCCAACGCTATCATCAACTGTCGTAATGGTTCTATAACCCTATCTTTCAAGAATAGGTCAATAGAGCTGAACATTTACAAGTTGGGAAGTGTACCCTCCGAACATACTGCTCAGGTCTGTTCTATCGACTTAATGGATGACGACAGCAGCGAATTTGATGATCCTCATGATACTGATCTTGACTCTTTTCATACAATGTTGTTTGACCCTACTATGTATCATACACATACGGACTCTTCCATCGAGATGTCCGGGTCAACAACTAACACCGATTATGAACTGTTTTGAGAGTCTGAAGATCACCCCGCACTTTGTGATGACATTATTCTTCGGGGTATTGACGGAACTATTGCGGAGATCTTCGCTGATGAACTCGTATTTTTGAATGACACGGGTATTGAGATGAATCATCTCCCAATCAATGAAATTGAACCTCCACCCCTTGTTCTGAACTGTAAAAAGAATGCGAGCAATCCATCACATTCACTGCATCCTCTCTCCAAAATGAGACGCACACACATTCTATTCCAGCACTTACCCTTTCCCCACTTCTTCTTCCACCAACCCGAGCACTGCATTGATAAAATTTTTGAATGGTTGGTGTTAGCGTTCGGTCTTTGCAAAGCTTGGCATCGACCATTGATTTTTGACCCCCTCATGTGATTTTCAAAAGCTTAACATTGCATAACTCAAGTTTGGGGGGGGGGCAATTTTTCTGGCTCTTGAAAAGAAAATTTTTACAAAAATTTTGAGCCAAGAATAAGTTTGGGGGAGGGTCTTCACTTATATATTTTGCCCCTACTAATAAATTCCTCCCAGGCTTACAGGTTTTGTAGATATAGCGGTTGCCAACAGTGAGGACACAGTTGAAAACAAGTTTGGGGGAGGTTTGTGCTTAGTTTTGCATCATGTGCATATCATTTGCATAAGCATAAAACATTTCTTTAAAAAACCATAAAAAATTAAAAAATTTCAAAACCCATAAAAATTCTATGTACATATTTTTGGCTCATCATATTTTGTAAATAGTTTTTGAAAACCTATAAAAAAAAATTTTTTAAAAATTCAAAATCCATAAAAATTCAAAAAATTTCAAAATATACAAATTTAAAAAATTTTGAAAATATAAATATATTTAATATTTATGATAATAAAAGATTAGATAGTGAACAATTACATCCATGAGATTAGAAAAATTTAAGAAAACCAAGAAAATTAGAAGTTTTCTTATACGAACTAGTAATAAGTAGTTATGAGCCGTTGTCCCAAGGGTTAGTAAGATGAAGGAAGTCACTAATCTGAGGATAAAACTAAGTCTGAAAAATAGTTTCTATTCTGGAAGCCAAACATTTTGAACGTGGCTACCCTGCTATTCGCACTTACACACGTCTTGAAGCCCGGGATAGTAAAGGATACCTTGAAATGCTCTTGTCTTAAAGCCGATGTATGAAGGAAATAAAAAGAAAAAGTGAATAAAATATATAAAGTGGTGAGAAAAATGGACACTGCTTTTGTTATCACCGAGGGCAATAAAAAAATTTATAGCAAGGGTGTCTCTTCACCTAGTGCCCTAAGGCCAACTGGTCTGGGAGTCACTGCTATGCCTTAGGTGGTGCAAGACGAGGAAAATACACCAAATAAGCAAAGCACATGAGTAATCGGTCGGTTAGTATCTCAAGAAGTATTAACGGTCGCATGAAAGTGTGTGAGCAAATCAAAATATTCATTAATTAAAAAGTACTGAGACTGATGGGCAAGAGTATGATAGCTTGAATTGAATTCTCCGGGTGTAGGGATGTTCTTTACACACACGCAGGGTGATATGATCGATGTTTGGAAGAAAGATAGGAATGAAGAAGAAGACGATGTTTTATTGAGGGAGGACGTAATTTCTAACATTTTTCATGACCATTAAGATAGGGCTCATGACAACTGAAAAGCTAGCTTAGTTGGAAACCCTAATTTTCAAGGCTTTTCTTTTACAATTCTTTTCTTTAAATGTAATATTCATGATCTTTCTTTTATTATTGGATTTTGTGGGTGCAATCCGCCGAAAACCCTCAGGAGACAACACTCCTCCTACTAGGGACACCTAGAGGTTTAAAGGCTTGTTGCACGTGCTCAGTGCAATCGTGTTGCCTACGAAAGTGTGCTTTTCTCTTTCTTTATTTTCTCCTTCTCTTTTTAATAAAACAGTTCGATCGAGACGATCGAAAATAAGTTTGGGGGAATTTGATCAGTCGAAAATACTGCATTTTTAACACGGCAATTTCCCTATCATTTGAACTCATATAGAAGTGTTCAGTATTCATATTGTACATATTACCAAATCTTCTCTGAAATACCAGATTTGATGTATTAGACTTGAAAACCGACACTTTAAGGGAAATTGACTGTGTTTCATGGCATAGCATCATCCTTGTATTGCGCAACTCTTGTCTCGGTGAAATTATGCAGGAAATTCCAGAAGCAGAGCCCCAATTGGGAAAAGAGCTGATAAAAGATACGCCAACTCAAAGGCTAAAGATCTGGTAGCGATACAGAAGGCCAAATAAAATTCAACATATCAAAACAAGGCCCATAAATCATTCCAAGCCCATAGCAGAAATTACAAGCCCTAAGGCCTCCAAAGCGCCGCGGTTCCGCAGCGGGAGTTGGCTTGCGCCGCGGAACCGCGGCGCTTTGATGACGTCATCGGCTCAAATTTCCTCCACGTGCTTATTGTAACTTCCTAAGCTTCCATAAGACTCCCGATTCTCCACGTGGCTCATCTAGAAGGCTCGGCTTAACAAACTATTTCTAGAAGGCTCTCTTAACAAACTTTTGGAGGGAAATTCAAATCTTTTGTTAACTAACTTGTGGAGGGAAAATTCAAATTTCAATCCTAGATATAGAATTTTGAGGTCTATAAAAAGGAGCCTAGATCTAGGGTGCAAATGGTTCAAGAATCACCATCATCTTCAATCCACAAGTTGAGTGACACAACTTGTGCATCAAAAATCCAATTCAAAAATCAAGATCAAGATCCCGAGAGCAATTCAAGCAAGAGAGCCTTCAACCTTTAGAAGCGACGCCGGATTTCAACGGAGTAAGAGATCCACGCCGATCCGCGGCTCAAGGAGCCGAGCGAAGCCGAAATCGACGATCTAATTCCATCCTTTTGTAAATTCATGAGTGTTGTAACGAAATTTGTCGATAAATAAAGGTGAATTTTCTATATTCTTGCCTATCTTTTAATTCAAGCATAATGATTAGATCTCAATTTGTGATTGTGTTTGTGATCATGATGTTTGAGTAATCTCCGCTCGTGTAGGAGTTGTGACGATCTTTAGATGATGATGATTTAGATATTTTTACAATTCTTAAATCCTATATTGTTTGGAAATTCTAGTGAATCAAATGATTAATGACCTAGTTTCAAGATGATGCTTTCTTGATCGTGTTCACTCGAAACTAGGGAACAACTATTGACCATTTGATTAACTAGAAGCTAGAATTTGAATGCGATCCATCGAAAGGACAAAGGATGAGTTGCGAAATCCCTAATTTCCTCGCAAAATCCTTAAACCTCGATGAATTTGCATCGATCTAGTATCAATTCGTTAATGGATAAGAATGAGTAATCATTAGATCTCATCACATCTATAGATCCGATCTAATCCTACGAGCCATACTTCTAATCTTGATTGTTGGTTGGAAATTATCACACATCTCAATTCTTGTTTTTAATGTTTCTTTTAGATCTAGTTTTTTCTTATTCTTGATCTTCAATTACAAATCATGAATAGTTTTCTTTTCTTTGCCTTAAATTTCAACTCATCTAATTCGAAAATTGAATGGATCTCACTTTCCCTGTGGACGATCCGCACTCGCTAACGCGCTACATCCGACACCGTTATTGATTGCGGTTAAAATATTTTTGGTTGTGATTTCTCTATACAATTCTCAAACAGACACATCAATCATATCGTTTCAATCATCAAGTACCACACCAGATGTCGTTTTTGCACTAGATGCGATAAGTTTATATTAATCCAATCCTGAAGAAACATACGGAAGCAGTTATAGAACATAAGTACATGTTCTACGGATTTGATGACAACTGCCACCTTCGGGAGACGGTTATCATTCCAGGCTTCAAAGGTGACATAGATGACAGAGTGATTGTCAGAGTTATAGTTTTCCCTCTGACGAGGGACAGTATTATGGACAGGTGGCCTAAGAGGATACTGTAGGAGGCATAGTGCTGGACACTGATTAGTTTCAGTGATCGATACAGTCTAAGAAGTTTGGATTTAAAGTTCATTTATGAACTAGGTCCCATCAGATATCCAGACATATTCTAAGACAGGTATTACTCGATTCGGGAGATGGTTTTCTCCGCGAACTTGAGTATAAGAGAGACATAGAAAGAAACATCGGGGCGGATCCACTCACTGAGGCTATTTCTCGAACACAAAAGTTTTGCAAACGAGCATTTGAAACTGATTAGTAGAGGAGTTGGATGTTCGGTATCACACGGCCTATGAGTACGCGACATCGCAATAATTAGCCTTAAGTGCAAGTGGGAGATTGTAGGATATAGTGCCCTCTAAGTCAATTATTGGATCGCAGGTACGTGATTGCAATGATTGAGAGAGGACCTATACCGATAGAACAATCTTACTCAAGATGATAGTATGCTATCTGGTTTGTCTTTATCATCATGTATATGTTGATAAATCCTATAGGATTCTTGCTTGACTGCCAGCAGTACGATGGCGATCATATATGTGGGAGCTAGGGTCTATAAGCACATCCTTAAAGTGTCCCTAGTCGTGGGAGTTTCGAGACAGGGCATCGATACTTCGGAGTAGACTAGTGTATACATTCGAGACCGGGACGAGGGGCGGTGGTCGGTCTCACAAGCCATTGGTGTTAGTTGATTCACCTAAGATGTATACAGGTGCTCATTGGGTTATGAGTACACCGGACAGGACTCGCCGGGAACTTGCTAGTTGGTAATATACCTAGCGTCAGATAGCAGTTCCCTGGTGACATGTGTAAAGGTTAGTTCATCGACCTGAGGTCGTCATTTGTCTCGTGTGAGTTCCTACTGTGCTTTGATTTATACCCTACCACGGGTCATAGGAGTCGTGCAAACAGGTATTTTTTGGATACAGTCCCGAGCCACATAGAGGCAGTGAGCAGATCGTCGGGGATTCGTCTCTCCCGGTATTGGGGATGAGATCGCGCTGTGTTTAGGAGAGCCATTACACGAAATCCCTTGCCAGGGTAATCGAGATTTACTGGAAGGTATTCCAGTAGTATCTCAGGGTGTTCTGGGCTGCTCTCTGACACGACTTATACAGCTATTGGGGGTCTGACGTTTACCGGCCCCCTAGGCTCTATATGCGATACTCATAGACGAATGGACCGGACTGTACGGATATTGTCACTGTCAGACTCAGTAGGGTTTCTGGATGAGTTCGCTCGTCAGCTTCCCTTCCAATCAATACATAGGCAACCGTTACGTACAGCTTGTACCTCTGATGTGCTAGTGGTTATACCCAGAGCCAGTGTGTTGATGAGTCATTAGAGTCCCCCACAGACACTTTCCCAAGTTCGGGCGAAACGTTGTAGATGCCGTAAGGTTTTATGGAAGGGTTCGGAAAATGCACGTACGTTTTCGCACGTGTCATTTTTCGGGCAGATATTACTGGTAGGCTTTGGTTTAAGCCGGATCCCAGTATTATACTGTGTAGATATAATATCTTTGTCTCAGTTACATTTGTATTCGGTCGTAATACAAATGCGGGTATGTTTATACTATTACGGGGTTGTCCTGAAATTCGTTTCAGGATCACTTTTGGAAGTTGCCGGTTTCCCGTTTTCTATCACCCGTATTTAACATTCGGTTAAATGCTGATTTATCTTTTCGTCATGAGTGTGGAAGGTTCTTGATGATGACTAGGATTAGTGACTCATCATGGCATTAATTATTTGGTGACTTGGTTTTCATGACTCATTCTTGCATTAATTACATTGGTGAGGTGTTTAATGTGAGTCACCATTTGCATTAATGGTTTTTTGGTAATGCTTAAGATATTTCTCTTTGATCTTTTGCCTTATGGTTACCCTCCACTATCCTACACTCACCTCCCTCCTCCTTATATATGGTCGGCCCCCTCTTTTGGGAATGATGAGAGATTTCCTTTGAAAAGATTATGATAGTTTAGTATATGGAAATTTCGTAGCTCAATTTCCTATTACCCGATTCCAAATGGCAACTTCATTAATCGTTCGTCCATAACTTTGGACGTAACGAGACAAAGTGTTCTACTCATTATCTATATCAATCTTGGTCATCTCTTTTAGCAAACTTGATGATCGAGTTGCCTCGGTTCAGAGGCGGGAGCCCGTTTAAAGATCCGTCGACGTGGTGCCACCTGGACGACGAGATCGGAGTTTTCAGAAGATCGAAACCGCCGCAACAAAGCGTGGGATGATGGTTGAAGACCGAAGGACTCGGATCATTCGGTATAACATTTCTACCCACTTTGTAGTTTGTTAGTTTAGGTTTAATGGCAGATCCATGTTATAGTACGCGATAGCGCCAGTCGTAAAAGTTTTTTTTCCGCATTTGGCGTCTGTTAAACGGCCGAGGCACTACCGTGGACTTACAGGTTCGGCTCTAACTTACGACAACAGTCATAAGTGTGAGCAAGAGAGAGAGGATTGTACGGATTCCAAGGAGACCCAGTTGAAGAAGAAGCATACTATTGCATCTACTTTAGGTGTTCTTGTAATTGAGAACTGCTTTTCAATGAGTCCTACCTCCTGGGTACTAGATACCGGATCAGGATCTCATATCTGTAATTTATTGTAGGGACTGAGAAAAAGTAGGAAAGTTGGACCTGGTGATATGTCCCTCAGGGTAGGGATCGGAGCAAAAATCAATGCTGCAGCAGTCGGTGAATATCACCTAGTGTTGCCAAATGGCAATACTATGATTTTGAACAATTGTTACTATATACCTTCCATGGTTTGCAACATCATATCAGTTTCTTTACTTGATAAAGATGGATATAACTTTGTTCTTGATAGAAATATCATGAACATTTACCTTGATAAGGTACCGGTTGCAGAAGGTACACTGTGTAATGGTATCTATGTTCTAAATAAGAATACAGTTCTCAATGTACAAAACACACGCAAGAGGAAGAGTTCAGATACGAACGAATCCTACTTGTGGCATTGTAGACTTGGTCATATCGGAGAGAAAAGACTAAGTAAGTTGCATAAAGATGGACTCTTGAATACGGTCGAATTTTCATCTTATGAAACTTGTCAGTCTTGTCTCAAAGGAAAGATGACCAAATCTCCGTTCACCGGACATGGAGAAAGGGCATCAGAGCTCTTGGGACTCATACACAGTGATGTGTGTGGTCCAATGTCTATACATGTAAGGGGAGGGTTCTCGTACTTCATCACATTCACTGACGATCTCTCTAGGTTCGGATATGTGTATCTCATGAAAAAAAAACTGAAACTTTTGAGAAATTCAAAGAATTCAGAAACGAAGTAGAGAACCAGACTGGTAAAAGTATCAAGATCCTCCGGTCTGATAGAGGAGGGGAGTACTTAAGCACGGAATTCCTAGATTACTTAAAAGAGAATGGAATTATCTCTCAGTTTACTCCTCCGTACACACCACAGCATAACGGCGTATCGGAGTGGAGGAACCGTACCTTATTGGACATGGTTCACTCCATGATGAGTAATGCTGAGTTACCTCTTTCATTCTGTGGACTTGAGCTAGAAACAGCAGCGTACTTGCTGAATCAAGTTCCGTCTAAATCTGTGCCTAGTACTCCATATGAAATATGGAGTGGTAAAAGACCATATCTTGAACGTATTAAGATATGTGGTTGTCCGGCCTATGTAAAGGTACAAAATCCGGACAAGCTTAAGGCATGATCGGTTTTGTGCATGTTTGTGGGATATCCTAGAAATTCTCTGGGATATCTGTTCTACAATACTGAGGAATAGCAGGTGTTCGTTGCTCATCAAGCCACCTTTTTAGAGTGGTAATTTCGTGCAAAAGAAAAAGTAGGAGCACGGTAGAACTGGATGAAATATCAGATCTAGAAACTCAAACTGAGGATTTAGTAGAACTAGAAAATTCAATAGTCCCAGACGAACCTCAGCCACTCCGCAGATCTGGTAGGATTTTTCATCCGCCCGAGAGATACTACGGTTTTCTCATAGACGGGGATCGAGAAGATTTCATCTTGGAAGAAGATGACCCTACCAGTTTCAGTCAGGCCATTATCAGTAGGGACTCTGATAAATGGCTGGATGCTATGCGATCCGAAATGGAGTCCATGTACACCAATAAAGTGTGGACCTTGGATATTGCTCCATCTGGGGTAAACCCCGTTGGATGCAAATGGATCTACAAAAGAAAACATGGTCTAGATGGGCAGATGGAAACCTATAAGGCTAGACTCGTTGCAAAAGGTTTTTGTGAAAGACCTGGTGTGGACTATGACGAAACTTTTTCTCCAGTGGCTATGCTCAAATCCATCCGGATCCTACTTGCCATTGTTGCCTTCCATGACTATGAAATCTGGCAGATGGACCTAAAAACGGCTTTTCTAAACGGCAGTTTGGAAGAGTGCATTTATATGGATCAGTCAGAAGGTTTTGTAGACAGTGGGAGCAGCGGGAAGGTGTGCAAGTTGCTTAAATCCATTTATGGATTGAAGCAGGCATCGCGGAGCTGGAACATCTGTTTTGATGAAGCAATCAAGGAATTTGATTTCATCAAGAACGAGAATGAGCCTTGTATTTATAAGAAGATTGTAGGACGAACTGTCGTATTCCTAGTCTTGTACGTGGACGACATTCTTTTTATAGGAAATGACATTCCTATGCTACAATCGGTCAAGCTATTCTTGTCACAATGGTTCTCCATGAAGGACCTGGGTGATGCCTTGTACATTCTGGGGATCAAGATCTACAGAGATAGATCTAAGAGATTACTGGGACTTTCGCAGTCCAGGTACATAGAGACCGTACTGAAGAGATTTAGTATGGAAGATTCCAAGCGTGGTAATATACCCGCATTGCACGGAATCACCCTCTCCAAGAAGATGTTTCCCAAGACTGACGAGGAGAGGGTTCGCATGAGCACTATACCCTACGCTTCGGCGGTAGGATCTATAATGTATGCGATGCTATCTACAAGACCAGATGTAGCTTACGCGCTAACCGTGGTGAGCCGGTATCAGTCAGACCCATGTGAGAACCCACTGGACGGCAGTGAAGAACATTCTCAAGTACCTGATAAGGACTAAGGAGATGTTCCTTGTTTATGATATTGGATACCTCAGGGTCAAGTCCTTTACCGATTCAAGCTTTCAGAGTGACAAGGATGACAATAAGTCTGTCTCGGGTTTTGTGTTTACTCTCAACGGAGGGACGATGTGTTGGAGGAATTCCAAATAGGATACCGTCGTAGACTCAACGATGGAGGCTGAATACATTGCTGCAAGCGATGCCGTAAAAGAGGCGGTCTCGATGAAGAAGTTCATTAGTGAACTTCAGGTGGTTCCGTCCATTGTTAACCCAATACCTTTGTATTGCGATAACAATGGGGCAATAGTTTTAGCGAAGGAACCTGTAAGTGCACGGCGGCGCCCCGGCCGTCTGTCCGAGGCCAAAATGTGGAAACGATACTTTACTTTAACTTTTGAACCGGCACCACCACGCACAAAAATGCCGGATCGGGCCATTAATCTAATCCTAGCTAACTAGAGAAGGGGTAGAGAGATATACCGAGCGATCCGTGTCCTTCGGTCTTCTCGTCGTCGTCCCGATCTCCCCGCGGAATCTCCGGTCTTCATCTCTTCGTCGGTAGGGCACCACATCGCCGTGTTCTTTTACGGCCTCCCATCTCTGGAACGAGACAACTCGGGCATGAAGTTGGCGAGTCGACGTGTCCAAGAATTGCGGTAGAATAGTGTGGAACTCTATGTCTCATTGGGGAAACTCGAAGTTGCCTTTTGGTGGAGGAATGAGATATATACATTTGGAGATGAAACTTTGGGATTTTTGTGAAGCCAAAAGAACAATTTTTCCTTCCCAAAAAATTGGGACAGCCCCTCCTCTTGCTTGGCTGGCCAATGATCAAGGAGAGAATGAGAGGAGAGTGAAAGACCAAATGAAAATGGGTGAGCCCCATAATCAAGAGAGAGAAAGGGTTATCGTTATCAAAGGAAATGATCACAAACAAATCCAACACTCCATCAACCATCATCACTCCCAAAGTCAAACGATGGTGCAACCATCATGAAGCATCAATATGCAAAGACCACCCTCTACAATGCTAATTTGCACATTTACAAATAAGCCCTCCTCCACCAATTTTCAGCCAAGGAAAGAAACAAAGGAAAATGGCAGAAACGGAAAGCAAACTGGCAACTTCAAAAAACCGATCCCGTAATAAATTACAGGAAAACCCCGTGACTGTATATACATCCCGGCATTTGTATTCCGACCGAATATAAATGCAATGAGACAAAATCTACACTGTACAATACTAGGATCCGTCTTAAACCAAAGCCCGCTAGTATTATCCGTCCTATCATGATCCGTGCAATACCGCACGTACATGATCAAACCCTGCCATATCTCTATACGGCCTCTACAGCGTTTCGCCCGAAGCTTGAGAAACTGGTCTGTGGGGGACTCTAAAGACTCGTCAATACTTTGGTTGTGGATTTAACCACTAGCACGTCAGAGGTATTAGCCATACGTAACGGGCTACCAGGTATTGACCAAAAGAGACGTCGATGAGCGAACTCATCCTGACACCCTACTGAGCCTTTCAGTGACAATATCCGTACATCCCAGTCCGTTCGTCTATGAGCATCGCATGGCGGGCCTAGGGGGTTAGTAAAAGTCAGACCCCTAAAAGCGGTACAAGTCGTGTCGGAGTGTAACCCAGAACACCCCGAGATACTACTGGAATACCTACCAGTAAATCTCCTGCCTTGGCCAAGGACTTCGTGTAATGGCTCTTCTAGACACAGCGCGACCTCACCCCTAATACCGGGAGAGACGAACCCCTGCAGATCCGCTCACTGCCTCCATGTGGTTCGGGACTGTACCTAACTAAAACCTGTTTGCACGTCTCCATTAAGCGTGGTAGGGTAGTAATCAAAGTACAGTGGGAACTCACACGAGACAAATGACGATCTCAGGTCGATGAACTAACCTGTACACATGTCACCAGGGAACTGCTATCTGACGTCAGGTATAAGACCAACTAGCATGTTCCCAGCGAGTCCTGTCCGGTGTACTCATAACCCAATGAGCACCTGTATACATCTTAGGTGAACCAACTGACACAAGTAGCTTGTGATACCGGCCACCGCCCCTCGTCGGGGTCTCGACTGTATACACTAGTCTACTCTGGAGTATCAATGCCCTGTCTCGAAACTCCCACGACTAGGGACCTTTTAAGGATGTGCTTATAGACTACCAGCTCCTACGTATATGATCGCCCTCATACTGCTGGCAGTCAAGCAAGAATCCTAGGGGCTCTATCAACGTGTAATAGCGACCTGTCAGGTCACCTAAAGCAGTACACGATGATAAAGATAAACCAGTTAGCATACTATCATCTTGAGTAAGACTGTTCTACCGGTATAGGTCCTCCCTCAATCATTGCAATCACGTGCCTGTGAT
Organism: Agapanthus africanus; assembly: GCA_030015575.1. NCBI lineage: Eukaryota > Viridiplantae > Streptophyta > Magnoliopsida > Asparagales > Amaryllidaceae > Agapanthus > Agapanthus africanus. The sequence goes on along the minus strand of CM057337.1, from coordinate 468,047,640 downwards.
CCAATAATTGACTCGGAGGGCACTATCTTCAACAATCTCCCACTTGCACTCAAGGCTAATTATTGCGATATCGCATACTCACAGCCCGTGTGATACCGAACACGCAACTCCTCTACTAATCAGTCTCACAAAACCCGTTTGCGAATTTATTGCGTTCGAGGAATAGCCTCAATGAGTGGATCCGCTGTGATGTTTCTTTCTATGTCTCTCTATATCTCAAGTTCGCAAAGAAAGCCATCTCCCGAAATGAACAATACCTGTCTTAGAATATGTCTGGATATCTGATGAGACCTAGCTCATAAATGAACTCCAAATCCAAACTTCTTATACTGTATCGTCAACTGAAACCAATCAGTATCCTGCGTCATGTCTCCCTCGGTGTCCGCTTGGATCACCTGTCCAAAACACTGCCCCTCGTCAGAGGGAAAACTATAACTCTGACAACCTCTCTGTCATCCAGGTCACCTTGGAAGCCTGGAATGATAACTGTCTCCCGAATGAGGCTGTTGTTATCATATCCCTAGAACATCTACTTATGTTCTAAAACTGCTTCCGATTGTTTCTCCAGGATTGGATTAATATCAACTTATTGCATCTTGTACAAAAACAACCTCTGGTGTGGTACTTGACATCTCATGATTGACTCAATTGCCTAAGCAAGTGATCTGCCAATCATGCACATCCCTTTCCCATTTAGTCTGTAAGACACCTTTAGAGAGGGTGACTCCATCAGCTGCAGGTATACTACCGTGCCAGGAGTCGTCTATTCTTAAACACCTTTAGAATGCTGTCTAAGTACCCTGATTGGGAAACCACCCAAATCTAGATCTAAAGCCATAGATCCAGTAACCAGAATGTCTGATATAATATACAAGTCCCATTGTTAGAGAAACTACTGTGTGACAACCAAAGTATAACCGATCGTAGTATAGGAATATCACTTCCTACTCTGTGTATGTCATCCAAATACCAGGACATCACACCCTACTACCTTCTTAACAGATCCATCCCCTATTCTGATGAAGCCAATCCTATGACTGTCACATCAGAAATAGATGATCTATCTCCGCTACATCTGCTTTAGTCTATAAACAGATATAAGCCACTTGTCCACCAATGCTTCCGCTGCTCCCACTGACTACGACAACCCTCCGGCAGAGTCATATAAACGAACACTTCTAAAGCTAGTTTAGAACGACGCTATACTCATCCTCCTGCCGGGTCTCACATTCCGGAACAACAGCAATGGCAAGTCTGGGTAAACAAGAACCTCCCTGTCACCGTCCTTGAGGCTACCGTAGTACCTCTCGGGTGCCTGAGGTTACCCAACCTATCTGCGTAGTGGCCAATGGAATGTCAAATCAGATTGAATCTTTAAGATCTTATCAAATTTTCAACAATCGTTTACGGTTCTGGAATCACTTCTAGTTCTACCATACTCCCACTACTGTTTTCTGAAAAAATCCATTTTACTTAAAACTGTGGCGAGTCTGGGACAATATCACTATTGATCTTCCAGATGGTAGAAAGTCAACCCGCATCATAGCCTGGGTCAACCCACAAACAGCCATTACAGAGACGTGCCTTGAGTTATCCAGAGTCTGATTTTAAGCATAAGCCGGACAACTCCCCGTACCTTAACATCGTTAAGATATGAACTGTTCTATATCCAATACATAAACAGAGGCACTGATTTAATTGAACCAGATTCAAATCATGCAGCTGTCTCCAGTGCATTTCAAGTAAATGGAAGGAGGCCGATCAGCGTCACTCAACTTAGGAATGCTTCCAATTATGAGTAACCTGAAAGAGAAGACAGTTCTCTTAATCATTACTATCAACTGAATACCATACACAAGTATCTACATCTTCGATCACCTTGAAGAATCCTGATACTTGCAACACTTGGTTCTCTACTTTATTCTTATACCTATATCTTCTCAAAACTTGGACCCTGTGTTTCTACGAAACACATGTCTAAGAACTAGAGAAGGCATAAGTAAACCGAATATAGTACGAGGACCAACCCCTCTGTCCTAATGGACACTGGATAATATACAATACTCTGTATAATTCCCTTGAGTCTAGTGACTCATTCACTGTGTGTCGTAGGTTGAAAACTGTACTTATGGTTAAGAAGTATTACACCGCTGTTTAATACTCCTTACCTAACCATCCACTGATATAGGTAAATGTCATAGACATAATTTTAAAAAGGTATATCTCACTCTATAAAAATAGACGTATAGATATATCAATTTGAAATTGTTGCATAACAGCGGATATTCAAAACCAAATATTTGCCGTCCGGCAAACCACCCAGGTGATTTCCTCAAATATTACCAATTACAACGAATTCGGATATAATGAGGATAATCACCTAATTCCCAATAACTTACTCCCTCTCATCATCTGTAAAACCATACAGATGTGAGAATCATATCTAGTAAATACATACCCTGGAGCAAGGGCTAATTGGGAAATCAGTTTTCTTTAAAAAGTAAACAGTGAAACTGAAATATTGAAAAGTTTCGTAGGGGTATCCGGGTATTCCTAGTAATGCCTCTTCCATTATCCAGATTCACAACTGTAACCATATATTTCTTTGCCTTCTCTCCAAATCCCTTCATATGTCTTTAGTCATTACCTTCTGTACACCCTCTTAGGCTAAATGGTTTTCTTCTTTCCCTACCGTTTGGCACCAGCCTATGGTTTGGAAGAAGACTATCCAATAAGCATAATGGGTGTACTGTCCTAATCATAGGAGCACTCGCAATGCGAGAGAAGGTGAAGATAAAAGACAACCGAATAAACCTTATTCCTATTTCTCCTCAACCAGAATCCATCCCCGAACTGGAACAAGTTCCTTTCGAGTTCGTATATTACCATACGATGGAGTATCCAAATAACTGTAGATCTTCATAGTGATACGGAGTGTCCTGGAGAAATACAAAGGTGATTTAGGATTGGCGAAGAAATACATGGTTTGGTCGTGAATAGCAGTCGCAATTTACTTTGCCCTCTTACTAATCCCTTGATATGTCTTTACTTAATACTTTCTGTACACCATCGTTATACTAATTAGTTTTCTTCATTCCCCACCGTTTGGCACCAGCCTAAGGTTTGGAAGAAGACTATCCAATTTGCATAATAGGTGTACTATCTCCTAAACCAAGGAGTACCCGCAACCTGAGAGAAGGTAAAAGGAAAAGACAACTGAATAGTCCTATTTGTTTTCTCCAGAACCGGAAACCATCCTCGAATAAATTCCTTCGAGTTCGTATATAACCATACGATGGTTTTATCCAATGGAAGTGGACGTTCGTAGTAATACGGGTTGTCCTGGATAAAAGGGTAAAAGTAGGAGTGGCAATGAGGTTTGCAACTCTGACAATCCAAAAGCCAGTGTTTAATAAGGTTCGGTTAATTTTGGTCACTGAGTCATAGTCAAGGGTCGGGTCATGGTCGCTGCCAAAGAGAGAGAAAAGAAACGCTCCGCGTGCAATCTAACCTAGATCAGAATGGTTATCACTTTATCTAATCTGGAAACCTCCCACTGTATCGTCAAATTCTCCTCCAAACCTGAAAGAAGAATTAGTCGGGATCACCCGAGGAGTAAACAAACTCATCAGTGGGAATCGGGATCCAACCATCATCGCATGATAACATGACGGAATCCGCTCACGTTACCACACTCCAGAAGGTATGCGCATATCTGGCAAGTTTCAGTTTCTTTAGAAACTCCCGATGTGATTTTTGCTTCATGCTCTTATGACCTTGACGAAGGCCAACAAATCATAAGTCACAAGTCAAGTTCTACCCGTCATTGTCCAGGTTAATTTGAACCCACCCATACAAGCCCTTGACGAAGGTCAACAAGGCTATACGACTGTCCCAAACCAACGCATCTATCTATGCAGCAAAAAGGTAACAAGCAGCTACTATACACTATGCCTTGACGAAGGTCAACAAACATAGCATGAATACTACGTGCTACCCGTCTGAAATGACGGAGGGCTACGAATGGTTTCTGGCGAAAAACCTTTAACGTAATAAACTTGATATTGTTGAAGGAACTGGATAGCTTTTATAAAAATGTCGTGGCGAAAACCTTTGCTAAAGAGGTCACTCCCGGTGAAGGGATCTCGTCTCTTTCCCCGTAGAATGAGGTGCAGGATCTTCCAACTGAATACCATGATGCAAAGCAAACGTAATCGACTATAGTGAAGTTATTGCCCTGACGCAAACTCCTGTCCAAGGGGTCACTCCCGGTGAAGGGATCTTGGCCCTTGACTCGTCGACTGAGGTGCTGGATATTCATAACCGAATACCACTGTGCAAAATAAAATTGAACGCCCTTACAATAAAAGCTTTTTTAAAAATGTTCCAACAACATCCGAATAGCTTTGTTTAGCTTGCATTGATCCGAAACAACGCAGTCCCATCAATTGATCACACCAATAAAGAACGAAAATAATGACGTACGTATATGCCATCCGCGTTCGCCACTGGGTCCCGTCATTACCCTTTAGGTTACTTAACCAACGACAGAGCGGGGACTGGACTAGCGCGGATGCGAAACATATACAACATCTACTAGTATATATATATCAATATATAATATTCACTCAAGGCGTGATAAAATGCAACCTCACAGAAATGTAATAAGCATCACAGAACAATACAGATATATGGGATCCCCGGGTTTCATAGAGCCGCTACTGAAACCCGACGTTCCCCTGGTCGTGTGGATAGCCTGTGCAATGAAATCCGAGACCCCTACGGGCGCGGTAAGTTACCCGCAAAAACCTGAAGCGAGGCAGCCCCTTTCAGTAACGTGAATGGACCACCCAGCACTTCACGGAATCCGGTAATTTAGGCACCCCTCCTGGGTCAACCTGTACCCCCTACGAGTGCAGCGAATAGCCCGCCAATTCTAGAGTGAAGCCCCCTCCGTCTCAACGCCATGAGATGCGGGCCCGTTGCCCTCTAGAACCCGGCTATCCGTGCACCCCTCCGCGGGGCAATCCTAGTACAGAAAGTAAAATATACATACAACGGGTACATCGACCTCACCCCGGTCGTGCCCTAAAAGAATATATACAAACAGGCAGTGACGGCAGTCCACATGTCGGGCGCTCGCCCCGCAATATCAAATATACATAAATATCCAAACTGTACTACCATTGCATCCAGGCTATCCCCCACGACCAATCCGCAACATCACAGCACAACACAGAACATCAACGTGAATGCCACGTTCGCAAATCCGTCTAAAAGGGCTATAGCAGTTAGACTGGATTTACCAATCAAATGATATTCATGGACGCAGATATAATGTAAATACTATGAACTAACATGTTTAAAATATTCGATCGACTAAATTTTCCCAAGTGGGCCCCAAGCACTACTGTAGAACTCAAAGAAAATCTGGGCCCAAACAGAACATTCCAAAAACCCCATTTTCAACTCAGGAGCTCTCTGTGAAATTTTGGTGCACTGAACAGTAAATATGGCGGCGGAACCGCGGCCCAAGTATGGGTTTGGCCGCGGTTCCGCGGTGGTATAGTGAGAACATGCGACCAAATTTTCACAGAATTCTTATAATTGCCTGCATGTGTTTCTGCAACAACCTGAAAAATATTTCGAGCCAAAAATATTTCGACAGAAACTGATGCAATGAAAAACGCGGTTTTTTGGAAAATCCATTCGATCGAACTTGTAAACGCGTTAGAGCAAGCTAGACTAGGTTAATGGCGTGGCTCTGATACCAGTTTAAGTGCACGGCGGCGCCCCGGCTGTCTGTCCGAGGCCAAAATGTGGAAACGATACTTTAGTTTAACTTTTGAACTGGCACCACCGCACACACAAATCCTGGATCGGGCCATTAATCTAATCCTAGCTAACTAGAGAAGGGGTAGAGAGATATACCGAACGATCCGTGTCCTTCGGTCTTCTCGTCGTCGTCCCAATCTCCCCGTGGAATCTCCGTTCTTCATCTCCTCGTCGGAAGGGCACCACTTCGCCAGGTTCTTTTACGGGCTCCTACCTCTGGACCGAGGCAACTCGGGCACGAAGTTGGCGAGTTGACGTGTCCAAGAATTGATATAGAATAGTGTGGAACTCTATGTCTCATTGGGGTAACTCGAAGTTGCCTTTTAGTGGAGGAATGAGATATATGCATTTGGAGATGAAGCTTTAGGATTTTTGTGACGCCAAAAGAACAATTTTTCCATCCCAAAAAATTGGGACAGCCCCATCTGTTGCTTGGCCGGCCAATGATCAAGGAGAGAATGAGAGGAGAGTGAGAGACCAAATGAACATGGGTGAGCCCAATAATCAAGAGAGAGAAAGGGTTATCATTATCAAAGGAAATGATCACAAACAAATCCAACACTCCATCAACCATCATCACTCCCAACGTCAAACAATCATGAAGTGAAGAAGTCAAATGATGGTGCAACCATCATGAAGCATAAATATGCAAAGACCACCCTCCACAATGCTAATTTGCACATTTGGAAATAAGCCCTCCTCCACCAATTTTCAGCCAAGGAAAGAAACAAAGGAAAATGGCCGAAACGGAAAGCAAACTGGCAACTTCAAAAAACGACCCCGTAATAAATTACAGGAAAACCCCGCGACTGTATATACATACCCGCATTTGTATTCCGACCGAATACAAATGCAATGAGACAAAATCTACACTGTACAATACTAGGATCCGGCTTAAACCAAAGCCCGCTAGTATTATCCGTCCGATCATGATCCGTGCAATACCGCACGTACATGATCGAACCCTGCCATATCTCCATACGACCTCTACAGCGTTTCGCGCGAAACTTGAGAAACTGGTCTGTGGGGGACTCTAAAGACTAGTCAATACTTTGGTTGTGGATTTAAACACTAGCACGTCAGAGGTATTAGCCATACGTAACGGGCTACCAGGTATTGACCAAAAGGTACGTCGATGAGCGAACTCATCCTGACACCCTACTGAGCCTGTCAGTGACAATATCCGTACAGTCCGGTCCGTTCGTCTTTGAGCATCGCATGGCGGGCCTAGGGGGTTGGTAAAAGTCAGACCCCCAAAAGCGGTACAAGTCGTGTCGGAGTGTAGCCCAGAACACCCTGAGATACTACTGGAATACCTACCAGTAAATCTCCTGCCTTGGCCAAGGACTTCGTGTAATGGCTCTCCTAGACACAGCGCGACCACACCCCCAATACCGGGAGAGACGAACCCCTGTAGATCCGCTTACTGCCTCCTTGTGGCTCGAGACTGTACCCAACTAAAACCTGTTTGCACGTCTCCTTTGAGCGTGGTAGGGTAGTAATCAAAGTACAGTGGGAACTCACACGAGACAAATGACGATCTCAGGTCGATGAACTAACCTGTACACATGTCACCAGGGAACTGCTATCTGACGTCAGGTATAAGACCAACTAGCATGTTCCCGGCGAGTCCTGTCCGGTATACTCATAACCCAATGAGCACCTGTATACATCTTAGGTGAACCAACTGACACCAGTGGCTTGTGAGACCGACCACCGCCCCTTGTCGGGGTCTCGACTGTATACACTAGTCTACTCTGGAGTATCGATGCCTTGTCTCGAAACTCCCACGACTAGGGACCTTTTAAGGATGTGCTTATAGACTACCAGCTTCCACGTATATGATCGCCCTTATATTGCTGCCAGTCAAGCAAGAATCCTAGGGGCTCTATCAACGTGTAATAGCGACCTGTCAGGTCACCTAAAGCAGTACATGATGATAAAGATAAACCATATAGCATACTATCATCTTGAGTAAGACTGTCCTACCGGTATAGGTCCTCCCTCAATCATTGCAATCACGTGTCTGTGATCCAATAATTGACTCTGAGGGCACGATCTCCAACAAAGGCCCTCCTTCAAACACAGTTCGAGTGACTTTTTGAGCTATTGGGTATGCGGTACACCAGCAGCTGGCCATAGAGCAGACGTTGGGTATGCGGCACACCAATTACTGGCCTTTAGTGCAAGTGGGAGATTGTTGGATATGTATGCCCTAGAGGCCATTATTGTATAGTACTAGTTGGTATAATACATTTTGGAAGCTTGGGATATATATACGGGTTTATGACAGTCTTGCCCAATATAGTAGTATCCTACTTGGTTTGTTTCTATCTTAATATGTGTATATATTTCTTTTAACATATCGCTAATACATATTGATGGAGCCCTTAGGATCTTTGCTTGACTACCGGCGTTGTGATGGCGATCACACTAGTGGAGGCTGGGTAGTCTATAACCACATCCTTATACAGGTCCCTAGCCATAGGATTATCGAAACAGGGCATCGATACTTCAGAGTAGACTGGTGCATACGCTTCTCGTCCTAGCAGGGGAGATGGTTTGTCCCACAGCCATCAGTACGTCGTACTGGAGATAGTATGCAGGTGCTCGTTAGGTTACGAGTATACTGGACAGGACTCGTCGGGAACTGTTGGTTGGTATTATACCTATCGTCAGTTAACAGTTCCCAGGTGACATGAGTACAGTTTAGTCCGTTGACTTGACACTGTCACTTCGCCTCGAGTGTGTTCCCACTGTTCTTAGATTACTACTCTAGCACGGCTCTATTGTGTCTTGCAAACAGGTAATAGTTGGGTGCAGTCCCGAAGCACTTGGAGGCAGTGACGGTTAGACAGGATTCGTCTCTCCCGGTATTGGGAGTTGATATCATGCTGTGTCTAGGAGAGCTATTACACAAAGTCCCTGGCCAGGGCAAGCGAGATTTACTGGTAGTGTTTCTAGTAGTTTCTCAGGGTGTTCTGGGCTACACTCCGACACGACTTGTACCGCTATTAGGGGTCTGACGTTTACCGCCCCCTAGGCCCGACATGCAATACTCTTAGACGAACAGACCGGACTGTACGGAGATTGTCACATTCAGGCTCAGTAGGAGTTCAGTTAGGTTCACTTCATCGGTCTTCTTATCGGCATCTACCTGGGGACTGTTACGTACAGCTAGTACCGCTTGCGGCCTATGGTTAAACCCACTGCCAGCGTTGTGTCAAGTCTTTAGAGTCCTACACAGAGGGTTGTTCACCTTTGGGCGAAACGAGTATAGGTCGTATGGTTTTACGACGGGGTTCGTTCACATATGTGTACTTGTGCGCGTTTTGTGTTCGGACAGTTGATACTAGTGGGCTTTGGTTTATGCAGGATCCTAGTATTTGATTTTAGCTTAGTTCAGTCTCAATGCATTCGTGTTCTTCGGAACGCGGATGCGGGTATGTATATACAGTTGACAGAGACAAATTAAAGAGACATCTCATTAGGGTTTTTGACCATTGACTTGATTAAGATCTTAATGAGATGAAGGTACTTGATTAATAGTTTTAATTAGTGATAATTGTGTTATGGATATTTGGATTGACCATTTGACTTGTTGACCAAAGTTGACTAAGATATTTTTCTTAAGCAAAAGATTCTTTGCTTAGCATTAATGGTGACATGATAATGGTTAAATCAAATGAACCATCACAACTTTTTTGCTAATTAAAATTATTATTCTTTTATGCAAATATGAGAGCTATCTCTTCATTCTATCATATGGATTCTCTCTCCAAGCGCTCTCTCCTTCATCCTCTCTCTCAAACCCTAACCTCTCATATGTTGAGAACCAAGGGAAATTGAGATCAAACCACAAATTCTCTCTCTACTCACTCTATGGTTCTTAGTCTAGCAAGCAAAGCACTCTAGTTACTTCATTGTTGAGGTAAGAGCTCAAGGTAGAGGCCTTCGGGTGGATCTTCTTCGATATATAGAAGCCGGTGAGGAGGTGTTTGGTTTACCTAGCACCCTATGTAGGGTTTGGAAGCATCACATGAACCAAAGATCAAATTTTTAGGGTGCTAAGTAAGCATACAAAGGATCTATCATAGAAAATTAGGGTTTCGAAACATTAAAGGCAACAAAGACTAGGGTTTCGAGAGTACAACCTTTGTAGCTCCCTTCGCTAGACTCTTTGGCCTCTTGAGGGTTGGAGGAGGGTTCGCTTGAAGTCTTCTAGTGTCCATGACGATCCACCCGAAGCTCCTAATCCAAGCTTGCAACTTCACTTTTCAAGAGAAGAAATGAAGATAACACTCTAAACAAGTGCGCTAAACTTGTGTAGAATGATGTTGTGGTGGCTTTTCTCACTTGAAAAACCTAACTTGATGAGTATATTGCTCACTACAAAAGTCTAGAGAGCAAATGGTGAAGGAGGAAGAAGATGATGGCTTTCATTTAACAAGAGTGAAAAAGATAACCCCTTGTAAAGGAAAAAGAAAATTTATGTATATATATTTTCTTATCCTTATCTCAAACCATGGTTTGTAGATAAAGATATTATTGTATCATAGTTTAAAACACCTTACAAAAAATAACCAAGGGTTAAATAGTGGGTGAGCATGGTAAGATGAAGAAGAGTGTAGAAACAATCTAATAATTAACCCTTTTTCTTTCCTTTTTGTTTTAGTATATATACAATAATAATCCATATTAAAAACTCATGGTGTGAGTCTTATATTGCCACCATTTTCTTTGTATAAGCAACCATGATAGATGATGTATGCATGTATGTATGTATGCACATCCATATGTGCATGAAACTAAAAGAAAGATAGCATACATGCATGCATACATCCATCATGTACAAGAAAAGGTTTCAAGTGAGAAAACTAATGGTTAAATGATAAATCAACACTTGATTTATCAATCCGGCCATATCACATATGACCCCACCAAAAGCAATCTGCCCGATCACTATACGGTATACTATACGCGCATTTTAATTGGGTCCATGCGCATATCGCATGCGCGCACCACAACGTTTCGCCTGGACTAGGTAACTCCTTTGTGGGACTCTAAGACTCGTCAATACGCCGGCAGTGGATGACGATCATATCAAACACCCTCAAGCCACAAGCGGTCAGCTAAACGTAACGGCCACCCGGGTATTGAGCGATCAGAAGAAGACAAGCGAACCTGCTACAACTCCAGTCGAGCCAACCGGCAACACTACCGTGCAGTCCGGTCTCTTCGTCTGATATGTCGCATATCAAGTCTAGGGGTGGTAAATGTCAGACCCCAATAACCGATAAGTCGTGCCGATGAGAGGCTCATAACGGGTCGAGAAACTACTGGTAACACTTACCAGTAAATCTCTAATCAGCCCTGGCCAGGGACTTCCCTGTTACGGCCAATCGAGCACAGTGCAACATCAACCCCCAATACCGGGGGAGACGAAACCCCTCCTATCGCTCATTGCCTCCATGTGACTCGGGACTGTACCTAAAAACCACCGTTTTGCACGCCCTCATGGACGTGGTAAGGAGGAAATCAAATCATAGTGGGAATCACACAAGACTCTATGAAGATCTCGGGTCGACAGACTAACCTGCATAAGTGTCACCTGAGAACTGCCATCTGACGTGAGGTATAATACCATCTGGGAGTTCTCGGCGAGTCCGTCCAGTGTACCCAGTCTCCACTGAGCACCCGTATACCATCTCTGATGTCAAACACCAATGGATATGGGATCATCCATCGCCCATCTCATAGGTCGAGAAGCGTATACGCTAGTCTACACTGGTATATCGATGCCCCGTCTCAATACACCCACGACTAGGGACCTTGAAGGATGTACTTATGGACAACCATGTCCCCACTAGTATGATCCGCATCATAGTCCATATAGTCAAGTACACATCCTAAGGGCTTTACCAACATGTAACTCTAAAACAGTATAAAGAGACAAGTATACATGTTAAGGTAAAGAGCAACCAGAAAGCATACTATCATATCGAGCAAGAAAGTCATCTCTATATATGTCCAAGCATCCAATATAGTATACATCATCTGTACAATACTGGCCTCTAGGTCATACATACAACTAACAATCTCCCACTTGCACTAGGGCCAGTTGCTGTAGTATCGCATACCGAGCATCCCGAAGAGTCTCTCAAACTGTGTCTGGGGAATGGCCTTCGTGAGTGGATCCGCTGTGTTATTCTTCGTGTCAACCCTCCTGACCTCGATCTCCCGGCGATCAACTATCTCCCGGATCAGGTGATACCGCCTCAGAATATGCCTGGATCGCTGATGGGACCTGGGTCCCTTAGCCAAAGCCACCGCTCCATTGTTATCGCAATACAAAGGTATTAGATGCTCAATGGATGGAACCACTCCAAGTTCAGTAATGAACTTTTTGATCCAGACAGCTTCTTTGGCTGCATCGTTGGCAGCGATGTATTCAGCCTCTATCGTCGAGTCTGCCACGGTTTCCTGCTTGGAACTCTTCCAGCTAACTGCCCCTCCGTAAAGGGTAAAGACAAATCCCGACTGCGACTTAGAGTCGTCCTTATGACTCTGGAAGCTTGAATCGGTTAAGGACTCCACTTGGAGTTCTCCGTTACCATACACCAAGAGCATCTCTTTAGTCCTTCGTAAGTACTTGAGAATGCTCTTTACAGCTGTCCAGTGACTCTCTCCAGGATCAGCTTGATACCTGCTCACTACACTTAGTGAGTATGCTACATCAGGTCTAGTACATAGCATCGCATACATGATAGAGCCTACAGCTGAGGCATAGGGTATCCCTTGCATGCGAGCTCTCTCCAAATCAGTCTTGGGAGACATCTCTTTGGAGAGAGTGACTCCAGAGATCGTGGGTAAGTTCGTACGCTTGGATTCTTCCATACTAAACCTCTTTAGTATGGTGTCAATGTACCTGGATTGGGACAATCCTAATATCCATTTGAATCTATCTCTATAGATCCTAATTCCCAATATGCAGGAGGCATCACCAAGATCTTTCATTGAGAATCTTTGTGATAAGAAGAGCTTGACCGATTGCAGCATAGGAATGTCATTTCCTATCAAGAGTATGTCGTCTACGTACAATACGAGGAAGACAACCTTACTCTCTGCCACCTTCATGTAAATACAAGGTTCATCTACGTTTTTGACAAAATCAAACTCTTTGATAACGACGTCAAAGAAGATGTTTCAACTCTGCGATGCTTGCTTTAATCCATAAATGGATTTAAGCAGCTTGCACACCTTCCCGCTGCTCCCACTGTCTACGAAGCCCTCTGGCTGAGTCATGTAAACACACTCTTCTAAATCACCGTTTAGAAAGGCGGTCTTAACATCCATTTGTCAGATTTCGTAATCATGATATGCAGCGATGGCAAGCATGTTCCGGATGGATTTAAGCATAGCTACTGGAGAAAAGGTTTCGTCATAGTCCATACCTGGTCTTTGACGAAAATCCTTTGCAACAAGTCTAGCTTTGAAAGTCTCCACTTTCCCATCTACACCAAGTTTTTTCTTGAAGATCCACTTGCTCCCAATGGGTTTTACCCCTTCAGGAGCAACTTCCAAAGTCCATACTTTGTTGGTGTACATGGATTCCATCTCAGACCGTATTGCATCCAGCCATTTCACTGAGTCCCTACTCGTGATGGCCTGCTCGAAGCTAGTTGGGTCATCATTTTCCATTATGCAATCCTCGCTTCCACCATCAATGAGAAAACCGTAGTATCTCTCAGGCGGATGAGAAACCCTGCTAGATCGGCGGAGCGGCTGGGGTTCGTTAGGTACTACTGAATCCTCTGGTTCTACCAAGTCTTCTGTTATAGTTTGTGTCGCTGGAACCTCTTCCAGTTCTACCTCAATGCCACTTGTTTGTTTCATAAGAAAACCTTTTTCTAAGAAAGTGGCATGTCGAGAAACAAACACCTTTTGTTCCTGGGGGTGGTAGAAGATATACCCTTGTGAATTTTTGGGATATCCTATAAACTTACATAAGACTGATCTTGCCTCGAGTTTGTCCAGATTTTGTCTTTTGACATAGGCTGGACAACCCCATATCTTAATGTAATTAAGATGTGGTCTCTTCCCTTTCCATATCTCATATGGAGTGGTAGGCACTGATTTGGTAGGAACTCTATTCAATAGGTCCATGGCTGTCTCAAGCGCATATCCCCAGAAGGAAACAGGTAACTCAGCTGTACTCATCATTGAGCGCACCATATCTAATAGGGTGCGGTTTCTCCGTTCCGATACAGCGTTGTGCTGTGGTGTATAAGGAGGAGTGAGCTTAGAGAGAATCCCATTCTCTTTTAAATAATCCAGAAAATCATTGCTTAAGTATTCTCTTCCTCGATCAGATCGAAGGATCTTAATACTTTTGCCCGTTTAGTTCTCTACTTCGTGCTTATATTCTCTGAATTTCTCAAAAGCTTCAGACTTGTGTTTTATCAGGAACACATGTCCGTATCTAGAGAGATCGTCAGTGAATGTAATGAAGTAGGAAGAACCGTCCCTGGCATTTGTAGACATGGGACAGCATACATCACTATGTATCAGCCCTAACAGTTCCGTAACTCTTTCTCCGTGTCTCGTAAACGGAGTTTTGGTCATCTTGCCTTTGAGACATGACTGGCAAGTGTCATAAGATGAAAATTCAAACGGATTCAAATATCCATCTTTATGCAACTTAGCTAGTCATGTCGCATTGATGTGACCAAGTCTACAATGCCACAAGAAGGATTCGTTCATTTCTGAACTTTTCCTCTTGTGTGTGTTTTGTATATTGAGAACTGTATTTTGATTTAAAATGAATATGCCATTATGTAACGAGCCTGATGCAATCAACTTTTGATCTAGGAATATGTTCATAACATTATCCTTTACTACAAAATTATATCCTTCTTTACTTAATAAAGAAACTGATATAACGTTGCACATCATGTTTGGTATATAATAGCATTCATTTAGAATCAGTGTATTACCACTTGGTAATACTAGGTGATATTCGCCAACTGCTTTGGCTGCAACATTTGCCTCATTCCCTACTTGAACGGAATGATCACCTTTTCCCAGTTCTCTACCTTTCCGTAGCCCATGTAACATTTTACATATGTGGGATCCTGATCCGGTATCTAATACCCATGACGTAGGGTGAACTGAGAAACAGTTCTCAATAACTAACATACCTGAAGAAGATGCATCAACATGCATGTTCTTTTGGGCGGCTTGAGAATCTAGATATTCTCCTATTCCCTGTTCAGTCTTATAACTCTTATAAGAAAGAACGGGTCCAATATTCCCCTGCACAGTATAACATGCGGGTTCGGACAATACATCCATATTATTATCTTGATTAAGGCATGACATGGTCGCTACCTGGAGAGAGAGAGAAGAAAACACTTTAGCGTATGCTCTTGTAAGATCAGATTGGTTATTATCTTATCTAATCAGGATGGCTCCCACTGTTTTTATCAAATCTTCCTTCAAACCCTAAAAGGAAAGACTAGCCGGGATTAATTACACCCTTCAACTTCGCCGATCTTTCAGCCAGGCCAGTGTCGGTACTTTGAGGGAGGTTCCCCGTGTTTTCGCACGGACCTAATTAAAGTAAAACTCGTTTTCCCAGAGGCGTAACCTCGTTGACACCTTTCTAGACACCTACTCGATCGGCCAATTGTCCTGTGTAAAACTCTCCCAGGAGTAACAATTACTCGCAGTGGGTATCGGGATCCAACTATCTCATAGAAGGTATGCAATCTCATTGCAAATCTCAACGCTTGAAATTCTCGATAATATTTTGCCCCTAGCGTGCTATGACATTGACGCATGCCAAACAACCCATAGTCCGCTAGTCAAGTTCAACCCGTACAATTCGTGATTCAATTAAACCCACCCGTACGACCTTTGACGCATGCCAAACAACGCCGTACGAATACCCTAATCCAATCGCATCTCATGCTACAGATAAGTAATAATCAGCTACCGTACACTACGCCTTGACGCATGCCAAACAACCGCAGCACGATTACTAAATATTACTTATCTGAATTGACGGAGGGCTACGAAGGTTTTTCTGAAATCCATGAGCGCAATGAACTTGATATCATTGTAGAATCAAATGAAGTTTTGAAATGGATTGATTTTGAGGCTTTTATTAGTTTTGCTAAAGAGGTCACTCCCGGTGAAGGGATCTCGGCTCTTTCCTCATCGAATAAGGTGCAGGATATATCATATATATCACTGTGCAAAGCGAAACTCCAAAAGCAGTCAAAAGTCAAACCGAGTGTTGTAGCATTTGTCAGTTTTACTAAAGAGGTCACTCCCGGTGAAGGGATCTCGGCTCTTTCCTCATCGAATAAGTTGCAGGGTATATCATATATACCGCTATGCAAAGCAAAACTATAGCTACCCTTTTTTATTAAAATTTGATTCTACAACATCTTTTAGGTTTCTTTTCTTTCATTAATCACATTAATGAAGTCCCATCATTTAAGTCAGCTAAACATCACAGATAAATACGACGTACACTTATGCCATCCGCATTCGCCTCGATGTCCCCTCGTGCACCGTTAGGTTAGGTAACTAACGACAGAGCAGGGCAGGGCTAGTGCGGGTGTAAAACATAAGTAACGTCTATATAATATATCATATATACTATATACTGTATCCATCAGAATATATCAAATGATCACATCACAGATATCGCAGCAGAAACATAGATATAATGTGGGATATACTAGGACGTCCGTATTTAGTATTTAGCCAACAATAGAAAATACAGATTCCACCGTCGCGATGAATAGCCATGCCCACACCCTGGACCCCTACGAGAGCGGCAAGCGACCCTACCAATTCTGGAGTTTAGGAGACCCGGTCTCGACTCCTCAAGATGGCCTCGCACTGAACCCAGAACCCGGTCACCTGTGCTCCCCTCCTTAGGTCCATCCTAATGCGGAAAAGTAAATAATATACAACACAGGTGGCATCAACCTCAACCCGAAAGTATCCCAAATAAAAGAATATTACAGTACATTTTGAATTTACATGAATGAAAATATAAAACTCTCATCTCACATAAAAAAAACCCCGGCTATTCAATCCCGACAATCCTGCACATCATATCTCAGCAACACATAATATCTCATATCATCAACGTAAGTAAGTATGCATACCCTAATTGTCGTTGATGTATAGCAACGAAACCGACGATATCGACATACTACACTTACGGTCACAGAAAAGAAAGTGTAAAGCTGCAATATCTGGAATCCACATTCTCTTTAGACATCGTAAATGCGAAATATCACATACTTCGAATTTCATGTCTAGCTATATGAATTCCACACATTGCACCACATTCCAGATAAGTAGACAGTATTAAAGTTTTCGAACGAACGATCAAATACCCAAGATTCCCTAAAACTCAGCACTTGAGCGGAGTTCAAAAAACCCGGAGTGTGATACAGTAGTAGCGGTCCAGCCGTAGAAGGGTCAAGCCAACGCCTCACATGTGGCATGCCGTACTGCCCCAAACCCTGAGGTTCAAAGGGCAGTTCAAGACGGTCACATAATCGAGTTAAGGTTTGTTGTCTTCTAGAGGGTCCACCACAAAACTTGCAAGTATCTCCAAAATATTTAAACCCCGTGAAAAGTGAGAAAATGATACTCGTTCAAACACTTCAATACTTTCTAATTTATCCGGAAAAGTCACGAAATGAAAATTCCGATCGAATCGACGAGTTCAAAACCATCTCCAGAATTTACAGAACAAGAATCAGATTAAACATACCTAAAACATTATACAAGCAGTTTTAGGAATTACTTTGCAAATAACAAGTCATGAATCCTCTGTACGGCCGCGGATCAGCGGCACAAGCAAGGATTGGCCGCGGTTCCGCGGCGGTTTGAACTGTTCATGGCTTCGAATTTCACAGTCCTTCTTAGATTTTCCTGCTGTATTTTTTAAGAATTTTTAATTCTGAAAATATCCAGATTTTATAAATTGTCCAGAGAAGGTCCCGTAATGTCGTATTTTGGTTCGATCGGAGTTTTTTCTTCGTAGAAGTATCACCTAATGTTCTAGGTCGGCTCTGATACCAATGTTGGGTTTACCTAGCACCCTATGTAGGGTTTGGTAGCATCACATGAACCAAAGATCAAATTTTTAGGGTGCTAAGTAAGCATACAAAGGATCTATCCTAGAAAATTAGGGTTTCGAAACATTAAAGGCAACAAAGACTAGGGTTTCGAGAGTACAACCTTTGTAGCTCCCTTCGCTAGACTCTTTGGCCTATTGAGGGTTGGAGGAGGGTTCGCTTGAAGTCTCCTAGTGTCCATGACGATCCACCCGAAGCTCTTAGTCCAAGCTTGCAACTTCACTTTTCAAGAGAAGAAATGAAGATAACACTCTAAACAAGTGGGCTAAACTTGTGTAGAATGATGTTGTGGTGGCTTTTCTCACTTCAAAAACCTAACTTGATGAGTATATTGCTCACTACAAAAGTCTAGAGAGCAAATGGTGAAGGAGGAAGAAGATGATGGCTTTCATTTAACAAGAGTGAAAAAGATAACCCCTTGTAAAGGAAAAAGAAAATATATGTATATATATTTTCTTATCCTCATCTCAAACCATGGTTACTAGATAAAGATATTATTGTATCATAGTTTAAAACACCTAAGGAAAAATAACCATGGGTTAAATAGTGGGTGAGCATGGTAAGATGAAGAAGATTGTTGAAACAATCCAATAATTAACCCTTTTTCTTTCCTTTTTGTTTTAGTATAAATACAATAATAATCTATATTAAAAACTCATGGTGTGAGTCTTATATTGCCGCCATTTTCTTTGTATAAGCAACCATGATAGATGATGTATGCATGCATGTATGTATGCACATCCATATGTGCATGAAACTAAAAGAAAGATAGCATACATGCATGCATACATCCATCATGTACAAGAAAATGTTTCAAGTGAGAAAACTAATGGTTAAATGATAAATCAACACTTGATTTATCAATCCGGCCATATCACATATGACCCCACCAAAAGCAAGCCGCCCGATCAATATACGGTATCCTATACGCGCATTTTAATCGGGTCCATGCGCATATCGCATACGCGCACCACAACGTTTCGCCTGGACTAGGTAACTCCTTTGTGGGACTCTAAGACTCGTCAATATGCCGGCAGTGGGTGACGATCATATAAAACACCCTCAAGCCGCAAGCGGTTCCCGGCGAGTCCTGTACGGTGTACTCATAACCAAATGGGCACCTGTATACATCTTAGGTGATCTAACTGACACCAATACTTTGTGAGACCGGCCACCGCCCCTCGTCGGGGTCTCGACTGTATACTCTAGTCTACTAATGGAGTATCGATGCCCAGTCTCGAAACTCCCACGACTAGGGACATTTTAAGGATGTGCTTATAGACCCCAGCTCCCACGTATATGTTCGCCATCATACTGCTGGTAGTCAAGCTAAAATCTTAAGGTCTCTATCAATGTGTAATAGCGACCTATAAGGTCACCTAAAGCAGTACACGATGATAAAGATAAACTAGATAGCATACTATCATCTTGAGTAAGACTGTCCTACCGGTATAGGTCCTCCCTCAATCATTGCAATCACGTGCCTGTGATCTAATAATTGACTCTGAGGGCACTATATCCAACAATCTCCCACTTGCACTCAAGGCTAATTATTCCGATGTCGCTTACTCACAGCCCATGTGATACCGAACACCCAACTCCTCTACTAATCAGTCTCACAAATCCCGTTTGCAAAACTATTGCGTTCGAGGAATAGCCTCGGTGAGTGGATCCGTTATGATGTTTTTTTCTATGTCTCTCTTTTCCTCAAGTTCGTGGAGAAAGCCATCTCCCGAAATGAGAAATACTTGTCTTAGAATATGTCTTGATATCTGATGGGATCTAGTTCATACATGAACTCCAAATCCAAGCTTCCTAGATTGTATCGTCAACTGAACTTAATCAGTATCCTGCGCTACACCTCTTTCAGTATCCGCTTGGACCACCTGTCCAAAATACCGCTCCTCGTTAGAGGGAAAACTATAACTCTGACAGCCACTCTGTCATCTAGGTCAGCTTGGAAGCCTGGAATGATATTTGTTTCCTAAAAGAGGCTGTTGTTATCATATCCCTAGAACATCCACTTATGTTCTAAAACTGCTTCTGAACGTTTCTCCAGGATATGAATAATATCAACTTATTGCATCTTGTGCAAAAACAACATCTGGTATGGTACCTGACATCTCATGATTGACTCAATTGCCTAAGCAAGTGATCTGCCAATCATGCACATCCCTCTCCCCTTTAGTCTGTAATACACCTTTAGAGAGGGTGACTCCATTACTTGCAGGTACACTACCGTGCCAGGAGTCGTCCATTCTAAAATACCTTTAGAATGCTATCTAAGTACCCAGATTAGGGAAACTACACAAATTTAGATCTAAAACCATAGATCCAGTAACCAGAATGTCAGATATAATATCCAAGTCCTATGTGGAGAAACCACTGTGTCACAACCAAAGCATAACCGATCGTAGTATAGCAATTTCACATCCCACTCTGTGTATGTCATCCAAATGCCAAGACATCACACCATACTACTTTCTTAACAGATCCATCCCCTATTCTGATGAAGTCAAACCTATGACTGTCACATTAGAAATAGATGATCTGTCTCCGCTATAACTGCTTTAGTCCATAAATAGACATAAGCTACTTTTCCACTATGTTTCTGCTGCTCCCACTGACTACGACAACCCTCTGGTAGAGTCATATACACGTGCACTTCTAAAACTAGTTTAGAATGACGCTATACTCATCCTCCTGCCGGGTCTCATAGCCTAGAACAATAGTAGTGTCAAATCTGGGCAAACAAGAACCTCCCTGTCACCGTCCTTGAGGCTACCGGAGTACCTCTCGGGTGCCTGAGGTTACCCGCCATATCTGCGGAGTGGCCAATGGAATGTAAAACCAGATTGAATCTTTAGGTTCTTATCAAATTTTTAGTAATCGTTTGCATTTCTGGAATCACTTCCAGTTATACCATACTCCCACTACTGTTTTCTGAAAAAATCCATTTTACTAAAACTGTGGCGACTCAAGAATAATATCACTATTGATCATCCAGATGGTTGAAAGTCAACCCTCATCATAGCCCGGGTCAACCCGCAAACAGCCATTACAGAAACGTGCCTTGAGTTATCTAGAGTCTGGTTTTAAGCATAAGCCGGACAACTCCCCATACCTTAACATTGTTAAGATATGAACTATTCTATATCCAATATAGAAACAGAGGCACTGATTTAATTGGAACTAGATTCAAATCATGCAGCTGTCTCCATTGCATGTCAACTAAATGGAGAGAGGCCGATCAGCATTACTCAACTTAGGAATACATCCAGGTATGAATAACCTGAAAGAGAAGGAAGTTCATAATCATTATTATCAACTGAATACCATACACAAGTATCTACATCTTCAATCACCTTGAAGAATCCTGATACTTGCAATACCTGGTTCTCTACTTTATTCATATACCTATAACTTCTCAAAACTTAGACCTTGCATTTCTACGAAACACATGTCTAAGAACTAGAGAAGTCACAAGTAAACAGAATATAGTACGAGTACCAACCCCTCTGTCCTCATAGACACTGGACAACATACAATACTTTGTATAAGTCCCCTGAGTCTAATAACTCATTCCCTGTGTGTCGTAGGTTGAAAACTGTACTTATGGTTAAGAAGAATTACACCGCTGTTTAATACTCCTTACCTAACCATCCACTGATATAGGTAAATGTCATAGACATAATTTCAAAAAGTTATATCTCATTTTATAAAAATAAACATACAGATATATCAATTTGAAATTGGTGCATAACAACGAATATTAAAAACCATATATTTGTCGTCTGGCAAACAACCCAGGCGATTTCCTCAAATATCACAATTTACAACGAATCC
Organism: Agapanthus africanus; assembly: GCA_030015575.1. Taxonomy (NCBI): domain Eukaryota; kingdom Viridiplantae; phylum Streptophyta; class Magnoliopsida; order Asparagales; family Amaryllidaceae; genus Agapanthus; species Agapanthus africanus. The sequence continues at coordinate 468,025,789 of CM057337.1, read as the reverse complement.
CAATATAATGGGGATGATCACCCAATTCCCAATAACTTACTCCCACTCATCATCTATAAAACCATACAGATGTGAGAATCAAACCTGGTAAATACATACCCTGGAGTAAGGGGTAATTGGGAAATCAGTTTTCTTTTAATAGTACACAGTGAAACTGAAATATATAAATGTTTCGAAGGGGTATACGGGTATTCTTAGTAATGCCTCTTCCATTATCAGATTCACAACTGTAACCATATATTTCTTTGCCATCTCTCTAAATCCCTTTATATGTCTTTAGTCATTACCATCTGTACACCCCTTTAGGCCAAATGATTTTCTTCCTTCCCTACCGTTCGGCACCAGCCTATGGTTTGAAAAAAGACTATCCAATAAGAATAATGGGTGTATTGTCCTAATCCTAGGAGCACTCGCAACCCGAGAGAAGGTAAAGATAAAAGACAACTGAATAAACTTTATTCCTATTTCTCCTGAACCAGAATCCATCCACGAACTGGAACAAGTTCCTTTGAGTTCGTATATAACCATATGATGGAATATCCAAATAACCGTGGATCTTCGTAGTGATATGGAGTGTCCTGGAGAAATACAAAGGAGAAGCAGGAGTGGCGATGAAATACTTGGTTTGGTCATAAATAGTAGTCGCAATTTACTTTGCCTTCTTTCTAATCCCTTTATTTGTCTTTACTTAATACCTTATGTACACCTTCGTTAGGCTAATTGGTTTTCTTCATTCCCTACCGTTCGGCACCTGCTTATGGTTTGGAAGAAGACTATCCAATTAGCGTAATAGGTGTACCGTCCTAATCCAAGGAGCACTCGCAACCTGGGAGAAGGTAAAAGGAAAGACAACTGAATAGTCCTATTCATTTTCTCCAAAACCGGAAACCATCCTCGAATCTGGAACAAGTTCCTTTGAGTTCGTATATAACCATACGATGGTTTTATCAAATGGAAGTGGATGTTCATAGTAATACGGGGTGATCTGGAGAAAATGGTAAAAGTGGGAGTGGCAATGAGGTTTGCAACTCAGACAATCTAAAAGCCAGTGTTTTAAGAAAGTTCGGTTAATTTGGTCACTGAGTCATAGTCAAGGGTCGGGTCATGGTCGCTGCCAAAGAGAGAGAGAGAAAAGAAACACTCTGCGTGCACTCTAACCTAGATCAGAATGGTTATCACTTTATCTAATCAGGAAACCTCCCACTGTATTGTCAAATTCTCCTCCAAACCTGAAAGAAGAATTAGTCGGGATCACCCGAGGAGTAAACCAACTCATCAGTTGGAATCTTGATCCAACTATCATCGCATGATAACGTGATGGAATCCACTCACGTTATCACACTCCAAAAGGTATGCGCATATCTGGCAATTTTCAGTTTCTTTAGAAACTCCCGATGTGATTTTTACCCCATGCTCTTATGACCTTGACTTTGGCCAACAAATCATAAGTCACATGTCAAGTTCTACCCGTCATAATCCAGGTTAATTTGAACCCACCCGTACCTACCCTTGACTTTGGCCAACAAGGCAGTACGACTGTCCCAAACCAACGCATCTATCTATGCAACAGAAAAGTAACAAATAGCTACCATACACTATGCCTTGATTTTGGCCAACAAACATAGCATGAATACTAAGTGCTACCCATCTGAAATGACGGAGGGCTACGAATGGTTTTTGGCGAAAAACCTTTAACGTAATGAATTTGATATCGTTGAAGGAACCGGATAGCTTTTTATAAAAATATAGTGGCGAAAACCTTTGCTAAAGAGGTCACTCCCGGTGAAGGGATCTCGGCTCTTTCCCCGTAGAATGAGGTGCAGGATATTCCAACTGAATACCACGATGCAAAGAAAAAAGTAATCGGCTATAGTGAAGTTATTACCCAGACGCAAACATCTGTCCAAGGGGTCACTCCCGGTGAAGGGATCTTGGCCCTTACCTAATCGACTGAGGTGCAGGATATTCATATCCGAATACCACTGTGCAAAACAAAAGAAAACGTCCTTGCAATAACAGCTTTTTGAAAAATGTTCCAACAACATCAAACAGGTTTTTTTAGCTTGCATTGATCCGAATCAACGCAGTCCCATCAATTAATCACACCACAAAAGAACAAAAATACGATATACGTATATGCCATCTGCATTTGCCACTGGGTCCCGTCATCACCCGTTAGGTTACTTAACTAACGACAGAGCGGGGACTGGACTAGCGCGGATGCAAAACATATACAACATATACTAGTATATATATCAAAATATAATATTCGCTCAAGGCGTTATAAAATGCAACATCACAGAAATGTAATAAGCATCACAGAGCAATACAGATTATCTGGAAGCCCCGGGTTTCACAGAGCCGCAACTGAAACCCGACGTTCCCCTGGTCGTGTGGATAACCTGTGCAATGAAATCCTAGACCCCTACGGCGCGGCAAGTTACCCACCAAAACGTGAAGCGAGGCAGCCCCCTTCAACAAAGTGAATATACCACCCAACACTTCACGGAATCCGGTAACATGAGCACCCCTCCTTGGGTCAACCTGTACCCCCTACGAGTGCGGCGAATAGCCCGCCAATTCTAGAGTGAATCCCCCTCCGTCTCAAAGCCATGAGATGCGGGCCCGTTGCCCTCTAGAACCCGGCTATCCGTGCACCCCACCGCGGTGTAATCCTAGTACAGAAAGTAAAGTATATACAGCGGGTACATCGACCTCAGCCCGGTCATGCCCCAAAAGAATAATATACAAACAGGCAGTGACGGCAATCCACATGTCGGACGCTTGCCCCGCAATATCAAATGTACGAATATAACCAAACTGTACTACCATTGCATCCAGGCTATCCACCACGACAAATCCGCAACATCACAGCACAGCACAGAACATCAACGTGAATGTCACGTTCGCAAATCCGTCTAAAAGAACTATAGCAATTAGACAAGATTTACCGATCAAATGACATTCACGGTCGCAGATATAATGTAAATACTGTGAACTAACATATTTAAAATTTTCGATCAACAAAATTTCCCGAAGTGGGCCCCAAGCACAACTGCTGCACTCAAAATAATCTGGGCCCAAACAAAACATTCCAGAAACCCCAATTCCAAGTCAGAGAGCACTGTAGAAATTTTGGTGCAGTGAGGGTACATAATGGCAGCGGAACCGCAGCCAGAAGAGGATTATTGCCGCGGTTCCGCGGCGGCACCTTACGATCATGCAACCAAATTTTCTCAGAACTCCTAAAAAACCCTGCCTGATTTTCTGCAGCACACTAAATAATTTTTTCACCACAGGAAAAATTCGACAGAAACTGATGACTTGGAAATGCAGTTTTGGAAAATTTCGTTCGATCGAACTTCTAAACACGTTAGAGCAAGCTAGAAAAGGTTAATGGCGTGGCTCTGATACCATGTAAGACTACGGTAGCGCCCCGGCCGTCTGTCCGAGGCCTAAATGCGGAAACGAAACTTTTTCATAAACTAGAAACCGGCGCTATCGTATGCTTAAAACATGGATCAAATCATTAACCTACAACTAGAAAACCAGAGAAGGGATAGAAAGGCTATACCGATCGATCCGTGCATCTCCGGTCTTGATCTCCTCGTCAGAATGGGCACCAAATCTATGAATCTTTTTACGAGCTCCCGCTTCATCCGAAGCAACTCGGGCACGAAGTGTGCTAGCCGACGTGTCCAAGGTGTTATAGAGAATGTTTGTGATCACTTTGTCTCTTGCATCCATTGCATGGATGGAGGTTGAAGGTGTTGCCATTAATGGAAATGGTGAGCTAGAGAAGAAAGAGGAGGAAGAAGAAGTTTGCTTTCTTTTCTTTTTATGATGGAATGATAAAAATGAGAGAGAGTTAGTCTCAAAAATACAAGACCAAAACCTCATGTAGGGCAGCCCCTCTCTCTCTCTTCTTATCATATTAACACAAATCAAGCTCATAATATGACACATGCACAAAGAAAGAGACCATGAGTCATCACTTGTGCATGCGTCACAATTAATGCTTGTAATCATGATTTCTAGCTCATAATTTCCATTTACAAACATTAATCCAAATGTTTGCAACAATAAAAAGATACGGCAACATCTAAAGTAAACTCGTGACGAATCACAAGGATACCCCTCACCTGAATATACATACCTGCATCCGCATTCCGACTGAATGTGAATGCGATGAGACTAAAGTAATCTAACAAATCTAATACTAGGATCCGGCTTAAACCAAAGCCCACTAGTATGATCCGCCCGATCATGATCCGTACACTACTGCACGTATATGATCGGACCCTGCCATATATCATACGGCCTCTACAACGTTTCGCCCGAAACTTGAGAAACTGTCTGTGGGGGACTCTAAAGACTCGTCAATACTTTGGCCGTGGATTTAACCACTAGCACGTCAATGGTACTAGCCGTACGTAACGGGCCACCAGGTATTGACCAAAAGGGAGGTCGATGAGCGAACTCATCCTGACGCCCTACTGAGCCTGTCAGTGACAATATCCGTATAGTCCGGTCCGTTCGTCTATGAGCATCGCATGGCGGGCCTAGGGGTTGGTAAAAGTCAGACCCCCAAAAGCGATACAAGTCGTGTCGGAGTGTAGCCCAGAACACCCTGAGATACTACTGGAATACCTACCAGTAAATCTCCTGCCTTGGCCAAGGACTTCGTGTAATGGCTCTCCTAGACACAGCGCGATCTCACCCCTAATACTGGGAGAGACGAAACCCCTGCCGATCCGCTCACTGCCTCCATGTGGCTCGGGACTATACCCAACTAAAACCTGTTTGCATGACTCCTTTGAGCCATGGTAGGGTAGTATTCAAAGCACAGTGGGAACTCATACAGAAAAATGATGATCTCAGGTCGATGAACTAACCTGTACACATGTCACCAGGGAACTGCTATCTGACGTCAGGTATAATACCAACTAGCATGTTCCCGGCGAGTCCTGTCCGGTGTACTAATAACCCAATGAGCACCTGTATACATCTTAGGTGATCCAACTGACACCAATGGCTTGTGAGACTGTCCACCGCCCCTCGTCGAGCTCTCGACTGTATACACTAGTCTACTACTGGAGTATCGATGCCCAGTCTCGAAACTCCCACGACTAGGTACCTTTTAAGGATATGCTTATAGACCCCAGCTCCTACATATATGATCGCCATCATACTGCAGGTAGTCAAGCAAGAATCCTAAGGGCTCTATCAATGTGTAATAGCGACCTCTAAGGTCACCTAAAGCAGTACACGATGATAAAGTTAAACCAGATAGCATACAATCATCTTGAGTAAGACTTTCCTACCGTTATAGGTCCTCCCTCAATCATTGCAATCACGTGCCTGCGATCCAATAATTGACTCTGAGGGCACTATATCCAACACTTACATGCGATACTCTCAGACGAAGAGACTGGACTGCACAGAAATTTTCACGAACAGGCTCGGTTGGGGTTTCGGATGAGTTCGCTCGTCGGCCTCCTTTTCGACATATACGTGTGTTGCCGTTACGTACAGCTAGTGTCACTGACGGACTTGTGGTTAAACCCACTGCCAGCGTATTGTCGATTCTTTAGAGTCCCACACAGAGTGTTTCCCTGGATCAGGCGATACAAAGTAGAGGCCGTTTGGTCTTACGGCAGGGTTTCGATCACATGCGTATACTGGCTATACGTATGATGTTCGGACGGACGATACTAGTGGGTTTTGGTATAAGCCGGATCCTAGTATTGTATTATTGGAATTTTATCGTCTCAGTGTATCCATATTTTTCGGAATACGGATACGGGTATGTATATATAGTGAGGGCATTCTTGTAATTTTACATGAATGAGATTCTAGAAGGACACACCTCTTTATTGATTTATCCTTTTTTGTAAAAGGATTAATGAGGTGGAAACTAGGAGATATTTGAGGAATGGGTTGCAAGCATGGCCTAATATATTGTTTATTAATTTGTGTTTCCTATTCAAGCTTGGCTCCATTTTTAGAGAGTATTTTATTCCATGCTTGAATTATTGGAAAAAGACTGCCATTCTCACACCCAATTCTCAAGTTGATTCTCACATTATCATTCTCTCTCCTAGGTTTCCTCTCCTCCTCCCTCAATCTCATCTGATCACATGAGTTATGAATCAATGAGCATTAAGACAAATTAATCCATTACATCTTCTCTACTTCTACTTAGTAATCTCTCTTAGCAAGTTGGATCACTAAGTTACCTCATTTGAGGTTGGAGCTTGACCATAGGCCCTCGGGTGGATCTTTCTTCGACACTAAGGAGACCGGCAACCGAGTTCATTTGAAGCTTTGGAGGAGCTAAAGAAAGAAGATCAAGAAAAAGCTTGAACCAAGGAGCAAAGAACCATAAGAGGACCTGAAGGACTTGACACGAAGGTATAACCATTCAACCGAGTAGTTAGAGACGAAGGTATAACCATTCAACCGAGTAGTTAGAGCCTTCTTGATGTTTAGTTTAGCTAGTTAAGGTTTAATCAAGATCCTAAGTTGATAAAGTCCATGTTGCAAAGCAAACTTAATGTTTGAACAAAAGAAAAAATCGGTTTTCATGTATTCCGCCTCCCAGCTAACTCGCGGGGTGTGCGACATAGACTTACAGGGGTCTAGAAAGGTGTCAACGGGGTTATGCCTCTGTGGAAACGAGGTTTATTTTAATTAGGTCCGTGCGAAAGCACGGGGAACCTCCCTCGAAGTACCGACACTGGTCTGGCTGACCGGTTAGCGAACTTATCGAATGTAACTAATCCTGGCTAATTTTCATTTTACGGTTTGAAGGAAAATTTGATAAAAACAGTTGGAGACATCGATTAGATAAGATAATAACCAATCTAAATCATGGAAGAGCTTTCGCTGCGTGTTTTCTTTTCTCTCTCCTAATGGCAAATACCAATGATAGGACTTAAGCTTCTACTAAAGAAAAACAAACTGACATGACCAAATATAAATACTGGCTGAGGAATGTGAACATTGCCCTTACTTATGATAAGGTTGCATACGTCATTACTACCAAAGCCCCACCCCTCCCAGGCCCTTATTCCTCTGTTGCGGATAAGGAGATCCACAAGAAATGGGATATTGACTGCGCCACACCAAAATGCCTCTCGTTAGCTTCGATGGAAAATGAACATCAAAAGCAATATGAGAAGATGGATGTGCAATCCATCTTTCTTTATACAAAAGAGTTGTATGAGGATCAATCTTATGCTCTTCGTTACGAGGCCTCATGAAAATTGTTTCAAATGAGAATGGCTGTCGGTACATCTTTAGGAGATCATATCCTAAAGATGATAGGCCTTATTAAAGAGCTTGAGGACCTGTGATAGACCATGGAGAATGAACAGTATATTGATATCATTTTACAGCCTCCCTCCCCCCCACCTATGCTCAATTTGTAGTGAATTTCAACATGCACAACTAAGAGAAATCACTTTCTGAACTTCTCAATATGTTGAGGAGTGCAGAGAGCACACTCAAAATGGTGAAAACTCCCGCTCTACTTGTTGGGCAATCTTCCTCCTCCGTCCCAAAAATCTAAAACCAAGGGAAAGAAGAAGAAGAAACCCACCAAGCCGAGAGGTGGAGTCAAATAGGCGAAGGGGAAAGACAAATCTGAGGCTACGGGATTAGGGAAGGGTGAATGCTTCTATTGCTACAAGACGGGGCATTGGAAAAGAAATTGCATTGAGTACCTCGCCAATCTCAAGAAGAAGAAGCATGTTGATGCTTCCACTTCAGGTGTGTTTGTCACCGAAAACTGTTTTTCAATAAACTCTGCATCCTGGGTATTAGATATCGGTTCAGGTTCTAACAACTGTAATTGTGTGCAAGGGTTGCAAAATATCAAAGTTTAAAGAAAGATGATCATACTCTCCGCTTTGGGAATGGTTCAAGTGTTGATGCTGTATCAGTGGGAGAGTATCACTTAGGGTTGCCTCCAGGGTGTATATTGATTTTGAAACCCTGTTACTTTGTACCGACTATGTTATGTAATATAATATCTGTATCTTTGTTAGACAATGAAGGATATCATTTTGTATTGCAAAGTAATGTTATGAACGTTAACCTAAATCAATAGTTGATTGGGTATGGCACACTAAATAACGGAATCTACGTCCTAAATCTACATAGTTTTCAACATCCAGCACACAAACAAAAGAAAGACTTAGGAAATAAATGAAGTTTTCATATGGCATTGTAGACTTGGTCATATTAACGAAACAAGACTAACCAAGCTACATAAAGATGGATATTTGAATCCGTTTGAATATAAATCTTATGCGACTAATCAGTCTTGCATCAAGGGTAAAATGACCAAAACTCTATTTACTGGACACGGAGAGAGAGCTATTGATCTCTTAGACCTCATACATAGTGATGTTTGTGGACCAATGTCTACACATGCAAGAAGCGGTTATTCATACTTCAAAACCTTTACTGATGATTTCTCGAGATTTGGACACGTGTTCTTGCTGAAACATAAGTCTGAAGCATTCGAAAAATTCAAGGAGTATAAAATTGAAGTAGAAAAACAAACTGGATTAAGCATCAAGAAACATCGATTAGATCGAGAAGGAGAGTACTTAAGTACAAAGTTCCTGAATTTCCTAAAAGAGAATGGAATTCTCTCTTTGCTCACTCCTCCGTACACACAGCATAACAGTGTGTTAGAGCGGAGGTATCGCCTCTTATTAGATATGGTATGCTCCATGATAAGTGATGCTGAATTACAACTTTCCTTTTGGGGTTATGTATTAGAGACTGAAGTATACCTATTAAACAGGGTTCCGACCAAATCCGTGCCTACCACTCCATATGAGATATGGTATGGGAGGAGACCATCTCTTAAACGAGTTAGGATATAGGATTATCCTGCTTTTGTTAAAAAGCAGAATCTAGACAAACTCGAGACACGATCTGTCATGACCCGGAATTTGGCACGTGACCGGCACTTAAATCATGCAACGCCTAAAGGTATAACGTAATTCAATTAAGCCGAACCCCAGAAACCTAAACCTTTTTTAGGAAAATAGTGGAGGTACTGTTTTGGAATAAAGGTATAATGAAATCAAGTTTTTTCTTTAAATGCATATAAAAAGATATATGAAAATGCAAGTGGATTATATACTAGTTGAAAAAAGTTTTCGTCTTTTAAAAATTTAGGCAGCATCTCCCTTGAATATTTTGATCCAAAACCACATACATGCAAATAAAAGGCATCCCCAAGTGGGAGCTAGCTCTTCGCCAATTGGCGAAATCACAACCATGCAATAAAGAAGTAAAAATATGACGCACTATGGCGAAGATCAGACACGGAAAGAACAATAAATAAAGCAAGACATCAAAAACCTCAAATAGCGAACACACACCCATCGCTCTAAGTCTCGCAAACACTGGTCTGTCTAGGTCTACCAATATACAATTTCTAGTCTATGATTTGATGGAGTTTATCTAGATACATAGGAATAAAAGGTACAAGAGTGGTTACGATCCAATGTGTGTCCCACCTACTAAAGCAAAACATCCGGAAGAAGGCTGTGTGCCAGCGATACCGCTACTGATCCAAGCGGTCGAACCTGCAAGAAAACTATGGCACAACAGGGTGAGTTGCCAACTCGTGAGTAGAAAATATCAGCTGGTAGAAATTGAATAAACAATGATCCCTAAGTCCTACTGTATCATGATGGTAATACTATGATATCTAGGGTGACCATGTATGCATATATATCAACAATAGAGTCAATGCCAATAACATGTAATAACAATCATCTGAATCATATGTATGTATGCATGTGAAATCAATCAACATGTGTCCATCAATGACACATAAACATCATAGAACCTGAGTGTCCAACATCGACACTTGAATCATCATGAAACCCGTGTCCAGTATCGACAAGTAAATCCTCATGTTTTCAGTTGCCGCATTCTCAGATCGGCTCTCATATCTATCTCACCATCCAACTCCGAACGGTATCCTCTGGATATCCTCCGGGTTCAAACTATCACCGGTAGGTGTGCATCCCCTGCCAGGCTCATCGTTTACTCCTCGATCTTCTTGCCCCGGGGTACCTTATCGGGTCCACCATGTACCCGCAGATGGCTTATCCAACTCCTCGAATCGGGTATCACATAGCTCAGAACTGAGAAAACTCATGGTGGACACGAAATATCATATCATGAGGAACCGTGTTTTTAAAACAATACATAATTTCCTTTGAAATATAACCACGGTTCTCGAATCCAGAGATCTCATGAAAACAGCATCTCAATGCATATAACCATAAAGTACGATGTATGCAAACATAGAACAATAATGTGAACATATCAAGTATATCATGTAAACATGTCATATGATTGTACTGAACAGTGAATGTACTTTACAGTTAAGAAAAACATCATGATATAGCAGTTCTACTGTGCAAGTGGCATGGCAATTACCGATGATGAATGTATGAGCCGACAATTCTGTGTAAGTGTAACATGCGCAGCATTGGTAATTGTGCAGGTGTTCTAGCAGACGATATCATAAAGCGGTAAATACCGGGAACATAATACGTATGTCACGAGGGATAAGCCAACATAATCATAAACGATAATAAGGTACGTAACTACACATGAATCATATGGTCAGTTTAAATGATACGAAACATAGTTTTGAAAGATGGGGCTACGGAGATTTTGAGGAAAGGAATCCATTTGAAAATCCGTAGCATCCCTTGAGGTTTCCATTTAAAAGTGCATACAATTCGTTGGTTTTAGAAATAAGTATGGTTCAGGTGAAATCTTTACGTCAGCGATCCAGCCTCATAGTATCCGATATGGCAATATCCTCGATCATCATCCTCAAATCACGAGCGCGGATCAATCATCTGGTAGAACTCATCGCGTACGGTAATCCATCGTACGGTGGCATCAAACAGAATAAGGATCCTATCGTCCTATTCTTCAACAAAGGTTCGGATCTATGGTCTCGTACAACATATCATCTTTTATTCTCATATATATATATATATATATAGATATAGATATACCATGTCATACCTTTATCGATCTCATATCATATCATTAACGATCTTATATCATATCATTAACGATCTCATATCAAGCATATCCGCTCATATCCTATCATTAACATCATCTTGTACTAATCATATCATCTCATACTAACTCTTTTGATCATATCCGTAGGTTTGTTTCATAGGTTTCCTCCAACTATAATTTATATATCTGTTCATTCATCATTATAGTGCGGGGGTGCTAAACGCCATCTACCCGACTTGCCCCGTAAATATAAATTTACTCACCTACTAATATCCTTGCTTATCCAAAGTCGACGTGCTTCATCATCTCGGAAGTCCACGCGAAGGTACCTACAATCAAAACACAACGTAATGCTATTAAAACCAAGTCCGAAAAACGGATAGGGCACACGAAGTGCTCATAGGTTAGAACCTATATCCTACGCATCCAAAAACAACTAAATAACCCTCGTCGTTGACGTACAAACCTCCCACGATGAAATCTAAACTCAAATACCAAAACCCAAGTTTCATAAATCGGAAACTAAAAAACGGAAACCTAAAGAAACCACTCCCAGATTCTATCCTAGGTCAAATCAAGACATTTTGCATATAGGATTGGTCTAGATATCAGATAAGGGAACCCTGGAATAAAAATCATCACAAGCCACCACATTGTAGCCGCAAATTGCGGCCACAAGCATTAAATCTCTGGCCAGGTCTTGGGGTTTGGGTCTCGGGTTTAAGGGGTTTCTTCTTAGTTGCCTGCTCGTCTCACTGTGATGGGAACTTATTTTATGGGGCTCTCGGGTCATAGCAGATCCCAATATATCATCAAAATCTGTCAAAAATCCAATGTCGGGCAATTCTAAGTTAGTGTTTTTGGGGTTCTAGTCTCTGGTCTTGGCCAGAAAATCATCACTAAGGGTTTGTAGTCATCAAATAAACCTCAATTACCACTTTACAAGTCAAATCACCCACTGAACATCAACCTAGAAATTTCTAAGATCTCAACCCTATACTAGTTTAACTCCAAACTACCATATGAGGTAAAGAAACAAATTACATGATGAGAAGTGGAAATTATACCACTTGGAAGCAACTCAAGAAAATTCCAAGATGGTGTAAGTTGTTCAAAATCCAAACTTGAGCTCACTAGGATGTATAGGATGAGGTGGTGGTCATTTTTAAAGAATGTGGTATGGGGTTTTGGTTGGGATTTGAGGTGGTTTCATGGAGGTAGAGAAGGGTGAAGGAGGAGATGAAGAAAGATGAAGGAGTTGGAGATGAAGGAGGAAGAGAAAGGAAGTGTAGAAGAAAAGATGCCATAGTCAAGATAAGTCCCCTCTCTCTCTCTCACGCATGCTCTCTCTCATCTAAATAAAATTAAATATCAACAAATGCAAATGAAGTCAACATGCAAAAAAATGTAACATGTCATGGTGCACTAGCCATGGTTAATTAAAAAGACGGATTTGTCTTAATCATGATTAGTAGTGCACTAATCAAGTTTAATTTAAACTTGCATATAATTAATTATAAAATTCTCAAATCCAATAAATACATTTTTAATAAATAATACATATTAATCTCCAATGATTTTCCAAATATTGGTATATAATTATACCATTTTTCGAAAACCCCAATTCGCAAATCGAATAATTTTCATGAAATATATTATTTTATTATTTAAATTCCAAAAATAATATTTTATATTTCTGAAATATTACACGATCGGTTTTGTGTAATTTTGTGGGATATCCTAAATATTCATATGTATATCTATTCTACTATAAGGAGGAACAAAGAGTGTTTGTTTCTCAATATGTCACATTTTTTGGAAATGAGCTTTTTACAAATGATACTATTGGAAATACGGTAGAACTGGAAGAAATTCCAAAGCCACAAACGACTACTGACGATTTGGTTGAACCTGAATCTTCGATAGAACCAAACGAGCCTCAGTCACTCCGTAGATTTAGTAGGTCTTCTCACCCACTAGAGAAATACTATGGTTTCCTTATTAATGTTAATAGAGCAGATTGCATCATGGAAGATGATGACCCTACCCTTCTGCAGTAAGGTCTATTATGTATGTGATGTTATGTACTCGCCCAGATGTAGCCTACGCACTGAGTGTAGTAAGCAGGTATCAATCCAATTCAGGGGAGAAACACTGGATAGCTCTGAAAACATTCTTATGTACTTACGAAGGACTAAAGAAATGTTCTTGGTTATAGTAATGGGGATGTCTAAATGGAGGCTTTTATCGATAACAGCTTCCAGAGTGATAAAGATGACGACAAGTCTATCTCGGGTTTTGTATTTACCCTCAAAGGAGCGGCGGTCTGTTGGAAAAGATCCAAACAGGACACCGTTGCAGACTCAACGATGGAAGCTGAGTACATTGCAGCAAATGTTACTGCCAAGGAAGCTGTCTTGATGCGGAAGTTCATCTATGAGCTTGGAGTGGTTCCAACCATTATTGATCCAATACCCTTGTATTGTGATAATAATGGGGTTATAGCATTAGCCAAGGAACTCAGGTCCTATCAGCATTCCAGACATATCCTGAGGCAATATCACCTTATCCGGGAGATTGTTGATTGGCGTGAGATCGAAGTTCGGAGAGTTGACACGAAGAACAACTCTGCGGATCCACTCACCAAGGCTCTTCCACTGGCGCAATTTGAGCGACTTTTGAGATGCTGGGTATGAGATACGCCAATAATTGACCTTAGTGCAAGTGGGAGATTGTTAGCAATATGTATGCCCTAGAGGCCATTATTGTATATTATAATGGATGCTTGGACATATATATAAAGGACTTTCTTGCTCGACGTGACAGTATGCTATCTGGTTTCTCTTTATATTAACATGTGCACTTGTTTTAGTTTACTTTCTTTTTAATAAATGTTGATAAAGCCTTTAGGATGTTGTCTTGACTAGCAGGACTATGATGGAGATCATACTAGTAGGGCTTGTGTAGTCCACAAGCACATCCTTAACAGTTCCTAGTCGAGTGAGTATCGAGATAGGGCATTGATATTTCCGAGTAAAGTAGTGTATACGTTTCTTGACCTTATATTAGGGTGATGGATGATCCCATATCCATTGGCGTTTGACATCAACGATTGTATACAGGTGCTCATTAGAGACTGATTACACAGAACGGACTCGCCGAGAACTCCTAGATGGTATTATACCTATCGTCAAATAGCAGTTCACTGGTGATACTTGTACAGGTTAGTCTGTAGACCTAAGATCGTCATGGTGTCCTATATGGTTCCCACTGTGCTTTGATTTCCACCCTACCGAGGCATTACTGAGTCATGCAAATAGGTAGTTTTTGGGTACAGTCTCGAGTTACATGGAGGAAGTGAGAGATAAGAGGGGTTTCTTCTCTCTCGGTATTGGGAGTTGATGTTGTGCTATGTGCGATTGGCTATAACCGCATGTCCCTGGCCATGGCTGCTGACATTTACTGATAAGTGTTATCAGTAGTTTCTCGATTGGTTATAGGCCATACATTGGCATGACTTATCGAGTTATTGGGGTCTAACTGCAGGGTTCCTAGGCACTCTAGTGAGGTCTCCCAAGCCATCAACCATGGCAATTTCAAAAATTATGGTGCCTACAAACCCTAAAGTACGGATCGTTTGCTAGATATCTAGGCGAACAAGAACTAGTTAACAGTTAACTAAAGAGATACGGAAATTACAACCTTTGTAGATCCGGATATCCACCTCCACGGCTCCGCAACGAGGTCATCTCCGCTGTCCAAATCAAATCCGGGCTCTAGAGTCGACTTCGTCGGAGAATGGGCAAGCTAGGTCGTCGATGTCCATGCCGAAGATGATCTACGTCGAGGCATCGATGAATCAAGCTCCACCTTCACCAAACCCTAAAATCTTGTGAAGTAAACACAATCTACTACTTGGAAAGAGGTAGAGGATGAAGAAATAGGAAGTGGGTAGACTTTAGAATTGGATTTCTCACTCATATGCATCAATCACCATTGATGGACTTCAAGCTTCTTCACTTGAAGCATGAAGAAGAAGAAGAAAAACATTATGATAAGTTAAAAGAAAATGAAAAGAAAAATGAATTCTTATCATAATACTAACTATGGTAAAGTGTAGAGAGTTAACCAAGGTTAGTTGTATGGTTAGGGTTAAGAATGAGATAAGAATGGTGGACTTAGGTCAAAGGTTCATGAAGTTTCAACTAAACAACAAAAGAAGCCACCATTCTTTTCTCATTTTCTTTTCTCACTTTCTTTTATTCATTTATCATAAAGAATAAATGAATAATTAAGAAAATAAAACCCTAAACATAAACACAACCATGGTTCAAACTTTACACTTAACCAAAGTGGTATGCATCATCAAACATGATACAATCAAGTGCACAAAAGTATATCGCATATACAATGCGCACATCCGAGTGAGAAAATCCGTCTAAAGTGAACCGATACTAGTTAATGCAAAGTAATATATCAAATATATAATTATACATTAAATCATTAAATCAACACTTGATTCAATGATCCGGTCATGCGCACATAACCGACTGGTATCTAATATATCGGCTTATCGAATCAACGCTTGAATCGATAACCAGGTTATATCGCATACAACCATTCGATATATTTATCGCGAGAATAGAATACGGTATCACATACTCGTATTATTCTCGGTCCCGCACATATCTCATATGCGCTCCTATTTCGTTTCGCTTGACCCAGGAAACCTCTGTGTAGGACTCTAAAGACTCGTCAATACGCCGGCAGCGGATGATGATCATATCAAACATCCACAAGCCGCAAGCGGTCTGCTAAACGTAACGGCCACCCGGGTATTGAGCGATCTGAAGATCGACGAGCAAGCCCGCTCACACTCCAGTGAATCCGACCAGTAACACTACCGTACAGTCCGGTCTGATCGTCTGATATGTCGCATATCTCGCCTAGGGGTGGTAACGTCAGACCCCAATAGCTCAATAAGTCGTGTCGATATGAGGCTCATAACGGGTCGAGAAACTACTGGTAACACTTACCAGCAATTCTCTGAGCAGCCCTGGCCAGGGACTTCCTGTTATAGCCGATCGAACACAGTGCAACATCAACCCCCATATACCGGGAGAGACGAATCCCCTCCTATCGCTCATTGCCTCCATGTGACTCGGGACTGTACCCAAAAACCACCGTTTTGCACGCCCTCTTGGACGTGGTAAGATGGAAATCAAAGCACAGTGGGAACCACACAAGACTCTATGACGATCTCGGGTCAACAGACTACTCTGTACCAGTGTCACCAGAGAACTGCCATCTGACGTGAGGTATAATACCATCTGGGAGTTCTCGGCGAGTCCGTCCAGTGTACCCAGTCTCTACTGAGCACCCGTATATCATCTCTGATGTCAAACACCGATGGATATGGGATCATCCATCGCCCATCTGTATGGGTCGAGAAGGTATACGCTAGTCTACTCTGGTATATCGATGCCCCGTCTCGATATACCCACGACTAGGGACTTTGAAGGATGTACTTATGGACTACCATGTCCCCACTAGTATGATCCGCATCATAGTCCAGGTAGTCAAGTATAGATCCTAAGGGCTTTACCAACATGTAACAGAGAGACAATCAGCATACACGTTAAGGTAAAGGGTAACCAGATAGCATACTATCATGTCGAGCAAGAAAGTCCTCCCTATATATGTCCCAGCATCCACTACAATATACATCCTATGTATAGTAATGGCCTCTAGGGCATACATATAACTAACACTAACGATTCCACCCCCAGACCTAATATACGACATATCAGACAAAGAGACCGGACTGTACTGTAAGTGTTGATTATAGGCTCTACAGGAGTTTGAACAAGTTTGCTTGTTGATCTTCTATTCGTTCAATATTCGGGTAGCCATTATGTCCAGCTAGTACCGCAAACGGTTTGTGGGTATCTGATGTGTGTTGGATGTATATGCCCTAGAGGCCAGTATTGTATATGTATATATATGGATACTAGGGATATGTATGTACAGAACAATCTTGCTCAGTTTTATAGTATATTATTTGACTTGTCTTTATCGGCATATGTGTATTTATTGTTATTATATCTGGTTTGCACATATTGATAAAGGCTTGATACGGTAGTATACTATTGTGGTTTGTCTTTATCTTAATATGGCATATGTCGTACTCGTTACTACATATTGCGGTTATATGTTGATAAAGCCCCTAGGATCTTGCTGGACTACCTGCGTTGTGATGGCGATCATACTTATGGGAGCAGGGTAGTCCATAAGCACATCCTTAAATGGTCCCTAGTCGCGTGAGTATCGAGACTGGGCATTGATACTCCAGAGTTGACTGGTGTATACGTTTCTACCCCGTCGGGGGATGGTTGGTCCCGCAGCCATTGGTCTGATGCACCTAAGATCGTATACAGGTGCTCACTGGGTGTGAGTACACTGGACGGACTCGCCGAGAACTTCCATGTGGTACTATACCTATCGTTAGATGGAAGTTCTCAGTTGACATGTGTACAGGTTAGTCTTTGGACCCGAGATCGACATTTGTCTTGTGTGAGTTCCCACTGAGCTTTGATCATTACCCTACCACGGCTCTACTGAGTCGTGCAAACAGGTTTTGATTGGGTTCAGTCCCGAGCCACATGGAGGCTGTGAGCGATTGTCGGGGATTCGTCTCTCTCGGTATAGGGAGTCGATATCGCACTGTGATTCGATTGGTCAGGACCATAAGACCTTGGCCAAGGCACTTGGGATTTACTGATAGGTTGATTAGTAGTTTCCCGGATTGGTCCTGAGCCACATCGGCACGACTTATCAGGTTATTAGGGTCTGACGTTCACCATCCCCTAGACCCGGTATGCGATACTCTTTGACGAAGAGACCGGACTGTACGGATATTGTCACGGATAGGCTCAGTAGGAGTTCGGACGAGCTTGCTCGTCGGCCTTCCTTTTCGACAGGTACCTGGGCAGCCGTTACGTACAGCTAGTGCCACTGACGTGCTTGTGGTTAAACCCACTGCCAGAATACTGTCGAGTCTTTAGAGTCCCACACAGAGAGTTTCCCTGATTCAGGCGAAATGGTGTAGTTGTCGTATTGGATACGTGCAGGGTTCGATCGATTGATGTACTTTGTACTCGGACTTTGGATCGGACAGTTGGTAATGCTAGCCGGCTAGGTTTTGAGCCGGATTATTAAATCAGGTATTGATTTAATAATTTACATATATGTATTTCGATATGTATATTCTAGTATTACGTTCTTCGTGTTATTCTATCTCTCTTTTGGGCGTTCGGATTTTTATTAGATTGCCGGTATTTTTGTACAGTAGATTGAAATCCGTATTTACTACAGATTTCCTTCTAGAAGGTGGCCACCTCATTTTGGATTTTCCATTTATTTCATAAATGGAAATGAGGTGTAAAGTGAGAGGTAAGGGAGAAAAGGTAGTGACCATGCTTCAATAGTTAACAAATGAATTTATAATTTATTTTAGAGTTACTATTGAAGCATGGTTGCTAATTGTTTAATAAAAGAATTGATACACAAAACCCTTGTGTGTATTTTCTCTTTCATTCATGCTTCATAATTTCTTGAGCTCTCATTCCTATCTTGCTCTCTAGTCTCTTCCACCTTCATCTTCTTCCTCTTCACTACCTGCTCATGAGTTGAGAATCAAGTGAAGAGGCAAGAAAGAGATAGCTTGACACTTAGAATTCTAAACTACACCCTAGATTACTTGGTTTAGAAAACCAAGTTCTCTAGTTGCTCCTTTTGCTATATAGTTAGGAGCTAGAGCCATGGATCATACTCCCCGGGTGGATCATCTACGACAAAGCAAGGCCGGAGAACAAGCTCGATCCCGGAGGACCGATGGAGCCGGAGTTGGAGATCAAGCATGTTCAAGGAGACCATTTGGAGCACATGGCGAGGAGAGAAGACGGAAGGACTTGAGCCTCTTGGTATATCTTTTTTCCATAGTAAATAGCTCTCCTAGTGTAGCTAGTTAGTTTTATGGTAAGATCCGGTTTTAGGGTTTAGTCTAGCGCCAAGTTTTAATCGAAAGAAAAAATTTTGTTCCCCATTTGGCTACGTGAGATGGTCGGGGCGCTAGGGTAACCCTTCATGGTATCAGAGCCACCCATAAAACTTACACTAGCTAGTTCAAACGTGTTTAGAATAACGATCGACCGAAAATTCCAAAAACCACGTTTTCAATTTTTGCAGTTTCTGTCGATTTTAAAAGTGCTGGAAAAATCAATATTTTGCTCCCAGAAAATCATGCAGTCTTTTTTAAGAACCCACAAAATATTTGGTCACGTGACCCTTCCAAAGAGCCGCGGATCCGCCGCATTAACTCCCCATTGGCGGCGGTTCCGCGGCCACTTTGGGGCCCACGTGCACCAAATTTCTTCTGGGCCTCATTTATTCAAAATTGTGGTCTCTGGGATAATTTTTTTTTTGGGCCCAGATTTTTTACAGTGTTGGTTTAATGCTCGGGGCCTACTTGGAAAGTTTAGTCGATCGTAATTTTAAGACACGTGTTTTATTATCAGTACATTCACTTTTATCTGGGTCCGGGAATGTCACTCGATCGGTAAAACTCGTCTGATTGCTATATGTTCTTTTGGACGGGTTTTGCGAACGTGACATTGGCATTGATTTTGTGTGCTTGTGCTATGATTGTGGTTGGATTGTCGTGGTGGATAGCATATGGTGCAATGTTAGAAGTACAGTTTATAATTCAATTGTACATCTGTTATTGCGGGGCGAGCGTCCGACATGTGGACTGCCGTCTTTGCCGGGTTGTGTTTTTTTTTGGGGCACGACCGGGATGAGGTCGATGTCACCGGTTGTATATATTATTTTCATTTTCTGTATTAGGATTACCCCGCGATGGGGTGCACGAATAGCCGGGTTCTAGAAGGCAACAAGCCCGCATCTCAAGGCGCTGAGACGGAGGGGGCTTCATTCTAGAACTGGCGGGCTATTCGCCGCATTCGTAGGGGGTACAGGTTTTCATTGCACAGGCTATCCACACGACCGGGAACGTCGGGTTTTATTTGCGGCTCAAATGAAACCCGAGGCTCCAAGTTTATCCACCATTTTGTAATGTTATCTGTGATGTTGTTTATTATCATGCCTGGGATGAATGTTATATATACTTATATATATACTACTAGATGTTGTATATGTTTTGCACCTGCGCTAGTCCAGCCCCCGCTCTTTCGTTAGTTAAGTAACCTAACGGGTGATGACGAGGCCCCGTGGCGAATGCGGATGGCATATACGTACATTTTATTTTCGTTTTTTTCTGGTGTGATAGGTTACAAATTTGATGGGGCCGCATTAATTTTTATTAATGCAAGATAAAAACCTAAAAATAGATGTTGTTGCAACCAGATTTTAAAAAATGACATTACAGATGTTCTCTTTTGCTTTGCATAGTGGTATTCAGTTTGGAATATCCTGCACTTCATTCGATGAGGCAAGGGCCGAGATCCCTTCACCGGGAGTGACCCCTTGAGTAAAAGTTTGCGTCAGGGTAATAACTTTAATATAGTCGACTATTTTTGCTTTGCATCGAGGTTTTCAGTTTGGAATATCCTGCACCTCATTCGACGAGGAAAGAGCCGAGATCCCTTCACGGGGAGTGACCTCTTTAGCAGAAGTTTTCGCTACTATATATTTACAAAACTACTACGGTTCCATCAACGATATCAAGTTCATTACGTTAATGGGTTTTTTGCCAAAAACCCAGTCTTAGCCCTCCGTCATTTCCTACAAGTAACACTTAGTATTCGTGTTGCGTTTGTTGACTCCATCAAGGCGTAGTGTACGGTAGCTGAGTGGTGCTTGTTTGTAGCACTAGATGCGATTGGTTAGGACAGTCGTATAACCTTGTTGACTCCGTCAAGGGTTATGCGGGTGGGTTTGATGCAATCCAGATAATGACGGGTTGAACTTGACTAGGACTCTTTGATTTGTTGACTCCGTCAAGGTCACTAGGGTCCTAGGGGTAAAAACCACATCAGGAGTTTCAAATATACAGGAAACTTGCAGATTTAGCATACCTTCTGGAGTGTGGTGACTAGAGTGGATACCATCTAGTGCATCACACAATGATAGTTGGATCCCGATCCCACTGATGAGTAGGATTACTCTCGGGAGATTATCACACTTAACAATCAATGCTATAAACCAAGTAGGTGTCTAGATTGGTGTTAGCGGGGCTACGCCTCCAAGGAAAAGAGGTTATTTAATTAAGGAACTTCGCGAAAGCATTGGAAAACCTCCCTCGAAGTACCAACACCGGCCTGGCTGAAAGGTTAAGCAAGTATTGTGACGTGCGATTAATCCTGACTAGTTCTTCTTTTAGGGTTTGAAAAAGAATTTGAGGAAATAGTGGGAGCCATCCTGATTAGATAAATTAATAAACCAATCTAATCTTGCAAGAGCGCACGCTGAGTGTTTTCCCTCTCTCTCTCCAGGTAGCAACCATTTCACGCCTTAATCAAGATAATAATATGTATCACTTGACCGATCCGAATTCTTATTCGGGACTGGGGAACGTCGGTTCAGCTCTAACTTACGGCAACTGTCATAAGTATGAGAAAGGGAAAGAGGAAAGCAAGAATTCCTTGATTAACCCATCGAAGAAGAAACATGCTGTTGCGTCTTCTTCAGGTGTTCTTGTTATTGAGAACTGTTTTTCGGTCAGTCCTACCTCCTGGGTACTTGATACCGGATCAGGATCTCATATCTGTAATTTATTGCAGGGACTGAGAAAAAGTAGGATAGTTAGACCTGGTGATATGTCCCTCAGTGTAGGGAACGGAGCACAAGTTAGTGCTGCGGCCGTCGGTGAATATCACCTAGTGTTGCCAAATGGCAATACTATGATTTTGAACATTTGCTACTATGTACCTTCCATGCTTTACAACTTAATATCAGTTTCTTTACTTGATAAAGATGGATATAACTTTGTTCTTGATAGAAATATCATGAACATTTACCTTGATAAGGTACTGGTTGCAGAAGGTACAATGCGTAATGGTATCTATGTTCTAAATCAAAACACAGTTCTCAATGTGCAAAACACATGCAAGAGGAAAAGTTCAGATACGAACGAATCCTACTTGTTGCATTGTAGACTTGGTCATATCGGAGAGAAAAGATTGAGTAAGTTATATAAAGATGGACTCTTGAATACGTTCGAATTTTCATCTTATGATACTTGTCATTCTTGTCTCAAAGGAAAGATGACCAAATCTCCGTTCACCGGGCATGGAGAAAAAGCAGCAGAGCTCTTGGGACTCATACACAGTGATGTATGTGGTCTAATATCTATACATGCAAGGGGTGGATTCTCGTACTTCATCACATTCACTGACGATCTCTCTAGATTCGGATATGTGTATCTCATGAAACACAAATATGAAGCTTTTGAGAAATTCATAGAATATAGAAACGAAGTAGAGAACCAGACTGGCTAGAGTATTAAGATCCTCTGATCTGACAGAGGAGGGGAGTACTTAAGCACGGAATTCCTAGATTACCTAAAAGAGAATGGAATTCTCTCTCAGCTTACTCCTCCGTATACACCACAGCATAATGGTGTATCGGAGTGGAGGAATCGTACCCTATTAGATATGGTTCACTCCATGATGAGTGACACTGAGTTGCCTCTTTCTTTTTGGGGATATGCGCTTCAAACAGCTGCATACTTACTAAACTACGTTCCATCCAAATCTTTGCCTAAGACTCCATATCAAATATGAAGTGGACGAAATCCATATCTTAAGCGATTTAAGATATGGGGTTGTCCAGCCTATGTGAAAACACAAAAACCGGACAATCTTGAGGCACGGTCTGTTCTATGTAAATTTGTGGGATATCCTAAAGATTCACTAGGATATCTGTTCTACCACACTGAGGAACAGAAGGTGTTTGAATCTAGCCATGCTACCTTTTTAGAAAGGGAGTTTCTTGCAAAAGAAACTAGTGGGAGTACGGTAGAACTGGGAGAAATCCATGAACCACAAAATATAACTGAAGATTTGGAGGAACCACTAGATTCAGTAATCCCAGACGAACCTCAGCCACTCCGCAGATCTAGTAGGATTTCTTATCCACCCGAGAGATACTACGGTTTTCTCATAGATGGGGATCGAGAAGATTGCATCTTGGAAGAAGATGATCCTATTAGTTTCAGACAAGCCATTATCAGTAGGGACTCTGATAAATGGCTGGATGCTATGCAATCTGAAATGGAGTCCATGTACACCAATAAAGTGTGGACCCTGGAAGTTGCTCCACCTGGGGTAAAACCCGTTGGATGCAAATGGATCTACAAGAAGAAACTTGGTGTAGATGGGCAGGTGGAAACCTATAAGGCTAGACTCGTTGCAAAAGGTTTTCGTCAGAGACCAGGAGTGGACTATGACGAAACTTTTTCTCCAGTAGCTATGCTCAAATCCATTAGGATCCTGCTTGCCATTGCTGCCTTCCATGAATATGAGATCTGGCAGATGGATGTGAAAACGGCTTTTCTAAACGGAAGTTTAGAAGAATGCGTTTATATGGATCAGCCAGAAGGTTTTGTAAACAGTGGGAGCAGCGGGAAGGTGTGTAAGCTGCTCAAATCCATTTATGGATTGAAGCAAGCATCGCGGAGCTGGAACATCTGTTTTGATGAAACAGTTAAGGACTTTGACTTCATCAAGAACGAAGATGAGCCATGTATTTATAAGAAGATTGTAGAACGAACTGTCGTATTCCTAGTCTTGTACGTGGATGACATTCTTTTGATAGGAAATGACATTCCTATGCTACAATCGGTCAAGCTATTCTTATCACAAAGGTTCTCTATGAAAGACCTAGGTGATGCCTCGTACATTCTGGGGATCAAGATCTACAGAGATAGATCCAAGAGATTACTGGGACTTTCGCAGTCCAGGTACATAGAGACCGTGCTAAAGAGATTTAGTATGGAAGATTCCAAGCGCGGTAACATACCCGCATTGCACGGAATCACCCTCTCCAAGGAGATGTTTCCCAAGACTGACGAGGAGAGGGTTCGCATGAGCACTATACCCTACGCTTCGGCGGTAGGATCTATAATGTATGCGATGCTATGTACAAGACCAGATGTAGCTTACGCGCTAAGCTTGGTGAGCCGGTATCAGTCAGACCCAGGTGAGGACCACTGGACAGCAGTAAAGAACATTCTCAAGTACTTGAGAAGGACTAAG
Source organism: Agapanthus africanus (assembly GCA_030015575.1). Taxonomy (NCBI): domain Eukaryota; kingdom Viridiplantae; phylum Streptophyta; class Magnoliopsida; order Asparagales; family Amaryllidaceae; genus Agapanthus; species Agapanthus africanus. The sequence continues at coordinate 468,001,436 of CM057337.1, read as the reverse complement.
GAGATGTTCCTGATTTACGGTAATGGAGACCTCAGGGTTGAGTCTTTTACCGACTCAAGCTTCTAGAGTGACAAGGGTGACAGCAAGTCTGTCTTGGGTTTTGTGTTTACCCTCAACGGAGGGGCGGTATGTTGGAAGAGTTCCAAACAGGATACCGTCGCAGACTCGACGATGGAGGCTGAATACATTGCTGCAAGCGATGCCGCAAAAGAAGCGGTCTGGATAAAGAAGTTCATAACCGAACTTCAGGTGGTTCCATCCATTGTTGATCCAATACCAGTGTATTGTGACAACAATGGAGCTATAGCTTTAGCAAAGGAACCACGGTCCCATCAGAAATCCAGGCACATCTTAAGGCGGTATCACCTGATCAGGGAGATCGTAGATCGCCAGGAGATCGAGGTCCGGAGAGTGGATACGAAGGACAACACGGCGGATCCATTTACAAAGGCCCTCCCTCAAGCACAGTTCGAGCGACTTTTTGGGATGTTGGGTATGCGGTACGCCAGCAGCTGGCCTTAGAGCAGACGTTGGGTATTCGATACGCCAATCACTGGCCTTTAGTGCAAGTGGGAGATTGTTGGATGTATATGCCCTAGAGGCCAGTATTGTATATGTATATATATGGATACTAGGGATATGTATGTACAAAACAATCTTGCTCAGTTTTATAGTTGTTAGTTATATGTATGCCCTAGAGGCCATTACTGTACATTGGATGTATATTGTAGTGGATGCTGGGACATATATAGGGAGGACTTTCTTGCTCGACATGATAGTACGCTATCTGGTTGCTCTTTATCTTAACGTGTATACCTTCTGTCTCTCTGATTACATGTTGATAAAGCCCTTAGGATGTGTACTCGACTTCCAGGACTATGATGCAGATCATACTAGTAGGGCCTGGGTAGTCAATGAGTACATCCTTCATAGTTCCTAGTCGTGGGAATATCGAGACGGGGCATCGATATTCCAGAGTAGACTAGCGTATATCTTCTCGACCCATGCGATGGGCGATGGATGATCCCATATCCATCGGTGTTTGACATCGGAGATGGTATGCGGGTGCTCAGTGGAGACTGGGTACACTGAACGGACTCGCCGAGAACTCCCAGATGGTATTATACCTCACGTCAGATGGCAGTTCTCTGGTGACACTGGTACAGCTTAGTCTGTTGACCCGAGATCGTCATAGAGTCTTGTGTGTCTCCCACTGTGCTTTGATTTCCACCCTACCACGGCTCTACGGAGTCGTGCAAACAGGTGGTTTTTGGGTACAGTCCCGATTCACATGGAGGCAATGAGCGATAGGAGGGGATTCGTCTCTCCCGGTATTGGGGGTTGATGTTGCGCTATGCTCGACTGGCCATAACAGGAAATCCCTGGCCAGGGTTGCTGTGATATACTGGTAAGAGTTATCAGTAGTTTCACGAATGTTATGGACCTCAAGTCGGCATGACTTATCGAGCTACTGGGGTCTGACGTTTACCACCCCTAGGCGAGATATGCGACATATCAGACGAACAGACCGGACTGTACTGTAAGTGTTACCGGTTGGATTCACAGGAGTGTGAGCGGGCTTGCTCGTCGATCTTGTGATCGCTCAATACCCGGGTGGCCGTTACGTTTAGCAGACCGCTTGCGGCTTGTGGGTGTTTGATATGATCATCATCTGCTGCCGGCGTATTGACGAGTCTTTAGAGTCCTACACAGAGGTTTCCTGGCTCAAGCGAAACGAAATAGGAGCGCATATGAGATATGTGCGGGACCGAGAATAATTCGTGTATGTGATACCGTATTCCATTCTCGCGATGAATGTATCGATTAGTTATATGCGATATAACCTAGTTATCGAATCAAGGATCGATTCGATAAGCCGATACATTGGATACTAGCCGGTTATATGCGATATGACCAGATCGTTAAATCAAGTATTGATTTAATGATTTAATGCATAATTATATATTTGATATATTACTTTACATTAACTAGTATTGGTTCACTTTATGAGGATATTCTCACTTGATGATGCACATTGTATATGTGATATATTCTTGTGCACTTATTTGTATCATGTTTGATGATACATGCAACCTTGGGTTTGTGTAAAGACTTAAACCATGATTAGTGAATGGTTAGGGTTTCTTTTCTTTATCCATTTATTTATTTATTCATTCTTTTTGGCAAAAGAAAAGGATGGTGGCTTTCTTTGTTTTACATTGAAGCTTCTTGAAGCTTTGAATAAGTCCACCATTCTTGTCTCATGTCTAACCCTAACCACTCATCTAACCCTAGTTAAATCTCTACACTAAACCATGGTTGTTGACATGATAAGTATCATATGGTTTTTTATTTTAAATGATAACTTATCATATATTATCTTCTTCTTCTTCTTCTTCTTCTTCAAGAAGAAAGATGTTGATAGCTTCAATTGCAACTAGCCAAATCAAGTGAGAAATCCAAAACTAAAGTCTACCCACTTCCTATTTCTTCATCCTCTACCTCTTGCCAAGTAGTATAGGGTGTTTCCTTCGCAAGTTTTCTTGACTTGGTGAAGGTGGAGCTTAATCTAGCGATACCTCGACGTAGATCATCTTCGGCATCGTCGTCGATGACCTAGCCCGTTTTTCTCCGATGAAGCCGGCGCTAGAGCCCAAGATATGATTTGGAAAGTGAGGGGACTTCATCACGGAGTCTAGGAGGTGGTGGACCGGATCTACAAAGGTTGTAGCCCCTTTCCTTTAGCTATATTTCCGTTTACTTGCTTGCTTCGCCTATTTATCTAGTTAACGATCCGTATTAGGGTTTATAGGCACTTGTAAAATTTCAATTGGCCGTGTTTGATCACTTGTGAGACTTCATTAGAGTGCCTAGGAACCCTACAGTGGTATCAGAGCCAGGCTAGAGCTTTAGGCGAAGTCCCGACGGAATTAGAAGTCCGATCGACCCAAAACCCCAATATTTAACATGCTCTCTGGACATTTCTGTAAAATGTGGATTTTTGTGAATTAAAAATATTCAGAAAATTCAGCAGGGAATTTTAAGAAAAACTGTGCAGCACGTGCCCGTGATTCAACTAAAGTGCGGCGGAACCGCGGCATGAGCTTGCTCATGCGGCAGTTCCGCGGCCCGTTTGTCGTTTTGTGCATCCAATTTTGCACAGTAGTTCTTAGTTGTCTGTGCTGGTTTTCTTGGGGATTTTTAATAATTTTTCCAGAGTTTCATTTTTTGGGTTGTATTGGGGACTCAGTGTATCGATCGGATTGTCTAATTTTGTCAGTGTGTTTTTCCGGATAAATTTTTAGAATATATTAAAAAGTTCGACCGGATATAAATACCCAATTTTTCCCTGCCGGGAAATTTCCAATTGTTGGATTTTTCCGTGGTTTAATGACGTTCTTGTAAGTGCACGGCGGCGCCCCGGCCGTCAATCCGACGGCCAAATGCGGAAGCGGTGATAAACTTTAATTTTACTGAACTGGCAAACCGCCGCGCACTACAACCCGGATCGAACCACTAACTAGTCCTAGCTATCTACAAGAAAGGGAAGAGAGATATACCGACAGATCCGAGTCCTCCGGTCTTCTCGTCGTCGTCCCAATCTCCTGCGGAATGTCCCGTCTCCTCCTCGTCGCCGGAAGTGCACCACATCGCCTACTTCTTTTACGGGCTCCCACCTCAATGCCGAGGCAACTCGGACACGAAGCCGGCTACTCGACGTGCCCAAGATTTACTGTAGAATATAATGTAGAGGCATGTGTCTCATTGGGGTTTTGTATAGTTGCCATAAAGATGATGGAGGTGGAATGAAATTTTGCATTGAGGAAAAATTTCTGGCTCATCAAAAATGCATGAAGGGCTCGGCCAAATACCATTTTGGAGCTCACTGGAAAAAACAGCCCACCCTCACATTAAGCTAATCCCTCAACCCATAAAATACCTCCTGCACACTCCATTAACACAATGCAATAAATTAATATTAATTAATCCATCATGTTACAAACAGCACACTCAAGGGAGGGGCCCACAAAATTGCAAGAAGAAAATTTCTCACTCAAAAAATAAACCTCTCTTCCTAGAACAGTGGCCGGCCCACTCAAGAAATGGGTGGAGAGAAATTGGAATGATTAATTCATGGAGAAAAAGAAAAGATAATGATAAGGTCACACCAAATCAAAACCCACACTCAACCATCTTCCACCAACCTCATCATCAACAACCATGATGCTTACAAAGTCAAGCTATCATGAAGTGATCAAGTCAAAAAGGTCAAGGTAAGGTGCTCATCATGAAAACCATCATGATACAAATAATAAGCAAAGACCCCCTCCACAAATGCTTATTTGCAACAATGCAAATAAACCCTCCTCCACCAATCTTCGGCCAATGAACGGAACAAAGGAAATCGGCCGAAACTAAAAGCAAACTGGCAACTCCAGAAAACTGGTCCCGTAATAAATTACAGGAAAACCCCGATACTGTGCATACACACCCGCATTTGTATTCCGACCGAAATACAAATGCAATGAGACAAAATCTACACTGTACTATACTAGGATCCGGCTTAAACCAAAACCGGCTAGTAATATCCGTTCGATCCTGATCCGTGCAATACCGCACGTATCTGATCGAACCCTGCCATATTTCCATACGGCCTCTACAACCTTTCGCCCGAAAGCTGAGTAACTGAATGTGGGGGACTGTAAAGACTCGTCAACACCTTGGTTGTGGATTTAACCACTAGCACGTCAGAGGTATAAGCCAATACGTAACGGGCTACCAGGTATTGACTAAAAGGGATGTCTGTGAGCCAACTCAGCCTGACAACCCTACTGAGACTGTCAGTGACAATATCCGTACAGTCCGGTCCGTTCGTCTATGAGCATCGCATGGCGGGCCTAGGGGGTTGGTAAAAGTCAGACCCCCAAAAGCGGTACAAGTCGTGTCGGAGTGTAGCCCAGAACACCCTGAGATACTACTGGAATACCTACCAGTAAATCTCCTTGCCTCGGCCGAGGGCTTCGTGTAATGGCTCTCCTAGACACAGCACGACCTCACCCCCAATACCGGGAGAGACGAACCCCTGAAGATACGCTCACTGCCTCCATGTGGCTCGGGACTGTACCCAACTAAAACCTGTTTGCACGACTCCTTTGAGCCGTGGTAGGGTAGTAATCAAAGTACAGTGGGAACTCACACGAGACAAATGACGATCCCCAGGTCGATGAACTAACCTGTACACATGTCACCAGGGAACTGCCATCTGACGTCTGGTATATGACCAACTAGCATGTTCCCGGCGAGTCCTGTCCGGTGTACTCATAACCCAATGAGCACCTGTATACATCTTAGGTGATCCAACTGACACCAATGGCTTGTGAGACCGGCCACCGCCCCTCATCGGGGTCTCGACTGTATACACTAGTCTACTATGGAGTATCGATGCCCTTTCTCGAAACTCACACGACTAGGGACCATTTAAGGATATGCTTATAGACTTCCAGCTCCCACTTATATGATCGCCCTCATACTGCTGGTGGTCAAGCAAGAATCCGAGGGGCTCTATCAACGTGTAATAGCGACTTGTCAGGTCACCTAAAGCAGTACACGATGATAAAGGTAAACCAGATAGCATACTATCATCTCGAGTAAGACTGTCCTACCGGGATAGGTCCTCCATCAATCATTGCAATCACGTACCTGTGACCTAATAATTGACTCTGAGGGCACTATCTCCAACAGTTCTAAGTAGTGCAAGTAACGCAATGGACCCTCTAGAAGACAACAAACCTTAACTCGATTATGTGACCGTCTTGAACTGCCCTTTGAACCTTCGGGTTTGGGGCAGTACGGCGTGCCACATGTGAGGCGTTGGCTTGACCCTTCTACGGCTGGACCGTTGGTACTGAGGCACGAACTGAATGTTGTTAGACTTATTTCATGTGTTGAGCTGTATCGGGAAAACTTGGCTGTTCGATTGTTCGATCGAAAAGTTTAGCATTTTCTATTTATCCGGAATGTGATACAATACTTGGAATTCGCAAATAGTTATGAGATGACTGGATGAATGTTATAAACATAGCAGTTTAGTCTCACTTGATCGGTTGCCACGGAATTTTGATGTGATCAAAAGTCCGTTGCAATCACGTAGCGTACGCGGATACTCGCCGGGTAAACTTAATAGACAGCCTCACCCCATAGCCCCGACCAAGTGACTGTAGGAGAACCCCGTCGCCGAAAGCATCCGTTCGGGTGCTCGCGGCAGCGGTGTTCCGCCTTGGTGCATTTTGTCGACGGCGTTACGGGTGCGGCCGCCTACTAAAGTTTGCGAAGAGCATTCGATCAGAATGTCGGGAATCCTGTTGAATTGCCCGACTTGATATTGAAAAGTGTTTTCGATTTTGAAACTAAAATGCGGGGTTTATAATTGTTAGGCATGCGATGTCTAAGTAATTTATTTGATTAGGCATGTGATGTCTAAAGAGATTGCGGATTCCAACTGTTGTAGTTTTACACTTTCTTTTCTGTGACCGTAAGTGTAATATGTGATATCGCCGGTTTCGTTGCTATATGTCAACGACAATTGGGATACGCATGTTTGCTTACGTTGATGACATGTGATGTTATGTGTTGCTGGATATGTTATATTGGATCGTCGTGTTTGAATAGCCGGGGGGTTTTTATGTGAGATGAGTGTTTTTCATTTTCATTCATGTAAAAACTTGTATGTAATATTCTTTTATTGGGGCACTTCCAGGTTGCGGAAGTTGTCACCGTTGTTGTATATTATTTACTTTTCTGCACTAGGATAGACCCAAGGAGGGGAGCACAAGTAACCGGGTTCTGGGGTCCAGTGGGAGACCAACTCGAGGAGTCGAGTTCGGGTCTCCTAACCCTAGAATTGGTAGGGTTGCTTGCCGCTCTCGTAGGGGTCTAGGGGTGTGGGATTGGCTATTCATCACGACCGTGGAATCCGTGTTTTATACTGGCTCGTATTGAAAACACGGACGTCCTAGTATATCCAATATTTCATATGTTTCTTCTGCTGTGATTTATCTGTGATGTGATCATGTGATGTTCTGTGACAGATATTATAATAGTATATATGATATATTATATAAACGTTGCTTATGTTTTACACCCGCGCTAGCCCTGCCCTGCTCTGCCGTTAGTTACCTAACCTAACGGTGCAGACGGGACATCGAGGCGAATGCGGATGGCATAAGCGTACGTTATATTTATCTGTGATGGTTAGGTGGACTTAAATGATGGGATATTCATTAATGAGATTAATGAAAGAAAATAAACCTAATTGATGTTGTGGAATCGAATTTCAAAATAAAAACAGGTAGCTACAGTTCTTGCTTTGCATCGCGGTGTTCATTATAGAACATCCTGCACCTTATTCGATGAGGAAAGGACCGAGATCCCTTCACCGGGAGTGACTCCTTTAGCAATAACTGGCAGATGCTACAACCCTCGGTTTGTCTTTGATCGCTTCTATAGTTTCCGCTTTGCACAGTGATATATATGATATATCCCGCACCTCATTCGACGAGGAAAGGGCCGACGATCCCTTCACCGGGAGTGACCCCTTTAGCAAAACTAGAAAAGCCTCGAAAACATTCCATTTAAAAACCATTTGATTCCGCAACGAGATCAAGTTCAAAGCGTTAAAGGTTTTCACAAAAACCATTCGCAACCCTCCATCATTTTAGGAAGTAGAGTACTTAGTATTCGTGCTGTGTTTGTTGACCATAGTCAAGGCACAGTGTACGGTAGCTAAGTGATGTCTTCCTACACCGCATATGATGCGATTAGTTAGGACAGTCGCGTGACTTTGTTGACCTTAGTTAAGGGTCATGTGGATGGGTCTAATTAATCACGAAATGACGGGTAGAACTTGACTAGTACTTATGATTTGTTGACCATAGTTAAGGTCATCGGTGCTAGGGGTAAAAATCTTTATCGGGAGTTTCAAGTGTTGAAATTTGCAATGAGATTGCATACTTTCTATATGATAGTTGGATCCCGATACCCACTGCGAGTAATTGTTACTCCTGGGAGAGTTTTGCACTTTGCAATTAGCCGATCAAGTAGGTGTCTAGAAAGGTGTCAACGGGGTTACGCCTCTGGGAAAACGAGGTTTACTGTAATTAGGTCCGTGCGAAAGCACGGGGAACCTCCCTCAAAGTACCGACACTGGCCTGGCTGAAAGATTGGCGAACTTATAGAGTGTAATTAATCCCGGCTAGTCTTTCCTTTTAAGGTTTGAAGGAAGATTTGATAAAAACAGTGGGAGCCATCCTGATTAGATAAAATATATAACCAATCTAATCTTGCAAGAGCGCACACAGAGTGTTTTCTTCTCTCTCTCTCCTGGTAGCGACCATATCACGCCTTAATCAAGATAATAAAATGGATGAATTGACCGAACCCGCTTGTTATACTGAGCTGGGGAACGTTGGTCCCGCTCCAACTTATAATTGTTATAAGACAGAGCAGGAAATAGGGAATACCAGAATTCCTATGCCGCCCAAACGAAGACAGTGCATATGATGCATCTCCTTCGGGTGAGTTCATTACAAAGAACTGTTTCTCAGTATCCTCTGCATCCTGGGTATATGATACCGGATCAGGATCCCAGATATGTAATCTGTTGCATAGGGCTACAAAAAGGTAGAAAAACTGAGAACGGGTGATAAGTTTCATGAGGCAGAAAACGGGGCAAGTGTTGCAGCCAAGTCTGTTGGTCACTGTCACCCTGTATTACCAATACATTGATTCTGAACAAATACTATTAGATACCGAACCTGATATACAAAATCATATCAGTCTCTTTATAAGTAAAGAAATGATATAATTTTGTATTGTTGAATAATGTTTTGAACATTTCCTATATCAAAAGTTGATCGGTTCATGCACGTTATCTAAAAGCATTGACGTTCTAAATCAAACTACAGTTCCTAGTATACAGAACACACGCAAGAGGAAAAGTTCAGAAATGAACGAATCATTCTTGAGGCATTGTAGACTAGGTCATATCAATGCGACCCGACTGGCTGAAGTTACATTTTAGATGCATATTTAAATCAGTTTGAATTTACATCTTGTGAAACTTGCCAGTCATGTCACAAAGATAAGATGACCATAGCTCTGTTTATTGGAACCAGAGGAAGAGTTAGTAAACTCTTGGGACTGATACATGATGATGTATGTAAGGTCTCCTGTCTACACATGCCAGGACTGGTTCTTTATACTTCATTATATTCTCTGATAATCTCTCAAGATTCAGTCGTATGTTCCTGTTGAAACATAAGTCCGAACCTTTTGAGGTATTCACAGAATATAAGTTGAAAGTAGAGAACCAAAATACGGGTATAAGTATTATATCCTATGATGAGATCAGGGAGGAGAATACTTGTGCATGGAATCCTTGGACCATTCTAAAGGAGAATGAGATTCTCTCTCAGCATTACTCCTCCGTATACACCATAGCACAACGGTGTATCGGGGCGGAGCAATCACACAATATTAGATATCGTGTGCTCTATGATGAGTATTACTGAGTTACCTGTTTCCTTTTGGGAGTTATGCGCTTGAGAAGCTGCATACCTATTGAATTAGGTTCGAATCAAATCACTGCCTACCACTTCATATGTGATATGGAAAGGGAAGAGCCCATATCTTAAGTAAGTTAAGATTTGGGATTGTCCGGCCTATGTCAGAAGCAAAATCCGGAAAAGATCGAGGTAAGTTCAGTTCTGTAGAACTGGAAAGGTTCCAGCTATATGAAACTACAGCTGAAGATTTGACAGAACCAAAGGATTCTATAGTCCCCGACGAACCTCAGCCTCTCCGCCGATCTGGTAGGGTTCCTCGCCTGCCTGAGAGATACCTCGGTTTCTCGATGACAGTGGGAGCGAGGATTGCATCATGAGATGATGGCCCAATCAGTTTCGAGCAGGCCATCGAGAGCAGGACTCTGTAAGAATGGCTGGATGCTTAGTGATCTGAGATGGAATCCTTATACACCAACAAAGTATGGACTTTGGTTGCTATATCTGAAGGGTTAAATCCCCATCATGAGCAAGTATATCTTGAGAAGATTACTTGGTGTACATGGAAAAGTTGAGACTTTTAAAGCTAGACTTGTTAAAGGTTTTAGTCATCAACCAGGTGTGGATAATGATGAAACCTTTTCTAGGGACTATGCTTAAGTCCATCCAGATCCTACTTGCCACGGCTACATACCATGAATACGATATCTGGTGGTTGGGTTCCATGACTACTTTTCTAAATAATGATTTAGAAGAGAACGTCTATAAGAACACAGCCAGAGGGCCTCGTAGACAGTGGGACCAGCGGAAACGTGTGCAAGATGCTTTATAAGATAAAGCAGGCATTGCGGAGTCGGAACATCTGTTTTGATGGATTAGTCAAAGAAGTTGACATCATCAAAATGGTAGATGAACCTTGTATAAACAAAAAGGTAGTAGGGAGTATGGTGACGATCCTCGTAGAGTACGTGGATGACATACTCTTGTTAGGGAAGGAATTTCCTATACTACGCTCGATCAATCTCCGCTTATCACAATGATTTTCCATATAGGATCAAAGTGATACCTACTAAATCCTAGGCTTTGGATCTATGAGATAGATCTAATTGGATGTTAGGATACTCACTAGTTGTAGTGAGATGGTATCAATCGATCCTGGGGAAAATCACTGGAAGGGTTCCAAAGTGATAAAGACGACTGAATGTCAGTCACAGGCATTGTCTTTACCCTTAGTAAAGGGACGGTATGTTGGAAAAGTTCCAAGCTAGATACCGTGGCAAACTAGACGATAAAGGCTGGTAACATCGCTATTAAAGATACTACCAAAGAGGCAGTTTGGGTGTATATAGGTTCATAGGATGAACTAGGTTCCTACCATTGTGTGACAATGGAAGTGTGGCTTCGACCTTGGAACCCTGGTCCCATCAGTGACCCAGACATATTCTGAGGCAGCATCACCTGATCATGGAGATAGTTGATCTCCAGGATGATCGAGGTTAGGAGAGTAGACTCAGAGGACAACACGGCGGATCCACTCACGAAGGCCTTTTCCCAAAGAGAGACTTTATGGGATGGTTGAGTATTAGATACTACAACTACTGCTACAGATGGCCCTAGTGTAAGTGGGAGATTGTTAGTGATATGTATGCCCTAGAGGCCATTACTGTACATTGGATGTATATTGTAGTGGATGCTGGGACATATATAGGGAGGACTTTCTTGCTCGACATGATAGTACGCTATCTGGTTGCTCTTTATCTTAACGTGTATACTTTCTGTCTCTCTGATTACATGTTGATAAAGCCCTTAGGATGTATACTCGACTTCCAGGACTATGATGCAGATCATACTAGTGGGGCCTGGGTAGTCAATGAGTACATCCTTCATAGTTCCTAGTCGTGGGAATATCGAGACGGGGCATCGATATTCCAGAGTAGACTAGCGTATATCTTCTCGACCCATGCGATGGGCGATGGATGATCCCATATCCATCGGTGTTTGACATCGGAGATGGTATGCGGGTGCTCAGTGGAGACTGGGTACACTGAACGGACTCGCCGAGAACTCCCTGATGGTATTATACCTCACGTCAGATGGCAGTTCTCTGGTGACACTGGTACAGCTTAGTCTGTTGACCCGAGATCGTCATAGAGTCTTGTGTGTCTCCGACTGTGCTTTGATTTCCACCCTACCACGGCTCTACTGAGCCGTGCAAACAGGTGGTTTTTGGGTACAGTCCCGATTCACATGGAGGCAATGAGCGATAGGAGGGGATTCGTCTCTCCCGGTATTGGGGGTTGATGTTGCGCTATGCTCGACTGGCCATAACAGGAAATCCATGGCCAGGGTTGCTGTGATATACTGGTAAGAGTTATCAGTAGTTTCACGAATGTTATGGACCTCAAGTCAGCATGACTTATCGAGCTACTGGGGTCTGACGTTTACCACCCCTAGGCGAGATATGCGACATATCAGACCAACAGACCGGACTGTACGGTAAGTGTTACTGGTTGGATTCACAGGAGTGTGAGCGGGCTTGCTCATCGATCTTCTGATCGCTCAATACCCGGGTGGCCGTTACGTTTAGCAGACCGCTTGCGGCTTGTGGGTGTTTGATATGATCATCATCTGCTGCTGGCGTATTGACGAGTCTTTAGAATCCTACACAGAGGTTTCCTGGCTCAAGCAAAACGAAATAGGAGCGCATATGAGATATGTGCGGGACCGAGAATAATTCGTTTATGTGATACCGTATTCCATTCTCACGATGAATGTATCGATTAGTTATATGTGATATAACCTAGTTATCGAATCAAGGATCTATTCGATAAGCCGATACATTGGATACTAGCCGGTTATATACGATATGACCGGATCGTTAAATCAAGTATTGATTTAATGATTTAATGCATAATTATATATTTGATATATTACTTTACATTAACTAGTATTGGTTCACTTTATGAGGATATTCTCACTTGATGATGCACATTGTATATGTGATATATTCTTGTGCACTTATTTGTATCATGTTTGATGATACATGCAACCTTGGGTTTGTGTAAAGACTTAAACCATGATTAGTGAATGGTTAGGGTTTCTTTTCTTTATCCATTTATTTATTTATTCATTCTTTTTGGCAAAAGAAAAGGATGGTGTCTTTCTTTGTTTTACATTGAAGCTTCTTGAAGCTTTGAATAAGTCCACCATTCTTGTCTCATGTCTAACCCTAACCACTAATCTAACCCTAGTTAAATCTCTACACTAAACCATGGTTGTTGACATGATAAGTATCATATGGTTTTTTATTTTAAATGATAACTTATCATATATTATCTTCTTCTTCTTCTTTTTCAAGAAGAAAGATGTTGATAGCTTCAATGGCAACTAGCCAAATCAAGTGAGAAATCCAAAACTAAAGTCTACCCACTTCCTATTTCTTCATCCTCTACCTCTTGCCAAGTAGTATAGGGTGTTTCCTTCACAAGTTTTCTTGACTTGGTGAAGGTGGAGCTTAATCTAGCGATGCCTCGACGTAGATCATCTTCGGCATCGTCGTCAATGACCTAGCCCGTTTTTCTCCGATGAAGCCAACGCTAGAGCCCAAGATATGATTTGGACAGCGAGGGGACTTCATCACGGAGTCTAGGAGGTGGTGGACCGGATCTACAAAGGTTGTAGCCCCTTTCCTTTAGCTATATTTCCGCTTACTTGCTTGCTTCGCCTATTTATCTACTTAACGATCCGTATTAGGGTTTATAGGCACTTGTAAAATTTCAATTGGCCGTGTTTGATCACTAGTGAGACTTCATTAGATTGCCTAGGAACCCTACAATAGTATATTATTTGACTTGTCTTTATCGGCTTAAGTGTATTTATTGTTATTATATCTGGTTTGCACATATTGATAAAGGCTTGATACGGTAGTATACTATTGTGGTTTGTCTTTATCTTAACATGGCATATGTCGTACTCGTTATTACATATTGCAGTTACAAGTTGATAAAGCCCCTAGGATCTTGCTTGGCGATCATACTTGTGGGAGCATGGTAGTCCATAAGCACATCCTTAAATGGTCCCTAGTCGCGTGAGTATCGAGACTGGGCATTGATACTCGAGAGTAGACAGGTGTATACATTTCTACCCGGTCGGGGGATGGTTGGTCCCGCAGCCATTGGTCTGATGCACCTAAGATCGTATACAGGTGCTCACTGGGTGTGAGTACACTGGACAGACTCGCCGAGAACTTCCATGTGGTACTATACCTATCGTCAGATGGAAGTTCTCAGGTGACATGTGTACAGGTTAGTCTTTGGACCCGAGATCGGCATTTGTCTCGTGTGAGTTCCCACTGAGCTTTGATCACTACCCTACCACGGCTCTACTGAGTCGTGCAAACAGGTTTTGGTTGGGTTCAGTCCCGAGCCACATGGAGGCAGTGAGCGATTGTCGGGGATTCGTCTCTCCCGGTATAGGGAGTCGATATCGCACTGTGATTCGATTGGTCAGGACCATAAGACCTTGGCTAAGGAACTTGAGATTTACTGATAGGTTGATCAGTAGTTTCCCGGATTGGTCCAGAGCCACATCGGCACGACTTATCAGGTTATTAGGGTCTGACGTTCACCATCCCCTAGACCCGGTATGCGATACTCTTTGACAAAGTGACCGGACTGTACGGATATTGTCACGGATAGGCTCAGTAGGAGTTCGGACGAGCTTGCTCGTCGGCCTTCCTTTTCGATAGGTACCTGGGCAGCCATTACGTACAGCTAGTCCCACTGACGTGCTTGTGGTTAAACCCACTGCCAGAGTACTGTCGAGTCTTTAGAGTCCCACACAGAGGGTTTCCCTAATTCAGGCGAAATGGTGTAGTTGTCGTATTGGATACGTGCAGGGTTCGATCGATTGATGTACTTTGTACTTGGACTTTCGATCGGACAGTTGGTAATGCTTGCCGGCTAGGTTTTAAGCCGGATTATTAAATCAGGTATTGATTTAATTATTTACATATATGTATTTCGATATGTATATTCTAGTATTACGTTCTTCGTGTTATTCTATCTCTCTTTTGGGCGTTCGGATTTTTATCAGATTGTCGGTATTTTTGTACAGTAGATTGAAATCCGTATTTACTACAGATTTCCTTCTAGAAGGTGGCCACCTCATTTTGGATTTTCCATTTATTTCATAAATGGAAATGAGGTGTAAAGTGAGAGGTAAGGGAGAAAAGGTAGTGACCATGCTTCAATAGTTAACAAATGAATTTATAATTCATTTTGGAGTTACTATTGAAGCATGGTTGCTAATTGTTTAATAAAAGAATTGATACACAAAACCCTTTTGTGTATTTTCTCTTTCATTCATGCTTCATAATTTCTTGAGCTCTCATTCCTCTCTTGCTCTCTAGTCTCCTCTACCTTCATCTTCTTCCTCTTCACTACCTTCTCATGAGTTGAGAATCAAGTGAAGAGGCAAGAAAGAGATAGCTTGACACTTAGAATTCTAAACTACACCCTAGATTACTTGGTTTAGCAAACCAAGTTCTCTAGTTGCTCCTTTTGCTATATAGTTAGGAGCTAGAGCCGTGGATCATACTCCCCGGGTGGATCATCTACGACAAAGCAAGGCCGGAGAACAAGCTCGATCCCGGAGGACCGATGGAGCCGGAGTTGGAGATCAAGCAAGTTCAAGGAGACCATTTGGAGCACATGGCGAGGAGAGAAGACCGAAGGACTTGAGCCTCTTGGTATATCTTTTTTCCATAGTAGATAGCTCTCCTAGTTTAGCTAGTTAGTTTTATGGTAAGATCCGGTTTTAGGGTTTAGTCTAGCGCCAAGTTTTAATCGAAAGAAAAAATTTTGTTCCGCATTTGGCCACGTGAGATGGTCGGGGCGCTAGGGTAACCCTTCAATGTGATCATTACCTACTGCTAGCGTATTGACGAGTGTTAAGAGTCCCACATAGAGGTTTCCAAGCTCAAGTGAAACGAAGTAGGGCACGTATGGAGATATGTGCAGGCGCTTGATTAAATACGAGTATATGATACCGTATTCTAATCTAGCGTTTTTGATATTAGCCGGGTTATATATGATATAACCAGATTACTGAATCAAGTGTTGATTTAATAATTAACTGATATATATTACTCCTTTTAATTTATTTCTTTATTCATATATATTTGATATATACAAATGTATCATGGTTGATGATACAAAGAACATGGGAATATGAGAATCATATTGGAAGAGAAATAAAGATATTGATGTATATATTTATGAATAAAGCAAAGGAAGAGATGAGTCATGGCTTCTAAAGTGTTCTCAAAGGTGCTTAGAACCATGACTCATTGTTCTTCCATTATTTTATTCATCCATACTTATCTTTATCTCTATCTCATCTTACCTCCAAGGTTCATTCTCATTTTTCCAAGTTCATCTTCTTCATTTTCTTCTCTAGATATTTTCTAGGTTGAAAAAGAAAATAAAAAAGAATGAATTATAATGAGAAAAATCCCCACTTCATCAACCTATACTACAATAGCAAATTAGTATAGGTTGTTATCATCACTAATTTATAGATTAGTGAAGTTTGAGTTTGAGTGTGAGAAGTTTCGAAGTGGATCATCTTTGACGACGAAGACTTTGAACAAGCTTGTTCCATCTTTCTAGTAGAGTCATAGAAGAGTTCTGGGACTACTACACGGAGCAATTGATGTGAAGGACAAGTCTACAAAGGTTGTAGTTTCCATTCACTTAGTGTTAATCTCCTTTTGCATTGTAACGAAACCCTATTCTCTAGTTCGATTCATGTTTTGTAAACTTAGCCCCCTAGAATTTTTAAAATTACTCACATGCTTTTGTTAAAACGCTAGTGGTGGTGCTAAGACAAACTTACAATATGTACACTCAATATTGCAACTGGCATCTCAATAAAAGTTTCGGCATGACTCGGAAGATTTAAATGCACATTTAAGGCTATAAATGGAGAAGTCTCACATCGAAGATACTCAAGACTTTTCTAATTTATTCGAGTCTAGAGTCGAGTCGATCCCAAATGGTTAGAATCAAATTTTCTATCCCATTTCAATTCAATTCTCTAAAACCAAAATTTGATTTCTTAAATTTCTTTTTCAAAACTTTTTCAAAAACCAGGCTGTGTCTGAAATATCAGACAATAGACGTCTATGATAGACGTCACTAAGATGTCTATGACAAACGTCCATAACAGTTCATAAATTTTCAAAATTTGAATTTTTGTGGGATTTTTGAATTTCTAATGGCCAAAAATGGCCAATAACTGTCTTATACTTTATGGAAGTTATTATAACTGTCTTAACCGATCCACATTGTTTCTCTATATACAGGACAAGTTTTTAAGAGTTTTTCACAAATTTTCTTTCACCCAATTTTTATTTTCTTCACTCTCAAGTGATTGTGAAAACTCTGCCTCTCTTTGCTCTCAAGTTTTTACTAATTCTTTTTAGAGAGAAGAGATCTTTCTAGCACCATTAGACTTTTCTATTCCATTAAAAAAGAAGATCTCTAAATGTTTCGAAAAAGCGATTGTTTTTAAAACTTGTTTAATCTTGAAAAACTTCTTCGATTTGTTTTTTTTAAAATTTTGTTACTCTCCAAAAATACAATCCCTCATATCCTTGAATCAAAAATTTAATTTATCTTTTGAGATCATTAGGATTGTTAGAGTTGGCTTATAAAGATTGTACAATCTTTCTTTATACGACCTAGTGAAAAAAGGTCTAAGATCTTCACGTTGTGAAGGTTTGGAGTTGATCCTCGGAAAAAGTCTAGGTGTTAATAGCCTGCAGGTGTAAAGGTTTGGATCTGAGCCTTGGTAAAAGGTCTGGATTTCTCAACCTGTAATGAGTCACTGGATAGTGTGTTGAATTCTGAACATGAGTTCTCAGACGGGGCTTAGCTACTAGGTTGGTGAACCTTGATAACAATCCTCTGTGTCCATTTACTTTTCATTACATCTGTGACTACTTCTGTGATTGTGATCATTTTGTATTTTTTTTATTCGGCTGCATAATTTCCATATTCATAAAATTACTCTGTGTTTTCCATAAAACCTTATTCACTGTCACGACCCAAAATATTAGCTCTCGATTAGTACTTAAATCACGCGACGTCTATAGGCGTAACGTAATTCAAGTAAACTGAAACCCAGAAATCTAAACATTTTTAAGAGAAAAAAAAGGTGAAGTTTTGAAATAAAGGTATAGTAAATCATGTTTTGTCTTTTGAAAATTTGGGCAACACCTCCCTTGTAAAAACTAACCCCGAAAATGGGTACAACACAGAATATAAATAAAGCATCCCAAACAGGAGAAAATTACGCCCAACGGCGGAAAGAACTACCACAAGTATAAATAACAAGTATACGACGCCCAACGGTAAAAATCCACATAAGGAAATAAAGTAAAGTAAGACATCAACCCCAAAAGCGAACATAAAACCCATTGCTCAAGTCTCGCAACTACAACTCCTCTAAGTCTGCAACATATACAATTACTAGTTTCTGATTTAATTGTAACGTTTTAGAAATCGTTATGCGAATTTTTCCGTTTTAGGGTAAAATTGTCGGTATTTTCCGTTTTAACCCGACTGTGATCAAACGTCCATATAGACTTGCCAGCATCTAGTTTAGCTAAAATAAAGCTAGTGCACGAGTTTTGGGGGTATTTGGGACGTTTTGGTTCAGATAGAATTTTTCCCCATTTTAATATTATTTTAATTTGGTATTTAATTTTTGTATTGGAAAAATTTCTCCTAAAATTTTATCAAGCTTAAGTAAAACCAAACCCTACTTATAATACCTAGATATTCTTACGAGAAAAGGGATTAAGTTTAAGAAAAGAAAAGAAATGAATGAATGAGGTGGCTTCATGCATGCATATGCATTTATGAGCATTCATTACAAGATAAGCTAGAAAACCCTACACAATTTCCTCACCTCCTTCATTTTGGCCGAGCTCCTTCCTCTCTCTTCTGCCCTTGATCTTTTCTTTCTCTGTTTGCAACAATTTCAAAGCTCATAAATCCCCAAAATTCCCAAAATAAATCACAATTTTACATCAAGTCTTGGTTTTTGCCTTCTTGATCACTTGGAGCTAGGAAAGCTTGGATCTTAGAAGCAAGTTTTGTTAGGTATAATCCCTAATCTGTTAATTAAGAGTTTTTATGATGGGTAGCTCTTTGGTTATTGTTTAGAATACTTTAAATATCGATTAGTGCAATATCGTGTTTTTTAGTGTCTTTTTGAATTTCTGGGATCTGCTCTGACCTGGAAATTTTACTGAGTAACCAAACAAAATTGTAGTGATGTACTAGTGACCCTGGAGTTCCACCTGAGACCTGAGCACCACCCACTGGCTTCGGTCGGCGAACCTTTGAAGGAAATCCGGCGACGTCGGCTTTTGAGGAGAGATGGGTGTTGGTTTTTTTGTGGGTAGTTGTCTGCTGTGGTTTAGGGGTCTAAGGTACTGTTTACTTTTTTTTGTAATTGCAGTATGAAAAATCTGGGATCATTTTCCTATAATATAGTGCTTTGAATCCGCGTGTTACGTTATCCAACACGAGTCGTGTTCTGGTGCAGTTGCTGCATTTGAGTTGGTTTCGTATTCTCGTTACGCATATTAGCCACTAGACGCACACTTATGAGTTAGTTTAGTGATGGTGCGTTGTTTTAAAACGTAGTTTTACGTTATAATAATCGATTTCTGAGATTCTTTGCACTATTTATGTGTTTGTGAAATTATAGCGTCGCAAGCAGGGACTTTGGACGCTGCGAACAAGGGGAAGCAGGTGGTCGGATTTTCATAGCTTGAGACCATTGGTGAGTAGATTTAACATCTACAGGAAAATCGCCCGTATGGCGTTAAGCCTCAGGGCTAGATATGATATGATATTAGCCGCATTTGTATATGCTCATATAGAGATGATGCATGCATTTCATTGCATATAGCTACTTGTTGTGCCTAAACCTATATTCTTTGTACACTGCACTATTTTTGACAGTCCATGTTGCACTAGCACCAATGATAAGCTACACACATGCTGTCGGTAATTGCCATGATACGCACAACAGATTTATTCATTGATATACCTTGCTAGTAGTTAGCGACATATAGGTAGTTATTCTTGTGTGATAGCGCATATGACATATAGCATACCTGTGTACCTATATGCCTATACATATGCCATACTATACTTACATGCTCGCACATATACTTTGTTATTGTTACATGATAAGCTTTTTATAACATATATACGGTGGAATGGGACGCTGTATATATATGTATTTTTGGATTTGAATTTTGGGAACCGCGAGATATATTTAATAACTTGATGCATTTAAATAGCGAACTTTTCCCGTGATATGCTCATATTGATGTTTTTTGTTGCATATGCTATTTTACATGGATTTACGCATTTGAGATATGTTTTCATGCGATATGGGAATTTCAAGTGTCGATGTTAGGCACTTATATTCTGACAGATATATGGATTTTGAAAGACCGATGCGTGGAACATAAGTGTCGAGATGGGATACTTGGGTTTCGAGGAACGTATGGATATCAGAAAGACCGATACGTGGAACACAAGTGTCGAAGAACGTATGGATACGAGTGTTTACGTGTCAATGTTAGGCACTGGTTTTCATGATGTTTTAGAGTATCGATGTTTGACACTCAGGTTCCATGAGACTTCCAGGATTTAAGGGCCGATTCGAGGGCCGATCTGAGTATTTTTGGGATTTGGGGTGTTGTTGATTTACACCGGGCTTTTCCATGCTTATAATTTGTGCATGTGATTATTTATTTCCCGCACTCAGTACTCAGTTAATATGCACTTATTCATGTAGATATAGTACCTGGTGGTGTACCTTGATCATGATAGTCGCATATTCATATTGTCATACTCATGCTACCAGCTTACATGCTATTGATCATTGCTGTTAGTGCATACTTGCGATTTCAATATGATGTTATTTACTATTTACGAGTTGGCAACTCACCCCCGTTGTGCCATAGTATTTTGCAGGACTTACCCTCTGAGTAGTCGCGGCTGGGCGTCTTATCATCTCTACTTCTGCGGATACCGCTACGTTTGGCTGTGAGGCCGTTGCTTTTTGGTGGGTTTGCGGTTATCTGTTTGTAAATTGTTTATATTTTTGTTGGATCTAGTATTCTCCATCTACCACTGTTTGTATATGACTTAGAGACGAGTTGTGAGGATTCGGTGTTGTATTTTTAATTTGGTGGACTTTGGGTGCCGTGCTTGTGGGAGCCGATTTTGTTGAAAAGTTTACTTCTTTATACATTTTTCTTTTATATTTCTTCGCTTCGGCGTCATATATATAATTGGTGGTTGTCTCCTCCATTGGGCATGATTTGCTCCCGTTTGGGATTCTTTATATTCTATCTATGTTGTACCCATTTTCGGAGCTAGTTTTTACAAAGGAGGTGCTGCCAAAATTTTCAAGAATGAAAACTAGAGTTAGAGATTTTACTCGTGATTTTCCGAATGTTTAAAACTATGTTTTTCTCCGTTGATCCAGTTTTGGGTGGTTTAGATTTCTGGGTTTCGGCTTACTTAAGTTGCGTACGCCTATAAACGTTATGTAGTTTAAGTGCCGGTTACGGGTCAAATATTGGGTCGTGAAAAAGTTGGTATCAAAGCGCTTGGTTTTACCTTTCGGAGAGTAGG
The DNA here is from genome assembly GCA_030015575.1 of Agapanthus africanus. Classification (NCBI taxonomy): domain Eukaryota; kingdom Viridiplantae; phylum Streptophyta; class Magnoliopsida; order Asparagales; family Amaryllidaceae; genus Agapanthus; species Agapanthus africanus. Next base: position 467,980,144 of record CM057337.1, on the reverse strand, counting down.
ATGACCCTGGTATGATGGAGTAGGTGGCTTAAGCAGAGTGCCGTAGCGTGTGTATGTTCCGCGGCATACTTACGACACGGTACTCCGCTTAAGTGACCTTAAGACTTATTGATTGAAATTTCTTCCGTGATGATATACATCCTTGTGATTCGATTCCTGTTTCCTTATCGAATCTTGTTTCAATTTCCAGCCTATATGCCGCCGAAGACTATGAGGGCACGGAGAGTAGCCGCGAAGGCTAAGGTCAGAGTTGACTCATCTGAGGCGAGGACTGACCAGGGCGGTACGCCTGATGTACCGGAGCACATTGCTATGATTGGGGCTGGTATACAGGACTGCGCCAGATGATGAGGACTTTAGTAGAGGCCATTTGAGCACAGCGGCAGGCAGTTGTTCCACCCGTTGCAGGGACCTCGATGGTATCTATAGTTCCGGCAGTCGCAGTTACTACTCCGGAGGTTATTACCGTGTCACTGACAGAGTTTATGAGGCTGAGGCCTCCGGTGTTCACTGGCACAGATAGTACTGAGGATCCGCAGTCGTTTATCGACCGGATGGCCAGGATTTGTCATTCGCTCCGATGCTCCGATGAGAGATGGGTAGAGTTTGCGAGCTTTCGTCTGGAGGGTCTGGCCCAGAAGTGGTGTGAGTCGTTAGAGAGGGGCAGAGCCACGGGTCTTGCTCCTATGACCTAGACTGAGTTTGTGACGGTATTTCTCGCCCGTTTTCTTCCACCGAGCTTCAGGGATGCACGAGCGTAAAAATTTTAGTCGTTACGTCAGACTCGGGGGATGACGATGTCTGAGTATGATGTACTGTTTAACGAGCTGTCGGTGAATGCTCCGTACTTGGTGGTGACTGAGGAGATGAGGGTGAAGAGGTTTGTTCGAGGCCTGCTTACCCAATTGTTCCTAGCCATTAGCATTCAGCATTGCAACACATATTCGGCAGTGGTGGATACAGCCCTCTTGGTAGAGAGGCGTCTTTCTGAGTGGTCAGTTGCTCCGGAACTGAAGAGGGTTCATACTGGTGATCCGGCTGTGAGGCGGGCGTTTAGACGTCGTGACAGTTCCCGTTCAGATAGTGGAGGTTCGGGACGAGGTCGGCTTTTTAGCTCATACCCTCAGGAGGGTCAGCAGTTTGTATCTGGATGTTTTCCGGTGCGGGAGTATGGGTCATCGGGTTCGAGATTGTGCTGAGCCACGTATGAGCGAGGCTGCTGTACCGCAGGTTACCTTACCACCTTCTCCACCTCAGAATACGTTGCCCATTATGCCGGTTGTGGCTCCACGTCAGACTCTTATGCAGAGAGTTCGGGGTCGGGTCGTTTTGTACCGAGAGGGAGGGGTGGTAGAGGCGGAGGTCAGCCAGTTGCCGGTAGAGGGCAGGCTCGAGTGTTTGCCTTGACTCACCAGGACGCTCAGGCATCCAATGCTGTGGTTTCAGGTACTCTTTCTGTATGTTCTTATGATGTACATATTCTTTTTGATCCGGGATCTACGCATTCGTATGTTTCTACGCACTTTGTGCCAAGGTTAGGCCAAGAATCGTGTTGGTTAGATCATCCGCTGGTCGTGGCTACTCCTGTAGGAGAGTCGTTTGTTGCACGACACGTGTTCCGGTCGTGTGTTGTCCGGTTAGGGGACAGAGATTTTCCCGTCGACTTGATCCTTCTTGAGATGTTGGACTTCGACGTTCTGCTGGGCTTGGAATGGATAGCTACTTGCTACGCGTCCGTGGACTGCCGCGAGAAGACAGTTAGGTTTTGTTTTCCCGGCGAGTCAGTGTTTGTTGTGCAGGGGTACCGTGGTGCCGCCCCTCACAGTTTGATTTCTGTCATTTGCGCTAGTCGGCTATTGAGGAGGGGATGTCGGGGATTATTGGCTTTTGATTGGAAGAATTGAAGTTAACCGCAATCAAGACGGTGTCGCTATGCAGCTAGCCGGTTGAGCACGGGTCGATCCACAGGGAGATGGTGTTATCTTACCTTCTTGTCTTAGACGAGTCAATAAAGAATCAGTATGAGTTTGATCTAACCTATGTGTATATCTGCAAGTATAAAATTGTTAAGAAAAGATACGAGATTATAAGCTAAAGAAATCCGTACTCAAAACCTTTGAGCCGAGTCTTGACCAATTGAAGCTAAGCAATCGGCAACAACGTGGATTAGGGGATTTAAGCGCGGTATTCGTGGAATCCGGCTTATTTACCCTTGTCCTTCCGTTCTTGTCTCTTGCCTTCGCCTCCGGCCAAACCGAACGCAACCGGTCGCGGTTAGGAATCACCGTTACCTTGTCAGGGTACGGTGCCTAACGGAGCGCTTGCGTATGGTTTGGGCGGAGTTCAAATGGAAAATAACGGGAAAAGGAATTGGCAAAGAAATGTTAACTTATAAAACCATATTGATTCTTAACAACAACAATAATTACAACATTCACAATATAAAAAGAAAAGAACAAAGAAAAGAAAAGATACAAGTATTAAAGGGCATGAATAAAAGCGCATGAAATAAAAAGACAAGTAATAAAAGGCGAGTAATAAAAAGAACAAGAAAAGAATACGGAACTAGGACCCAAGCCAAGCATGTGCTCAATAGCCAACCCTTAAACTTGCAAGCTCAATGAAGAACTTGCAAGATCAAGGGAAGGGTAGAAAGCGCATGTGAAGTGAAGTGCTAGCCCGTGAGAAAATACGACCCTTGAGATCAATAACTAACTCTTACCCATTCAAGCTCAATGAAGAGGTTGAATGAGCAAGAGAAAGCAGAAATCTCAAGGGGGAGCAAACTAACAAGAAAGATAAAGAACCCTCATCTTCATTAATCTTCAACTCAAAAGCTCTCACTACAATTTAATGGAGAAAGAATGAAGAAGAGGAAGAAGACGAACAAAATAACAAAAATCAAGAACAAAGAAAAGCTCCCTTGGTTAAGCTCAGTTCTGTTGTATTTATAGGCAGGGAATTGGGGTTTTAGGGCAACCAGCAGACCAGAGATGAAGTACCCAAACTACCCCCAGAAGACGACAATGAGAGGGCCCCACTTGGCCGCGCATGCGCGGCCAAACCCCTACTTTGGCCGCGCATGCGCGGCGGTTTGGTGGGTTTGTCTGGTCAATTTTGGTGTCTGTTTCTGGTTCCCTGTTTCCTAGTGTTTGGCATCTTCAGAATACACAAAAGTCTTCTACGATATCAGCAGATTTCCAAGTCCAAGATTGCATATCTTTTTACTTTTGACTTTGTCTCTCCCTCGAGCTCCGCGCACCCATTGATTCTTGTGCAGCCCCCTCGTGCTCTGTGCTTGTCCCAGACACGAATGACTACTGTCCCATGTCTTGTATCGGGAACCGGTACTCGGCACTGGACGGATATGGATGACCGGAACCCGGCTTTTATCTGCTGTCGACAGATGTTCTGCTTTCAGCGTAACTGTGGAGATTTTATCCTGAATTGCAATATTTGTACTAGAAACCTGTATTCTGAAAACATGTAGCAAACACGGATTAAAAGTACCTACCTATAAACACACGAGCGTAAGAATGGGCGGTATAAAATGCAATATTCTGATATAAACAAATACCCCCAAACTTATCTTTTGCTCGTCCCGAGCAAAACCAATTATTCACAAAAATAAAATGATAACCGCACTTTCGCAGGGAACGCGATTGCACTGAGCACGTGCAACAAGCCGTTAAACCTTTAGGTATCCCTAGTAGGAGGAGTGTTGTCTCCTGAGGGTTTTCAGCGGATACTACCCACAAAATCCCGTCAAGCTAGTTTATAAAAATAACTAAGATTCAAGCCCCTAAAGTTTTGTTTTAGAAAATAACAATTCTATAATCCTAAGTCTAGACCATCGAACCTTTATTTTTCACACCTCGCTTCTTATTCAACTACAGATTTTTTATGTCTTTACGTGTAGTGCAAATAGTGTCGTTAAGTTCCCGAAAGGTCGAATAAAGTCATTATGTCACACAATAAAGCCCAGATAACAATTTTAAAAGGATCACATAAGTTTTATAAAGAGTTAAGCATTTTTCAAGTTTCGTTTTCCAGTAAAGGTTCAACTTCAGAATTTCTATCTTCCCTAACAGGAAACTAGGTCTTATTCTTCACTCCACCTTTTTCTTGTTTTCATTTCATACACACCTCTGTGAACGTGCAATAGTCTTTATCATAGAGTAAAACCTTCATATCTCCGTTAAAATTTTTTATAAAAGCTTGTCTTTTATCAAGATTATTCTCACACAAAGAACCGTTAGGAATTTTAACTCGGAGAGAACACTTGCTTGATTTTGTTTTAAAACTGGACTTTCTAGGCTTCTTAGCGAGCTTTGGGCCAATGCTCCCAAACCAGTTGGTTTTAGGGCATTAGGTGTAGAAACACCCCAGCGGACTTAATTACTCAAGTTACCTAGGTCCAAAAACAAAAGACAGTTTGGCGTGAAAAACATGATGATTCAATACGAACGGAGATATAACCGGTTGTTCAATTATTATTTTTTTTTGGATAAAAGACGTGTTTAGTGGGTTTGGTGTGTAATCATTCCAATCAAGTTTCAGATGGGTTATTTTTCAGACTTAGTTCCAATTACGGCATCAATAATATTCCTTCATATTCGCTTTACTTCATAAACTATTCTTGATATATTACTTATTTCAGAACAAACCTATTTGATCCTCAGAAAATTATTTATCTGTTTAAAAGTTTTTTTTTTTAAACATAAAAGACTTGTCATCTAATTCCCAAAACTCACAACACGTGTAGTGTAATGTAAAGACGTATATCAGCTATAGTTAACTTCAAAGGAGAGTTATCTTTCAGGTTTTCAAAATCCAAACATAGGATTTAGTTATTCCTATCTTTTCAAACAAAAACCGTCGAATGTTGAATCAGAGTTTTTCCACAAGCTAACTTGACAAAAAAGTTTTTATATTTTTAGAAATTTTTCGATTTTTATGGGTTTTATGAATAAGGTATGCAGATGCAAAATATACAAATGAATGCGAAGGAAGAAAGCTTACCGAGCACACCCCCAAACTTAAACTTGACAGTGCCCTCACTGTCAGGCTATACCAAGAGGGTCAAAATTGTCGGCGCTCCCCCTAAAGACAAATTATATACAAAACAAAAAACAAAAAAATATATACAAAAAAGGAGCCCCCCCCCAAACTTAAGTTAAACAGTGTTTCCACTGTTAAGCGTTAAAATTCAGGATTAGGGGGGAAAAGAACAGTATCCATCTATACAAGGCCTTACACAGGCCAAAAGTTAACACCAACCATTCAAAAATCTTATCATGATGAAGCAGTGGTCGGTGGAAGAAGGCGTAGAGAAAAGAGATGGAAAATACGCGAGACCGCTTGTGGAGAGAAGTGGAATGCGGTCTCGGTAGATGAGAAGAAGAAGAATGGCGTAAGGGAAAAAGAAGTGGAGTACGAACTTGAGGGTGCAAATGGAGTAGATAGATTAGCACAATATGGGATAAGCGATGTGTGAAAAGTGATTGTGCTAATATATTTACCCGTCGAGAGATTGGGTCAAATCCCTCAAGATTCGTAAGAAACCATGGGTACGCCGAACTTGGTAAACCAGATATACGAAGTGAAAATGATACGGGTTCTTGCAAGGTCGGAACGATGGAAAGGATGGAGGGAAGTGGTTGAGGAAGAGTATCGGTTAGGGCTTCTGGAGGGTGTGTACAGTCAGTGAAAGGAACAGGATGAATTGGAAAATCCGACTCATCATCTAGAACTGTTTCATCCTCAAAAATATCCTCAAAATTCTCCTCAAAGTTAAGCTTATCCATGCACATTTCATCAAAGTCCAGACGCATATGGGGTTCGGGAAAAACATTTAATGACTCGGGATGATGAATTGGAGAGAAAAACCTAGTCAAGTCTATGGGTTCATCATCCAAAATATCCCCAGCGTCAATATCCTCAATCAAGTGAAAATCAAAATTCTCTGACACCTCAACCAAAGCATGGATATTAATCAATTCAGGTTCTAAGATGGAGGTGTAAAGGTCAAAAGGTTTAGGATCGGTTTCACTTGGAAGAGACCCTTCACAATCGGGCAAATCAAACACTACGAAGTCGCACAACTCATTAATTCTATCTTCAACTGGTGAATCGTTTGGAACACTAGATAGACATTCAACACAGGAGTTGTGGGATTCAATTTGGGACGGGTAGGTTTGATTTGGAAGGGGGTACATCTCACTCTCTCCACTCAAATTCACAGCCTGTCCTACCGCCTCATCATACATTAAAAAATTTGGAGCTAGTTGAAAACTAGCTACCGGATCACTAGGTTGTATGAGGGCGGCCATTGACGCATTCAAATCCATCGTCTGTTGTGAAGCTACCCTAAATTCTTCCAAGGACTGTTCTAAGCTAGACATAGGTTGTGATGGGGTTTCAGTAAAAGATGCGAAGTTGGTTGGATACTGGAAACCCCCAATTGGATGTGTAGAAGCAATGTCTAGGGAAGGTGCAAAAGTAGGGTAGGATTGGTAGAAATTAAATGGCTGGACAGGAGTGGGATCAACATTGGGATAAGAAGGTGAATGGAATTGTTGATCCCGAGAATTCGAAGTGGTGAAAGGAGTGAAAGATCGGCTACGAGATTGTTCAATATGTTCAGCAATAGACATAGGTCTAGGGGTGACAACTGGATTTTCAAAAGGTGTATCAACGTACGAAGGGGTGAATGTTTGAAATGGTTGATACGAAGTGGATTGCGGGGTCCAGTTGTTTGTCCTAGACGCGTCTATCCGATCTTTCAATGAAATTTTTGGCATGGAGGGGTCATTAGAAGTTCGACCAAAACAAGAACCGTATGAAGTTATGTCTGGTTGTGGGTACCAAAGTTCGGCAAGAGTTTTGCGAGGTGGAGTACCCATGATATGAAGAGAGAATGAAAGAAAGGTGGAGAAAAAGGAGGGGAAAGAATGTGATTTTTTTTTTTTTTTTTTAAAATATTTTTTATTAGTTAGTTGTTAGCAAAAGAATGAAATATACACAAAAAAAAGAATATGGACAAAAATCACGACACAAAAAAAAATACCACACACCTAATCGTTCTAGGGTTCACCTAGGTCAACTAGACCTGCTCAAGAACTTGATTGTCGAAGTACAACTGTGTCGAGAAACAGGCTTAAAAATACACTGATCACGAGGCCAGGTAAGTGCAGAGATAAGGGGAGGTTTTCCAACGCTTTCGCGAAGTTCCTTAATTAAATAACCCTTTCTCTTTTGGCGGTTGCGCCGTTAACACTTTCCTAGACACCCCGTAAACAATATACCGTTAAGCAAGCTTCTAAATACAGTTAACTTCTCCTAGTGAGCGCGAAGTCCTTAAGGCTTAAAGTCTAGTTTCTTTTAAAATTTTGTGCGGGTAATCGTTATGCTCAAGTTCGTGATTTGTGGGCCACGGAAAAGGTGATGAAATCCTTTACCGTATGTTGTGGGGTTCGCTTGCCCTTAAGTCCGTATTAATGTATGCAATGCGCAATTCAAAAATTCTGTAAAGAATCAAACAATCGTTTTTTATTTTAAGCGCGGCGCTGCAACAAATACGGGTTAGTCAATTTTGGCGTTTGCTAGCGAACTTGCAAAGAATCCTGCAAAGAATAGTATATTGGAAGCGTCGGATTTGAGAAGAAGGTGTTAGTAAAATACGTACCGTTAAGTTTTGGGTTAGGAAACCCCCGTTGAATCAAATCCGGTAAGCTTGAAAGGTTCGCTTGCGCGGGTCAAACTACCCGGATCTTTGGCACTGTACTTCGTAAACACCTTAGCCTTGAATGTACACTTTGCTCCCCACAATTGCAGTTTGCAGATACGCAAAAATCTGCACACTTGCCCACAAAAATATTGTCCAAAGAAAAAAAACAAAAAGAATATTTTTTTTTTATACAAAAAGAATATTAACCCGAATAACAAGAAAGAAAATACGCTACCGTGTCCCCGGCAACGGCGCCATTTGATTGGAAGAATTGAAGTTAACCGCAATCAAGACGGTGTCGCTATGCAGCTAGCCAGTTGAGCACGGGTCGATCCACAGGGAGATGGTGTTATCTTACCTTCTTGTCTTAGACGAGTCAATAAAGAATCAGTATGAGTTTGATCTAACCTATGTGTATATCTGCAAGTATAAAATTGTTAAGAAAAGATACGAGATTATAAGCTAAAGAAATCCGTACTCAAAACCTTTGAGCCGAGTCTTGACCAATTGAAGCTAAGCAATCGGCAACAACGTGGATTAGGGGATTTAAGCGCGGTATTCGTGGAATCCGGCTTATTTACCCTTGTCCTTCCGTTCTTGTCTCTTGCCTTCGCCTCCGGCCAAACCGAACGCAACCGGTCGCGGTTAGGAATCACCGTTACCTTGTCAGGGTACGGTGCCTAACGGAGCGCTTGCGTATGGTTTGGGCGGAGTTCAAATGGAAAATAACGGGAAAAGGAATTGGCAAAGAAATGTTAACTTATAAAACCGTATTGATTCTTAACAACAACAATAATTACAACATTCACAATATAAAAAGAAAAGAACAAAGAAAAGAAAAGATACAAGTATTAAAGGGCATGAATAAAAGCGCATGAAATAAAAAGACAAGTAATAAAAGGCGAGTAATAAAAAGAACAAGAAAAGAATACGGAACTAGGACCCAAGCCAAGCATGTGCTCAATAGCCAACCCTTAAACTTGCAAGCTCAATGAAGAACTTGCAAGATCAAGGGAAGGGTAGAAAGCGCATGTGAAGTGAAGTGCTAGCCCGTGAGAAAATACGACCCTTGAGATCAATAACTAACTCTTAACCATTCAAGCTCAATGAAGAGGTTGAATGAGCAAGAGAAAGCAGAAATCTCAAGGGGGAGCAAACTAACAAGAAAGATAAAGAACCCTCATCTTCATTAATCTTCAACTCAAAAGCTCTCACTACAATTTAATGGAGAAAGAATGAAGAAGAGGAAGAAGAAGAACAAAATAACAAAAATCAAGAACAAAGAAAAGCTCCCTTGGTTAAGCTCAGTTCTGTTGTATTTATAGGCAGGGAATTGGGGTTTTAGGGCAACCAGCAGACCAGAGATGAAGTACCCAAACTACCCCCAGAAGACGACAATGAGAGGGCCCCACTTGGCCGCGCATGCGCGGCCAAACCCCTACTTTGGCCGCGCATGCGCGGCGGTTTGGTGGGTTTGTCTGGTCAATTTTGGTGTCTGTTTCTGGTTCCCTGTTTCCTAGTGTTTGGCATCTTCAGAATACACAAAAGTCTTCTACGATATCAGCAGATTTCCAAGTCCAAGATTGCATATCTTTTTACTTTTGACTTTGTCTCTCCCTCGAGCTCCGCGCACCCATTGATTCTTGTGCAGCCCCCTCGTGCTCTGTGCTTGTCCCAGACACGAATGACTACTGTCCCATGTCTTGTATCGGGAACCGGTACTCGGCACTGGACGGATATGGATGACCGGAACCCGGCTTTTATCTGCTGTCGACAGATGTTCTGCTTTCAGCGTAACTGTGGAGATTTTATCCTGAATTGCAATATTTGTACTAGAAACCTGTATTCTGAAAACATGTAGCAAACACGGATTAAAAGTACCTACCTATAAACACACGAGCGTAAGAATGGGCGGTATAAAATGCAATATTCTGATATAAACAGCTTTCATTCACGATACTAGAGCCACAGTGGAGTCGTTGGACCAGGTTCCTACCGTGCGGGAGTTTCCCGACGTCTTTCCCGATGAGTTACCTGGGTTGCTGCCAGAGCGCGATATTGAGTTCTGCATTGATCTGATTCCTGGCACGATGCCTATTTCTATACCGCCTTATTGGGTGGCTCCGGCAGAGCTTAGAGAGCTTAAAGATCAATTGCAAGGGTTGCTTGATATGGGACTTGTGCGTCTGAGTGTTTCGCCGTGGGGAGCTTCTGTTCTATTCGTCAAGAAGAATGACGACAGTTTGAGGCTGTGTGTGGATTATCGTCAATTGAACCGAGTTACGGTGCGAAATAGGTATCATTTACCTCGCATTGACGATTTATTTGATCAGCTCCAGGGCGCGAAACATTTTTCTAAGATTGATTTGCGTTCGGGTTATCATCAGTTGCGGGTTCGGAATGATGACATTCTGAAGACTGCTTTTCGTATGCGCTATGGGCACTATGACTTTTTAGTGATGTCGTTCGGACTCACCAATGCGCTAGCAGCGTTCATGGATCTGATGAACCGGATTTTCAGGCCGTTCCTCGACCGGTTTATTATTATGTTTATAGATGACATACTGGTCTACTCTAGGAGTCATGAGGAGCATGAGCAGCACTTGAGGATTGCTTTGCAGATTTTGAGAGAGCGCCAGCTGTGTGCTAAATTCTCAAAGTGCGCGTTTTGGCTTGATAGTGTTGACTTTCTGGGTCATGTGGCGACTGGTGATGGTATTCTAGTGGAGCCGAGGAAAATCGAGGCTGTGCAGCTTTGGCCCAGAACTGTATCGGTGACTGAGGTCCGCAGCTTTTTGGGCTTAGCTGGTTATTATCGCCGTTTTGTGCAGGATTTCTCGAGTATCGTGTAAGTCTACGGTAGTGCCCCGGCCGTCTTTCAGACGCCAAATGCGGAACAAAAACTTTTATAACTGGCGCTATCGCATACTATAACCCGGATATGCCATTAACGCTAAACTAACAAACTACAAAGAGGGTAGAAAGGTTATACCGAACGATCTGAGTCCTTCATTCTTTAACCATCATCCCACGCTCCGTTTGCGGCTGCTCCGATCTCATCGATCTCCGATCTTCTCGTCCAGGTGGCACCACGTCATTGGATCTTTAAACGGGCTCCCGCCTCTGAACCGAGGCAACTCGATCATCAAGTTTGCTAAAAGAGATGACCAAGATTGATATAGAGAATGAGTAGAACACTTTGTCTCATTACGTCCAAAGTCCTGGACGAACGGTTAATGAAGTTTCCATTTGAATCGGGTGATGGAATAAAATGAGCTATGAAATTTCCATACACCTAAACTATAATCTTTTTCCAAAATGAATCAATCATCCTCCTCACAAGAATGGGCCGGCCACTTATATGAGGGGGAGGTGAGTGTAGGAGCAAGGAAGAGGTGACCATAACATTAAAACAACTAATGAGTCATATTACACCTAGCAAGAACATTAATTGCAAACAATGAATCATCTAACCTAGTCATCATCCATTAAATGCACAATTAATGAACAAAAGAGTCACTAGCCACCTCATCATCCTAGTCATCATCTAGAAGCTTCCACACTCATCAAGAAAAGATAAATCCGTCTTTATCCGAATGTTAAAGGCGGGTGATAGAAAACTGGAAATTGGAAACTGGCAACTTCCAAAAGCGATCCCGAAACGAATTTCAGGATAACCCTGTAACAGTATAAACATACCCGCATTTGTATTACGACCGAATACAAATGCAACTGAGACAAAGATATTATATCTACTAAATATAATACTCGGATCCCGCTTAAACCAAAGCCCACCAGTATTATCTGCCCAAAATATGACACGTGCGTAAACGCACGTGCATTTTCCGAACCCTACCATAAAACCATACGGCCTCTACAACGTTTCGCCAGAACTTGGGAAACTATCTGTGGGGGACTCTAATGACTCGTCAGTACCCTAGCAGTGGGTTTAACCACAAGCTGTCAGCGGCACTAGCTGTGCGTAACGGCTGTTCATGTACTGACCTCAAGGGAGGCCGATGAGCGAACTCATCCGGAAACCCTACTGAGCCTAACAGTGACAATGTATATACAGTCCGGTCCGTTCATCTATGAGTATCATATATCCAGCCTAGGGGGCTGGTAAGGTCAGACCCCCAATAGCGGTATAAGTCGTGTCGGAGACAAGCCCTGAACACCTTGAGAAACTACCGGAGCACCTACCAGTAATTCTCACCTGCCTTGGCCAAGGACTTGGTGTAACGGCTTTCTTAGACACAGCGCGATCTCCACCCCCAATACCAGAGGAGATGAATCCCCTACGATCCGCTCACTTGCCTCCATGTGGCTCGGGACTGTACCAAAAAAATACTTGTTTGCACGACTCCTTTGAGCCGTGGTAGGGTAGAAATCAAAACACAGTGGGAACTCACATGAGACAAATGACGACCTCAGGTCGATGAACTAACCTGTACACATGTCACCAAGGAACTGCTATCTGACGATAGGTATAATACCAACTAGCAGGTTCCCGGCGAGTCCTGTCCGGTGTACTCATAACCCAATGAGCACCTGTATACATCTTTGGTGATCCAACTGACACCAGTTACTTATGAGACCAGCCACCGCCCCTCGTCGGGGTCTCGACTGTATACACTAGTCTACCCCGGAGTATCGATGCCCTGTCTCGAAACTCCCACGACTAGGGACCACTTTTAAGGATATGCATATAGACTACCCAACTCTCACGTATATGATCGCCCTTATACTGTTGGTAGTCAAGCAAGATCCTAAGGGCTCTATCAACGTGTAATTGTGATCAGTCACCTGAACCTGTACACGACTGATAAAGGCAAACCAGATAGCATACTATCATCTCGACTAAGACTGTGCTACCGGTATAGGTCCTCCTCAATCATTGCAATCATGTACCTGCGATCCAATAATTGATTTTAAGGGCACTATATCCAACAATCTCCCACTTGCACTTAAGGCTAATTATTGCGATGTCGCATACTCCCAGCCCGTGTGATACCGAACACCCAACTCCTCTACTAATCAGTTTCACAAAGCCCGTTTGTAAAACTATTGTGTTCGAGAAATAGCCTCAATGAGTGGACCCGCCCCGATGTTTCTTTCTATGTCTCTCTTAATCTCAAGTTCGTGGAGAAAGCCATCTCCCGAATTGAGTAATACCTGTCTTAGAATATGTCTGGATATCTGATGGGACCTAGTTCATAAATGAACTCCAAATCCAAACTTCTTAGATTGTATTGTCAACTGAACCTAATCGGTATCCTGCACCATGCCTCCCACAGTATCCTCTTGGACCACCTGTCCATAATACTGCCCCCTTCGTCAGAGGGAAAACTATAACTCTGACAATCACTCTGTCATCCATATCACCTTTGAAGCCTGGAATGATAACCGTCTCCCGAAGGAGGCTGCCGTCATCAAATCCGTAGAACATGCACTTATGTTCTAAAACTGCTTCCTTATGTTTCTCCAGGATTGGATTAATACAAAATTATTGCATCTAGTGCAAAAATAACATCTGGTGTGGTACTTGACATCTGATGATTGACTCAATTGTCTAAGCAAGTGATCTGCCAATCATACACATCCCTCTCCCCTTTAGTCTGGAAAACACCTTTAGAGAGGGTGACTCCATCACCTGCAGGTACACCACCATGCCAGGAGTCATTTTTCTAAAAACCATTAGAACACTGTCAAAGTACCCACATTGGGAAACTACCCAAATCCAGATCTAAAACCATAGATCTAGAAACCAGAATGTCAGATATTATATCCATATCCTGTCTGGAGAAACAACTGTATGACGACCACAGTACAACTGATCGTAGTATAGGAATTTTACTTCCTACTCTGTGTATGTCATCCAAATACCAGGACATCACACCCTACTACCTTCTTAACAGATCCATCCCCTATTCTGATGAAGTCAAACACATGACTGTCACATCAAAATTAGATGATCTATCTCCGCTATAACTACTCAAGTCTATAAATAGACATAAGCTACTTGCCCACTATACTTTCGCTTCTCCCACTGACCACAACTACCCTCTGGCAGAATGATATATACGTGCACTTCTAAAGCTAGTTTAGAACGACGCTATACTTATCCTCCTGCCGGGTCTCATAGTCTGGAACAACAGTTGTGTCAAATATGAGTAGATAAGAACCTCCCTGTCACCGTCCTTGAGGCTACCGGAGTACCTCTCGGGTGTCTGAGGTTACCCGCCATATCTGCGGAGTGGCTATTGGAATGTCAAACCTGATTGAATCTATAGGTTCTATTAAATTTTCTGTAATCGTTTGCGGTTCTGGAATCACTTCTAGTTCTACCATACTCCCACTACTGTTTTCTGAAAAAATCCATTTTACTAAAACTGTGGCGAGTCAAGAACAATATCACTATTAATCTTCCAGATGGTAGAAAGTCAACCCTCGACATAGCCCAGGTCAACCCACAAACTGCTATTACAGAAACGTGCCCTGAGTTATCCAGAGTCTGGTTTTAAGCATAAGCCGGACAACTCCCCGTACCTTAACATCGTTAAGATATGAACCATTCTATATCCCATATAGAAACTTTGGCACTTATTTAATTTTAACCAGATTCTAATCATGCAGCTGTCTCCAGTGCATATCAACTTAATGGAGAGAGGCCGATCAGCATTACTCAATTTAGGAATACATCCAATTATGAGTAACCTGAAAGAGAAACAAGTTTCTCAAAACCATTACTATCATCTGAATACCAATCATAAGTATCTACATCTTCGATCTCTTTGAAGAATCCCGCTACTTGCGACATCTGGTTCTCTACTTTATTCTTATACCCACAACTTCTCAAACTTAGACCTTGTATTTCTACCAAACACTTGTCTAAAAACTAGAGAAGTCATAAGTAAACAGAACATCGTACGAGGACCAACCCATTTGTCCTGATGGACACTGGACAGTATACAATACTCTGTATGAGTCCGCTGAGTTGAATAACTCAAAACCCATGCATCGTAGGTTGAAAGCTGTACTTATAGTTAAGAATTTCTCCGCTGTTCAATGCTCCTTACCCAATCGTCAACTGATATAGGTAAATGCCATCGACATACTCACTTTATAAAAATAAACGTACAGATATATCATTTTGAAATTGGTGCACAACAACGGATACTCAAAACCAAATACATGCCGTCCGGCAAAAACTGTTAGTGTATATTCCCTAAAGGCCATTACTGTATCATACTAGCTTGTATATTACTTAATGGAAGCTTGGGATATTCACAGTTGTATATACAATCTTGCTCGAAATGGTAGTATGCTACTTGGTTTGTCTCTGCTTTAATATGTGCATGTGTTTCTTTTAGCATATCGCTTATATACATATTAGTAGAGCCCTTAGGATCTTCGCTTGATTACCAGCGTTGTGATGGCGCTCACACTCGTGGGGGCTGGGTAATCCATAAGCACATCCTTATACAGGTCCCTAGTCGTAGGACTATCGAGACAGGGCATCGATAATCCGGAGTAGACTAGCGTATGCGCTTCTCATCCCAGCGGGGGAGACGGTCTGTCCCACAGCCGTCAGTACGTCGTACTTGAGATAGTATGCGGGTGCTCATTAGGTTACGAGTATACTGGACAGGACTCGTCGGGAACTGTTGGTAGGTATTATACCTATCGTCAGTTATCAGTTCCCAGATGACATGAGTACAGCTTAGTCCGCCGACTTGACACTGTCACTTCGCCTTGAGTGTGTTCCCACTGTACTTAGATTACTACCCTACCATGGCTCAAAGGAGTCGTGCAAACAGGTAGTAGTTGGGTGCAGTCCCGAAGCACTTGGGGGCAGTGACGGTTAGACAGGATTCGTCTCTCCCGGTATTGGGGGTTGACATCGCGCTGTGTCTAGGAGAGCCATTACACAAGTAGTCCCTGGCCAGGGCAAGCGAGATATACTGGTAGGTTTCCAGTGTTATCTCAGGGTGTTCTGGGCTACACTCCGACACGACTTGTACCGCTATTAGGGGACTGACGTTCACCGCCCCCTAGGCCCGCCATGCGATGTATCAGATGAACAGACCGGACTGTACGGAGATTGTCACATACAGGCTCAGTAGGAGTTCGGATGGGTTTACCTCATTGGCCTTCTTATCGACATCTACCTGGGGACCGTTACGTACAGCTTGTGCCGCTTGCGGTCTGTGGTTAAACCCACTGCCAGTGTAGTGTCGAGTCTTTAGAGTCCCACACAGAGAGTTTCCTTGCACTGAGCGAAACGTGTAGAGGCCGTATGGTTTTACGGCAGGGCTACGATCACTTACGTGCACTTGTTTCCGTATGCCGTTCGGGCAGGCAATACTAGTGGGCTTTGGTTTAAGCCAGATCCTAGTATTGCACAGATGGATTTGTTTTGTCTTCTGTGCATTCGCATTCTATGGAATGCGGATGCAGGTGTGTATGCACAGTTTTGAGGAGCCATGAAGGAGGAGGTGCCCCATTAGGGTTTTGGCAGATGGTTAGGCCAAAACCATAATGTGGCACACTCATTAGGGTTTTGACAATTCGTTTGGTCAAAACCGTTATGAGTCGGAGACATTGTTTATTAATCCTTTTAGTGATAGATTAGTGATGGCTAATTGCATTGACCATTTGACCACTTAGACCCCTCTTGATTTTGTTGACCCGTTGACCGTGTTGACCATTGACCTTCAAGAGGGATCTACACACTTCTTTTATTTTCTTTTTAATTCTTGAGTTATGATAATGGTCAATTCAATGTGCCATTAACTCTTTCATGATAGGATTAGTAATGATGATTCTTGTGTATTATTGCAACCATGGTTCATTTCATTTGGCTTATTCTTTTCGTTATTCTCTTCTCATTCTCTCTCTTGAAATGAGAAGAAACGAAAAGCTCCATGGTTGCTAACCTTTCTCCTTCTTCTTCCTCCTCTTGATCTTATCTTTTGATCTCATGTGTTGAGAAAAAAAGATCCCACAAAGACAAATACATCCATACATCTCCTCTACACATTCTAGGGCTTCTTGACTAGCAATCACTTTGCCCTAGTTGCCTTGGCTTGAGGCGGAGCTCAGTGTACAACTCTCGGGTGGATCTTCTTCGACTCAAGAAGGCCGCGGAGGTGCCCAAGGTCCGGATCCACGCTTGGAGCTTGGATGGACGAGCGGGACAGCGGAATGAAGACCCGAAGGACCGGTTCCGTGAGATATACTTTCTACAAGCATAGTAGTTAAAACCTCTTAGTGTTTACTAGTTTCTAGTTTAGCAAAGATCCCGACTTTTAGTCCATGTTGCCTTGCGCCAAAATCATTGTTTTTCGTCGTTTCCGCCTTCCCGTAAGAACCGGGGTGAGCAACGTGGACTTACAGTGGTATCAGAGCCAGGCTAAACATAAACTAGTAAGTTAGCAAAGTGTTTAGAACATCGATCGGAAAAAAGTCGCAAAACACATCCGCAAAACCACAACTTTCTGTTGATTTTTTTTCTGCTCTAAAAATAAAAAATCATACTTCAAAAATCGTCTCAGGGTTTTGTGAAAACACTGTAGAAAAACGATCCAGTGATTCGATCAAACGACCGCGGTTCCGCGGCAATAACATGCTCATTGCCGCGGTTCCGCCGCCATTTTGACTCGTCACTGGATCGGGTTTTGTGCAGTGTTTTAGTTTGGATGTTTTGGGATTTTTAATGCATGTTTTTTCCACCCAGATTTTCCAGAGAGAAAATTGACTTTTGGGGTGGTTAAAAATCCGTATTTTGATCGATATTCCGTAGACTTTGGCTAATGGATATTATCTGTGTTGTGATATATGTATTGAACGTCCGCTAATCGCAATACGTCAATTAGTGGGGGTTATACATATCTGTGATCTGTAATATTGATGGTTTGTGTATATGAACTCGGTGGATTGTCGCGGATGAATAGCCGGGAATGGGTGTGAGATGAGTGTTTCTTTTTCTTTCATTCATTGTAAAAGTTGTAAATTGATGTAATATTATTTGTATGGCCGCACAACCGGGTCGGGATTGTAGCCGTCATTGTATAATTTCTTTTTACTGTTTTTGCTCCTAGGATAGACCCAAGGAGGGGTGCACAAACAACCGGGTATCTCGAAGTGCCGAGTGGCCTACTCACGGGTTGAGGGAGCTTGCTTCGCTTCGGGTACTTGGCGGGTAGTTTGCCGCACCCGCAGGGGTCTACGGTGGGGTTTGGCTGTTCATCGCGACCGTGTAATCCGTTTTTCGTTGCAGGCTCGAACGAATCGCGGATTCCTAGTATATCCAAAATGTTTATCTGTGATCTGTAATGTCTATCATTGCTATATATTTATATATGATAACTATTTAGGCATTGCTTATGTTTTTCGGCCGCCCTAGCCCAGCCCCCGCTCTGTCGTTAGTTAAGTAACCTAACGGGTGATGACGGGGCCCCGTGGCGAATGCGAATGGCATAAGCGTACGTCATATTTTTGTTGTTTTCTGCAATGGTAGGGTTAAATGATGGGACGCATTAAAAGAACTAATGCAAGAAAATAAACCAAGTAAAAGTCGATTGGAACACTTTGAAAACCACTCGGTTCTTTTCAAAACTAAACTTTTAAACGCGGAGCTTGAACCACTCCTTTTAAAAGCTATCTCGTTCCATCGATTATATCAAGTTCACTACGTTCACGGTTTCGCCAAAACCATTCGTAGCCCTCCGTCATTTCGTATGGATATTCAATAGTATTCAAGCTATGTTTGTTGACCTTCGTCAAGGCATAGTGATTGGTAGCTGTTGGGTGTTCATATGTAGCATAGATAGATGCGTTGGTTTGGGACAGTCGTACTACCTTGTTGACCTTCGTCAAGAGTATGTACGGATGGGTTCAAATTAACCTGGATAATGACGGGTAGAACTTGACATGTGACTTATGATTTGTGGACCTTCGTCAAGGTCATAAGAGTATGGAGCAAAAATCCACATCGGGAGTTTCATAAGTACTGAAACTTGCTAGCGCTGCATACCATTTGGAGTGTGATGATTCTGGTAGGATTCCTTCGGTTTTATCACGCGATGATATTTGGATCCCGATCCTACTGTGAGTATATGCTACTCCTCGGGAACCTTTTCACTTAACGATCAATGCTATAAACCAAGTAGGTGTCTAGAAAGGTGTTAGCGGGGCTACGCCCACAGGGAAAAGAGGTTACTTAATTAAGGAACTTCGCGAAAGCGTTGGAAAACCTCCCTCGAAGTACCGACACTGGCCTGGCTGAACGGTTAAGCAAGTATTGTACGGTAAGATTGATCCTGACTAATCCTTCCTTTATGGTTTGGGGAGGGATTCGAGAGACAGTGGGAGCCATCCTATTTAGATAAATTAAAAACCAATCTAAACTTGCAAGAGCATCATGCTAAGTGTTTTCTTCTCTCTCTCTTAATTGCAGCGACCCAATGACCGCACCTAGGTTACATCTAGATAATAAAATGACTGAATCTGACTGTTATGACTGGCAAAGGTCTGTCCAGATGTCCATTGCCCAGGACAAGCTGGGACACCTCTTGACTGATCCAACCCCTGCCGTCTCAGGTCCAGTTTCCCTTGTCACGGATATTGATATCTGTAGGACATCGGAAGAAGACTGTGCGAAAGCCAAGTGCCTCGTGTTAGCCTCAGTTGATAATATATACCCGAGGCAGCACGAGAAGATGGACTCAGCTTCTATCTTCCTCCATAACAAAGTTTTATATGGAGAGCAATCTCGTATCGCAAGATATGAGACCTCGAACGAATTGCTTCCAGCGAGGTTGGCTATCGGGTCATCTGTAGGGGGCAACGTCCTTACAGAGACCAGCTCTTTTGAGCTCTCGGACCTGAAAACCACGTTGAAGAACGGGTCAGATGCTGACTTAGTTCAAAAGTCTCTACCTACTACCCTGAAGGAAACCAGGGAAGTAGAAAGAAAGGGAAAGGCAGAAGTTTCGGGAATGGATGCAGTAAAAGAGGGATGTTCCTATTGTTACGGGAATGAACATGGGCAGAAGAATTGCAGGGCTTGCAAAGCCAGTAGCCAGAATTCGAAGCATGTTGTGGCTTCGGCTTCGGGTGTTTTTGTAATTGAGAACTGTATGTCAGTTAACCCTACTTCCTGGGTATTGGATACCGGATCAGGATCTCATATCTGTAATTCATTACAGGCTCTGAGAAACCGTAGGGGTTATCAGGAAAGGTGATATGACTCTCAGGGTTGCTAACAGAATGAGCATGTATGCTGAATCCGTCGGGGAATAACATCTAGGACTGACAACTGGGCAGATATTGATTCTGCGTAACTGTTTTTATGTACCAGGTGCGACTTGTAATATCATATCTGTATCCTTGATTTCTAAGGAAGGATATTATTTTACTTTTGTAAGCGATGTAGTTAACATCCACCTAAATCAAGTTCTGATTGGGTCAGGTACATTACAAAACGGGATATACGTATTAAATCAAGCTCAGATCTTCAGTGTCCAGAACACACTTAAAAGAAAGTCTCCGGAAACAAATCAGGCTTTCTTATGGCATTGTTGACTGGGTCACATTAATGAGACACGGTTAACAAAGTTACATAGAGAAGGATACTTGAATCCGTTCGAGTATCAGTCTTATGCCACTTGTGAATCTTGTCTCATGGGAAAGATGACAAAGACTCCGTTCACTTGACACGGAGAAAGAGCAAGCGAGCTCTTGGGACTCATACACAGTGATGTGTGTGGTCCAATGTCAACACATGCGCGAAGTGGTTATTCATACTTCATTACTTTCACAGATGATTTCTCTAGGTATGGGCATGTATTCTTGATGAAGCACAAATCCGAGGCCTTTGAGAAATTTCAGGAATACAAGAATGAAGTTGGAAAACAAATAGGCAAAAGTATCAAGACACTGAGATCTGATCAAGGTGGTGAATACTTGAGTGCCGAGTTTCTGGGCTACTTAAAAGGGAATGGAATTCTCTCTCAGCTTACTCCTCCATACATACCACAACACAACGGTGTATCGGGAAAGGCGGAATCGAACCCTATTGGATATGATTCGTTCCATGATGAGTAAGGCTGAGTTGCCGCGATCCTTCTAGGGTTATGTGCCAGAAACAGCTGCATATCTCTTGAACAAGGCTCCAACCAAGACTGTGCCTACCACCCCATATCAGATGTGGAGTGGGAAGAAACCCTGTCTCAAGTACCTTAAGACATGGGGATGTCCAGCTTTTGTAAAAAAGCAGCATGCGGACAAGCTCGAGGCACGCTCAGTACTGTGTAAGTTTGTGGGATACCCAAAGAACTCCAGGGGGTATCTTTTCTATTCCGCAGAGGAACAAAAGGTTTTTGTTTCTCAGCAAGCCCACTTCTTGGAAACTGAATTTTTTGAAAATCAGATAAGTGGGAGCGCAATAGAACTGGAAGAAAATCCAGAACCACAAGCTGTTACTGAAAGCTTGGAAGAACCAGAAGTTTCAAGAGAACCGGACATCCCTGCGCCACTCCGCAGGAGTAGTAGGCAGTCTCATCCGCCCGAGAGATACTACGGTTTTCTCATTGACGGGGATTGAGAGGATTGCACCATAGATTATGGTGAGCCTACTAGCTTCCAGCAAGCCATTCAGAGCGGCGACTCGGTAAAATGGCTGGATGCAATGCGGGCCGAGATGGAGTCCATGTACACCAACAAAGTTTGGACTTTGGACTTTGCACCAGAAGGGGTAAAACCCGTAGGCTGCAAATGGATCTTCAGAAAGAAGATTGGTGTAGATGGGCAGGTTGAGACCTATAAAGCTAGACTTGTTGCAAAGGGTTTTCGTCAAAGACCTGGTTTGGACTATGACGAGACCTTTTCTCCAGTGGCTATGCTGAAATCCATTCGGATCCTTCTTGCCATTGCTGCCTTCCACGATTATGAAATCTGGAAGATGGACGTAAAGACAGCTTTCCTAAATGGAAATTTGGAAGAGTGCGTCTATATGGATCAGCCGGAAGGATTCATTCAGAGTGGGAGCAGCGGTAGAGTGTGCAATTTGCTCAAGTCCATTTATGAACTCAAGCAGGCATCGCGGAGTTGGAACATCTGCTTTGATGATACTGTCAAAGAATTCGACTTTATCAAAAACCCAGATGAACCATGCATTTACAGTAAGATTGTAGGGAGAACTGTGGTATTCCTCGTCTTGTACGTGGATGACATTCTCCTAATAGGAAATGATATTCCTATGCTACAGTCAGTCAAAGGATTCTTGTCGCAGAGGTTCTCCATGAAGGACCTGGGCGATGCCAACTACATTCTGGGATCCAGATCTAAGAGGATGTTGGGACTTTCACAGTCAAGGTACATCGACACCATACTAAAAAGGTTCAGTATGGAAGATTCCAAGTGCGGTAATCTACCGGCTTGTCACGGGATCACCCTCTCCAATGAGATGTCTCCCAAGACTGATTTGGAAAGGGATCGCATGTCTATTATACCCTACGCTTCTGCGGTAAGCTCTATAACGTATGCGATGTTGTGTACCAGACCAGATGTAGCATACGCATTGAGCGTTGTAAGCCGGTATCAGTCGAACCCAGGGGAGAAACACTGGATTGCGGTAAAGAACATTCTCAAGTAACTGAGAAGGACTAAGGAGATGTTCTTGGTGTATGGCGGAAAAGACCTCCAGCTTGAGGCCTTTGCTGACTCCAGCTTCCAGAGTGACAAGGATGACTCCAAGTCCATGTCGGGTTATGTCTTTACCCTCAATGGAGGGGCTGTTTGCTGGAAGAGTTCCAAGCAGGAGACCGTTGCAGACTCAACTATGGAAGCGGAGTACATAGCTGCTTGCGATGCCGCAAAGGAAGCTGTCTGGATGAAGAAGTTCCTCACGGAGCTTCAGGTGGTTTCTACCATTATTGATCCAATACCGTTGTATTGCGACAACAACGGAGCTATAGCTCTAGCGAAGGAACCCAGGTCCCATCAGAAGTCCAGGCACATTTTGAGGCGGTTCCACCTGATTAGGGAGATCGTAGATCGCCGGGAGATCGAGGTGAAGAGAGTAAATACGGAGAATAACACTGCAGATCCACTCACGAAGGCCCTGCCCCAGACTCAGTTCGAGCGGCTGATCGAGATGATAGGTCTTCGATACGCCAGTACATGGCCCTAGTGCAAGTGGGAGATTGTTAGTGTATATGCCCTAGAGGCCATTACTGTATCATACTAGCTTGTATATTACTTAATGGAAGCTTGGGATATTCACAGTTGTATATACAATCTTGCTCGAAATGGTAGTATGCTACTTGGTTTGTCTCTGCTTTAATATGTGCATGTGTTTCTTTTAGCATATCGCTTATATACATTTTAGTAGAGCCCTTAGGATCTTTGCTTGATTACCAGCGTTGTGATGGCACTCACACTCGTGGGGGCTGGGTAATCCATAAGCACATCCTTATACAGGTCCCTAGTCGTAGGACTATCGAGACAGGACATCGATACTCCAGAGTAGACTAGCGTATGCGCTTCTCATCCCAGTGAGGGAGACGGTCTGTCCCACAGCCGTCAGTACGTCGTACTTGAGATAGTATGCGGGTGCTCATTAGGTTACGAGTACACTGGACAGGACTCGTCGGGAACTGTTGGTTGGTATTATACCTATCGTCAGTTATCAGTTTCCAGGTGACATGAGTACAGCTTAGTCTGCCGACTTGACACTATCACTTCGCCTCGAGTGTGTTCCTACTGTACTTAGATTACTACCCTACCACGGCTCAAAGGAGTCGTGCGAACAGGTAGTAGTTGGGTGCAGTCTCGAAGCACTTGGAGGCAGTGACGGTTAGACAGGATTCGTCTCTGCCGGTATTGGGGGTTGACATCGCGCTGTGTCTAGGAGAGCCATTACACAAGTAGTCCCTGGCCAGGGCAAGCGAGATATACTGGTAGGTTTCCAGTGTTATCTCAGGGTGTTCTGGGCTACACTCCGACACGACTTGTACCGCTATTAGGGAACTGAAGTTCACCGCCCCCTAGGCCTGCCATGCGATGTATCAGACGAACAGACCGGACTGTACGGAGATTGTCACATACAGGCTCAGTAGGAGCTCGGATGGGTTTACCTCATCGGCCTTCTTATCGACATCTACCTGGGGACCGTTACGTACAGCTAGTGCCGCTTGCGGTCTGTGGTTAAACCCACTACCAGCGTAGTGTCAAGTCTTTAGAGTCCCACACCGAGAGTTTCCCTGCACTGAACGAAACGTGTAGAGGCCGTATGGTTTTACGGCAGGGCTACGATCACTTACGTGCACTTGTGTGCGTATGCTTTTCGGGCAGGCAATACTAGTGGGCTTTGGTTTAAGCCAGATCCTAGTATTGCACAGATGGATTTGTTTTGTCTTCTGTGCATGCGCATTCTACGGAATGCGGATGCAGGTGTGTATGCACAGTTTTGAGGAGCCATGAAGGAGGTGGTGCCCCATTAGGGTTTTGGCAGATGGTTAGGCCAAAACCATAATGTGGCACACTCATTAGGGTTTTGACAATTCGTTTGGTCAAAACCGTTATGAGTCGGAGACATTGTTTATTAATCCTTTTAGTGATAGATTAGTGATGGCTAATTGCATTGACCATTTGACCACTTAGACCCCTCTTGATTTTGTTGACCCGTTGACCGTGTTTACCATTGACCTTCAAAAGGGATCTGCACTCTTCTTTTATTTTCTTTTTAATTCTTGAGTTATGATAATGGTCAATTCAATGTGCAATCAACTCTTTCATGATAGGATTAGTAATGATGATTCTTGTGTATTATTGCAACCATGGTTCATTTCATTTGTCTTATTCTTTACATTATTCTCTTCTCATTCTCTCTCTTGAAATGAGAAGAAAAGAAAGGCTCCATGGTTGCTAACCTTTCTCCTTCTTCTTCCTCCTCTTGATCTTATCTTTTGATCTCATGCGTTGAGAAAAAAAGATCCCACAAAGACAAATACATCCAAACATCTCCTCTACACATTCTAGGGCTTCTTGACTAGCAATCACTTTGCCCTAGTTGCCTTGGCTTGAGGCAGAGCTTAGTGTACAACTCTCGTGTGGATCCTCTTCGACTCAAGAAGGCCGCGGAGGTGCCCAAGGTCCGGATCGACGCTTGGAGCTTGGATGGACGAGCGGGACAGCGGAATGAAGACCCGAAGGACCGGTTCCGTGAGGTATACTTTCTACAAGAATAGTAGTTAAAACCTCTTAGTGTTTACTAGTTTCTAGTTTAGCAAAGATCCCGACTTTTAGTCCATGTTGCCTTGCGCCAAAATTATTGTTTTTCGTCGTTTCCGCCACCCCGTAAGAACCGGGGTGAGCAACGTGGACTTACAAAAACCCAGGCGACTTCCTCAAATATCACCAATTACAACGAATTCCGATATAATGAGGATGATCACCTTATTCCCAATAACTTCCTCCCACTCATAATCTGTAAAACCATACAGATGTGAGAATGAAACCTGGTAAATACATACCCTGGAGTAAGTATCTAATCGGGAAAACAGTTTTCCATTAACTATGCACAGTGAAACTGAAACATGAAAATGTTTCATAGGGGTATCCTGGTATTGCTAGTAATGCCTCTTCCATAATCTAATTCATGACTGTAACCGTATAATTCTTTGCCATCTCTCCAAATCCCTTTATTTGTCTTTAGTCGTTACCTTCTGTACACCCCTTTAGGCTAAGTGGTTTTCTTCCTTCCCTACCGTTCGGCACCAGCCTATGGTTTGGAAGAAGACTATCCAGTAAGCATAATAGGTGTACCCTCCTAAACCAAGGAGTACTCGTAACTTGAGAGAAGGTGATGATAAAAGACAACTAAATAATACCTTATTCTATTTCTCCCGAACTGAGGAAAAAGGCAAAGGTGAAATAGGAGTGGCGATGAAGTACGCAGTTTAGTCGTGAATGATAGCAGTCGCAATTTATTTTGCCCTCTTTCTAATCCCTTTATTTTGTCTTTACTTATTACCTTCTGCACACCCTACTTAGGCTAATTGGTTCTCTTCATTCCCTACCTTTCGGCACCTGCCTATGGTTTGGAATAAGACTATCCAATAAGCGTAATAGGTGTACTCTCCTAAACTAAGGAGCCCTCGCAACCTGAGAGAAGGTGATAATAAAATACAACTGAATAAACCAATTCTATTTCTCCTGAACCTACATCCATCCATGAAGAAGTCCCTTCGAGTTCGTATATAACCATACGATGGATCTATCTAATGGAAGTGGATGTCCGTAGTAATACGGGGTGTTCTGAGAAATGCAAAGGTTAAAAGAAGGAGTGGCAATGACTTATGCAACTTAGACAATCCAAAAGCCATTATTTTAAGAAGGTTCGGTCAACTTGGTCACTGAGTCATAGTCTAGGGTCGGTCAAAGGTCGCTGCCAAAGTGAGAGAGAAAAGAAACACTCTGTGTGCACTCTAACCTAGATCAGAATGGTTATCACTTTATCTAATCAGGAAACCTCCCACTGTTCTGTCAAATTCTCCTCCAAACCTGAAAGAAGAATCAATCGGGATCACCCGAAGAGTAAACCAACTCATCAGTGGGAATCGGGATCCAACTCTCATCGCATGATAACGTGACGGAATCCACTCACGTTATCATACTCCAGAAGGTACGCGCATGCCTGGCAAGTTTCAGTTTCTTTAGAAACTCCCGATATGATTTTTTCCCCATGCTCTTATGACCTTGGCGTTGGTCAAAATGTCATAACTCACATGCCAAGTTCTACCCGTCACTATCTTGTCAATTTGAACCCACCCGAACATGCCCTTGACGTTGGCCAAAATGGCAGAACGACTGTCCCAAACCAACTCATCTATCTATGCAACAAATGAATACCCAGCAACTACCAAACACTATGCCTTGGCGTTGGTCAAAATACATAGCTTGAATACTACTGAATACCCAAAAGAAATGACGGAGGGCTACGGCTGGTTTTTGGCGATAAACCTTTAACGTAATGAACTTGATATCGCTGAAGGAACCTGATAGCTTTTTATAAAATATAGTGGCGAAAACCTTTGCTAAAGAGGTCACTCCCGGTGAAGGGATCTCGGCTCTTTCCTCGTGGAATGAGGTGCAGGATATTCCAACTGAATACCGCGATGCAAAGCAACTTGTAATCGACTATAGTGAAGTTATTACCCAGACGCAAACTTCTGCCCAAGGGGTCACTCCCGGTGTCGAATGAGGTGCAGGATATTCCAACCGAAAACCACTGTGCAAAACAAAAGGAAACGTCTTTGTAATAACACTTTTTAAAACTATTCCAATAACTCCAAACAGGTTTGTTTTCCTTTGCATTGATCAAAATTAACGCAGTCCCATCAATTAATCACACCAGAAAAGAACGAAAATAAAATGTACGTATATACCATCCGCATTCGCCACTGGGTCTCGTCATCACCCGTTAGGTTACTTAACTAACGACAGAGCGGGGACTGGACTAGCGCGGGTGCAAAACATATACAGCATCTACTAGTATATATACCAATATACAATAATCGCTCCAGGCGTGATAATATGCAACATTACAAAAAAGTAATAAGCATCACAGAACAATACAGATAATCTGGGATCCCCGAGTTTCACAGAGCCGCTGCTGAAATCCGACGTTCCCCTGGTCGTGTGGATAGCCTGTGCAATGAAACCTAGACCCCTACGGGTGCAGCAAGTTACCCGCCAAAACTTGAAGCGAGGCAGCCCCCTACAGCAAAGTGAATGGACCACCCTGCACTTCACGGAATCTGGTAACTTCAGCACCCCTCCTTGGGTCAACCTGTACCCCTACGAGTACGGCGAATAGTCTGCCAATTCTAGAGTGAGGCCCCTCTACCTCTCAAAGCCATTAGATGCGCACCGATTGCCCCCAGAACCCGGCTATCCGTGCACTCCGTCGCGGGGTAAAACCTAGTACAGAAATGAAAAATATGTACAACGGGTATATCGACCTCAGCCCGGTCGTGCCCCAAAAGAATATTATACAAACAGGCAGTGACGGCAGTCCACATGTTTGACGCTCGCCCCGCAATATCAAATGTACAAATAAATCCAAACTGCACTACCCTTGCACATTGCTATCCACCACGACAAATCCGCAACATCACAGCACAACACAGAACATCAACGCGGTTATCACGTTCGCAAACATGTCTAAAAGGACTATAGCAATTAGACGCGGTTTACCGCTCAAATGACATTCACGGTCGGAGGTATAATGTAAGTACTGCAAACTAACAAGTTAAAAATTTCGATCGACAGAAAACTTCCCGAAGTGGGCCCCACGTACATCTGTTGTACAGTAACCAAATATGGGCCCAAAAGAACAGCTCCAGAAACCACAATTTCCCAAGTAGAATCCACAGAAGAAAGATGGCCCACTGATTCACCTAGACGGCCGCGGTTCCGCGGCCAAAGCATGGATTTGGCGGCGGATCCGCGGCCGTACGGTCGGATCAGTGGGTCGAATTTCTTCTGTGTTCTTTAAAAAGCCTGCTCAATTTTCTGGTATAGTCAAAATGATTTTTAGACCAGATTTAAAATCAACAGAAACTTTAGACATGGAATTTGCGGTTTTCGAAAATCCGTTCGATCGATGTTTTAAACGCGTTAGCCCAAGTTAGTAAAGCTTAATGGCGAGGCTCTGATACCAGGTAAGTCTACGGTAGCGCCCCGGCCATCTTTCAAACGCCGAATGCGGAACAAAAACTTTTATAACTGGCACTATCGCATACTATAACCCGGATCTGCCATTAACGCTAAACTAACAAACTACAAAGAGGGTAGAAAGGTTATACCGAACGATCCGAGTCCTTCGTTCTTTAACCATCATCCTACGCTCCGTTTGCGGCTGCTCCGATCTCGTCGATCTCCGATCTTCTCGTCCAGGTGGCACCACGTCATCGGATCCTTAAACGGGCTCCCGCCTCTGAAGCGAGGCAACTCGATCATCAAGTTTGCTAAAAGAGATGACTAAGATTGATGTAGAGAATGAGTATAATACTTTGTCTCGTTACGTCCAAAGCCATGGACGAACGGTTAATGAAGTTGCCATTTGAATCGGGTGATGGAATAAAATGAGCTATGAAATTTCCGTACACCTAAACTATAATCTTTTTCCAAAATGAATCAATCATCCTCCTCACAAGAATGGGCCGGCCACTTATATGAGGAGGGAGGTGAGTGTAGGAGCAAGGAAGAGGTAACCATAACATTAAAACAACTAATGAGTCATATTAAACCTAGCATGAACATTAATTGCAAACAATGAATCATCTAACCTAGTCATCATCCATTAAATGCACAATTAATGAACAAATGAGTCACTAGCCACCTCATCATCCTAGTCATCATCTAGAAGCTTCCACACTCATCAAGAAAAGATAAATCCGTCTTTATCCGAATGTTAAAGGCGGGTGATAGAAAACTGGAAACTGGCAACTTCCAAAAGCGATCCCGAAACGAACTTCAGGATAACCCCGTAACAGTATGAACATAGCCGCATTTGTTTTACGACCAAATACAAATGCAACTGAGACAGAGATATTATATCTACTCAATATAATACTCGGATCCGGCTTAAAGCAAAGCCCACCAGTATTATCTGCTCGAAATATGACACGTGCGTAAACGCATGTGCATTTTCCGAACCCTGCAATAAAACCATACGGCCTCTACAACATTTCTCCCGAACTTGGGAAACTATCTGTGGGGGACTCTAATGACTCGTCAGTACCCTGGCAGTAGGTTTAACCACAAGCCGTCAGCGGCACTAGCTGTGCGTAACGGCTGCCCATGTACTGACCTCAAGGGAGGCCGATGAGAGAACTCATCCGGAAACCCTACTGAGCCTAACAGTGACAATGTATATACAGTCCGGTCCGTTCGTCTATGAGTATCTCATATCCGGCCTAGGGGGCTGGTAACGTAAAACCCCCAATAGCGGTATAAGTCGTGTCGGAGACAAGCCCTGAACACCCTGAGAAACTACTAGAGTACCTACCAGTAATTCTCACCTGCCTTGGCCAAGGACTTGGTGTAATGGCTTTCCTAGACACAGCGTGATCACCACCCCCAAAAACGGGAGAGACGAATCCCCTGCCGATCCGCTCACTTGCCTCCATGTGGCTCGGGACTGTACCTAAAAAATACCTGTTTGGACGACTCCTTTGAGCCGTGGTAGGGTAGAAATCAAAGCATAGTGGGAACTCACATGAGACAAATGACGACCTCAGGTCGATGAACTAACCTGTACACATGTCACCAGGGAACTGCTATCTGACGATAGGTATAATACCAACTAGCAGGTTCCCGGCGAGTCCTGTCCGGTGTACTCATAACCCAATGAGCACCTGTATACATCTTAGGTGATCCAACTGACACCAGTGGCTTGTGAGACCGGCTACCGCCCCTCATCGGGGTCTCGACTGTATACACTAGTCTACACCGGAGTATCGATGCCCTGTCTCGAAACTCCCACGACTAGGGACCACTTTTAAGGATATGCTTATAGACTACCCAACTCTCACGTATATGATCGCCCTCATACTGTTGGTAGTCAAGCAAGATCCTAAGGGCTCTATCAACGTGTAATCGTGATCAGTCACCTGAACCTATACACGACTGATAAAGGAAAACCAGATAGCATACTATCATCTCGAGTAAGACTGTGCTACCGGTATAGGTCCTCCTCAATCATTGCAATCACGTACCTGCGATCCAATAATTGACTTTGAGGGCACTATATCAAACATATCGATGCACCACTGACTGGACTGACCTGGAAGGGAGTTCCTTTTCTTTGGATTGATGCGTGTGAGCAGAGTTTTCAGCAGTTGAAGAATAGGTTGACGACAGCACCAGTTCTATCTTTGCCTTCTGGATCGGGCGGCTATGTAGTTTATTGTGATGCTTCTCGAGTGAGGCTCGACTGTGTATTGATGCAGCACGATAGAGTGATTGCTTTCGCTTCTAGGCAGCTGAAGAAGCACGAGCAGAATTACCCCACTCACGATCTTGAGATGGCCACGGTGGTCTTTGCGTTGAAGATTTAGAGACACTACTTGTACGGGGAGTTGTGTCAGATCTTCACGGATCACAAGAGCTTTAAGTACATCTTCCAGCAGCGGGATCTGAATCTGAGACAGCGCCGTTGGATGGAGCTAGTGAAGGAATATGATTGTGAGATCCTTTATCACCCGGGCAAGGCAAATGTGGTAGCTAATGCTTTGAGTCGTAGGCCCGGGGGTAGCTTGTCCCAATTGAGCGCAGTTCAGCACTAGTCTTCTGC
The DNA here is from genome assembly GCA_030015575.1 of Agapanthus africanus. Taxonomy (NCBI): domain Eukaryota; kingdom Viridiplantae; phylum Streptophyta; class Magnoliopsida; order Asparagales; family Amaryllidaceae; genus Agapanthus; species Agapanthus africanus. The sequence goes on along the minus strand of CM057337.1, from coordinate 467,949,047 downwards.
AGATTGGCAGCTCTTGTGTGATGGTAGAGTGCAGTTCGAGTTTACTTCCACTGGGGGACAGTTAGCTCATGTCCGCACCCGTCCACTACTACTTGATCGTATCCGTGAGGCGCAACCCAGTGATTCCCCTTTGTCTGAGATTCTTGAGCTTGTTCGACAGGGTACGGTTTTAGAGTTCATGATTGATGACCAGGGTGTGCTACGATGCAGGACTTGCTTGTGTGTACCAGATGCTGCTGGGTTGAGATGCGAGATCCTAGAGCAGGCACATCAGTCGGCCTTTAGCGTTCATTCTGGTTTCACCAAGATGTACCGTGACTTGAGAGACTTTTACTGGTGGGAAGGGATGAAACGCGATATTTCGGACTTCATTTCGAGGTGCCTGACTTGTCAGCAGGTCAAGGCTGAGCATCAGAGACCGGCTGGAGAGTTGCAGCCTTTACCCGTTCCGGAGTGGAAATGGGAGCAGATTTCCATGGACTTTATTACGGGTCTACCCAGGACTAGTAGAGAGTATGACTCCATTTGGGTAATTGTTGACCGGTTGACGAAAGTGGCTCACTTCCTTCCAGTGGATACCACTTTCGGTTATGCTCAGTACGCTCAGTTGTATATAGATGAGATTGTGCGTTTGCACGGTGTTCCCACATGCATAGTATTCGACAGAGGAACCCAGTTTACTAGCCGTCTTTGGCAGAAGCTTCAGGAGGCTTTGGGTACCCGGTTGAGTTTTAGCACCACTTTTCATCCATAGACCGATGGTCAGTCGGAACGGACTATACAAACTTTGGAGGATATGCTCCGTGCATGTGTGCTTGATTTTGGTGGCAATTGGGATCATCACTTGCCGTTTATTGAGTTCTCCTACAATAACAGCTTTCAGGAGACTATTTAGATGGCTCCTTTTGAGGCTTTATATAGCAGGAAGTGTCGATCGCCAGTCTGTTGGGCCGAACTCAGCGAGAGTAGAGTTTTGGGACCCCAGCTAGTTCAGGAGACTACGGAGAAGATCTTGCTGATTCAGGACAGGATGAGATCAGCCTAGTGCATGCAGAAGTCTTATGCTGACCATCGTCGTCGCAGACTTGAGTTCGCAGTGGGCGATCATGTATTCCTAAGGATTTCTCCGATAAAGGGCGTTATGCGATTTGGGAAGAGGGGGAAGCTCAGTCCCAGATTTATAGGTCCTTTCGAGATCCTTGAGCGAGTGGGTTCCGTTGCTTATCGTTTGGCGCTCCCGCCTAGTTTTCCGGATGTTCACCCCGTTTTTCATGTGTCGATGCTTCGTAGATACCTTCATGATCATTCTCACATGATTCAGCATGAGACCGTTCAGCTTGAGTGCGATCTTTCGTTCATCGAGCAGCCGGTAGTTATTTTGGATCGGCAGGTGAAGAAACTTCGGTCAAGGGTCTTGCCGTCTGTGAAGGTTCTTTGTGTTAGTTATATATATGCCCTAGAGGCCATTGTTGTACATATGATGTATATTATAGTGGATGTTTGGATATATATAGAGAGGACTTTCTTGCTCGACATGATAGTATGCTATTTGGTTTTATTTTGTCTTAACATGTTGACTTGTATTAGTTTACTGTCTTGCTCTCACATGTTGATAAAGCCTTAGGATATGTACTCGACTATTAGGACTATGATGATATCATACTAGTGGTGCCAGGGCAGTCAATGAGTACATCCTATAATTGTTCCTAGTCGAGGGTGTATCGAGACAGGGCATCGATACACCAGAGTAGACTAGCGTATACGCATCTTGAACCATATGATAGGCGATGGATGATCTCATATCCATTGGTGTTTGACATCAAAGATGGTGTACGGGTGCTCAGTGGAGACCGCGTACACTGAACGGACGCGCCAAGAACTCTTAGATGGATATATACCTATCGTCAGATAGCAGTTCTCCGGTGACACTGGTACAGGTTAGTCTGTGACCCGAGATCGTCATAGAGTCTTGTGTGATTCCCGCTGTGCTTTGATTTCAACCTTACCACGTCCAAGAGGGCATGCAAAATGGTGGCTTTTGGGTACAGTCCCGAATCACATGGAGGCAATGAGCGATAGGAGGGGTTTCGTCTCTCCTGGTATAGCGAGTTGATGTTGTGCTGTGTTCGATTGGCTATAACTGGAAGCCCCTGGCCAGGGCTGATTTAGAGTACTGCTGGTAAGTGTTATCAGTAGGTTCTCGAACTGTTATTAGTCTCACATCGACACGACTTATCGGTTACTGGGGTCTGACGTTTACCACCCCTAGACTAGATATGCGACATATCAGACGAAGAGAACGGACTGTACGGTAGTGTCACTGATTAGATTCACTGGAGAATGTACAGGCTTGCTTGTTGATCTTCTGATCGATCAATACCTGGGTGGCTGTTACGTTTAGCTGACCGCTTGCAGCTTGTGGGTGTTTGATATGATCATCACCTTCTGCCGGTGTATTGACGATTCTTGAGAGTCCTACCCAGAGGTTTCCTGGTTCAGGAAAAACGGAGTAGGAGCACATATCTGATATGTGCGGGACCGAGAATAATATGATATGAGATACCATATTCTATTCTCGCGATATATGATATCGGCGGGGTATATGTGATATAGCCAGGTCATCGGATCAAGTGTTGATTCGATGAATCGGTACATGTTATATTAGTCGGTTATATGCGATATAGCCGGATTGTCGGATCAAGTGTTGATTCGACAATTTAATGTATAATTATATATGTGATATATTACATTACGTTAACTAATATAAGCTCCCTTTATTGATTCATTTTTCTCACCGGATAATACAATGATATATATGCGATACATGTTAATTGTATTAGTTTCTTTTGTTACTAAAATATATTATATATGTGATATATAATATTGTAACAAGTTAGGGTAACAAATGCAACATGATTTGTGGAGATTAAACAAGTTAGGGTTTGATTTGGGTTAGCTTTTTCATGAAGCTTCTAGAAGCTTTATTTTGTTTTAAGCTTAGATATTTTGCATTGATATTTTCTGAAGATATTTTTTAACCCAACCCAAACCCTTTACTATGGTTTATTCTCTACAATGGCTAAGCCTTTCATTCTTAACCAAGGGTTGCAATTGTAACCAAAGCAATAATTCATTATTCATCACAAATACTTTTCTTCTTCTTCTTCCTCTTGAAAAGATTTCTAGCTTTTGGGTTAGTGATGAATAAGTGTGATTAATTGAAAGAAAAAGAGAGCTAAATTCCTACTTCATCATCCTTATCTATTCTAGCCACATAGATTAGGGTGTTCACTTCACTAATACTTGATTAGAGAAGTGAGAGCTTGAGTTAAAAATTCTTCAAGGTAGATCATCTTCGAAAACGAAGACTTCAAGAAAGCATGGATCGTTCGGACTGTGGAGCCTCTCTAGAGTCCGGAAGTTCATGGATCGCGACGAAGGGATTTCTACTCGGAGCTTACAAAGCGAAGGAACGGACTACAAAGGTTGTAATCCATTTCTCTTAGATGTAAAGTTGTTTACATGCTTGTTAATCCTAATACTCTAGTTAAGATCTTGGTTAGGGTTTGTTTAGCACCCCAAATTTTTTTAAGTAGCATGTTTGATGCTTGCCAAAACGTTCACAAGATGCTATGCTAACCCTACAGTGGTATCAGAGACAAGCTAGAGCATTAGGCGACGTGTAGACGAAGTTAAAAGTCCGATCGAACCCCGAAACGTCATATTTGACCCCCTCTCTGGAAATTTTTTTAAAAGATGGTTTTTTCCTTATTAAAAATACTCAAAAAATTAAGCAGGTGATTCTATGGATAACTGTGAAATACGAACCCCTAATTCCTTAAAGTCGCTGCGGAACCGCGGCAATACCAGGCTTTTTGCGGCGGTTCCGCGGCCGAACTTGGGTATCAGGGATAGATGTTTCTGGTTAACATCCATAGGTATTACTACATGCTTCTAGGAATTTTTAATATTACTCAAGTGTTGAGTTTTCTGGAGATCTAAGGAATTCGTTGATTCGATCGGAATGTTTTACATCGTTTAGTTTTTCGGATAATTTAGAACGTGTTAAAAGGTTCGAACGGACATCAATAACTTAATTATTCCCCTGTCGGAAAACTTTCAAGTGTTGGATTTTCCCTGAGTTTAAAACTTTCGGGAAATCATGCTAGCGAATTTGTGGACCCTCTAGAAGAACGTAACCTTAACTCGATTATGTGACCGTCAAAACCGCCACTGAACCCTAGGATTTGTGGTAGTTTAGCGTTGCCATATGTGAGGCGTTGGTTTGACCCTTCTACGGCTGGTTCATTGGGGCTGTGGCATGTTCTGGGACATTTTGAACTCCGCTCAAGTGTTGAGCTATTTAGAAAATTATGGGTGTTTGTTTTTTCGATCGGAAAGTTTAACATTGTCTATTTATCTGGAATGTGAGTGGAATTCATATAGTTAGGCATGAAATGCGAAGTATGTGATATTTCGGATTTAAGATGTCTAAAGTATTTGTGGATTCCAAATGTTGTAGTTTTACACTTTATTTTCTGTGACAGTAAGCGTAGTAAGTGTTGTATCGCCGGCTTCGTTGCTATACATCAACGACAATCGGGATACGCATATTTGCTTACGTTGATGATATGAGATATTATGTGTTGTTGTGATATGTTATATTGGATCGTCAAGTTCTGAATAGCCGGTGGTTTTATGTGAGATGACGGTTTTTATTTTCATTCATGTAAAATTCATTTGTATGTAATATTCTTTTATTGGGGCACTTCCGGGTTGAGGATGATGTCACCATTGTATATTATTTACTTTTCCGCATTAGGTAGACCCAAGGAGGGAAGCACAAGTAACCGGGTTCTAGGGTCCAGTGGGAGTCCATCTTGAGGAGTCAAGACCGGGTCTCCTAACCCTAGAATTGGCAGTGTTACTGCCTCTCTCGTAGGGGTCTAGGGATATGGGTTTGGCTACTCATCGCGACCGTGGAATCCGTGTTTTATACAGGCTCGATATAAAACACGGGCGTCCTAGTATATCCAATATTTCATATGTTATCTTCTGCTGCAATATTCTGTAATGAGATCATATTACTGCCTGAGAAGAATGTTTATACTATATATATATAATGATATATAAATATTACTGCTTTCATTTCTTCTGTGATGCTTAGGAAGCATAATTGATGGGATTTATTAATGAGATTAATAAAAGAAAAAAAACCTAAAAGATGTTATAGAATCAAAACATTATAAAAAGGGCAACTACAGTTTTGCTTTTCATAACGGTATATATGATATACCCTGCACCTTATTCGATGAGAAAAGAGCCGAGATCCGTTCGCCGGGAGTAACCACTTTTGCAAAACTGGCAGATGCTACAAACTCGCGGTTTAGTTTTTGATTGCTTCTATAGTTCTTGCTTTGCATAGTGGTATATATGATATACCCTGCACCTTATTCGATGAGGAAAGAGCCGAGATCCCTTCACCGGGAGTGACCTCTTTAGCAAAACTAGAAAAGACTCAAAAACACTCCTTTTCAAAATCACTTATTTCTACAACGATATCATGTTCATTACGCTCCTGGTTTTCTGAAAAACCTGCGTAGCCCTCCGTCATTTCAGATAAAGACTATTAGTATTCGTGCTGCGTTTGTTGGCCTTTGTCAAGGCATAGTGTGCGGTAGCTGACTAGTACTTATCTGTTTAATCATGTGATGCGATTGGATTAAGGTAGTCGTACGACCTTGTTGGCCTTTGTCAAGGGTCGTGCGGGTGGATTTATTTCAATCAAGAAATGACGGGTTGAACTTGACTAGCTTCCTATGGTTTGTTGGCCTTTGTCAAGGTCATAGGGCGTTAGGGGCAAAAGCATTATTGGGAATTTCAAGTGTTGAAATTTGCAATGAGATTGCATACATTCTATGAGATAGTTGGATCCCGATACCCACTGCGAGTAAGAGTTACTCCTGGGAGAATTTTACACAGGACAATTAGCCGATCAGGTAGGTGTCTAGAAAGGTGTTTATGGGGTTATGCCTCTGGGAAAACGAGATTTTCTTTAATTAGGTCCGTGCGAAAGAACGGGGAACCTCCCTCAAAATACCAATACTAGCCTGGCTGAAAGATTGGCGAACTTGTAAGGTATAATTAATCCCGGCTAGTCTTTCCTTTTAGGATTTTAAGGAAGATTTGATAAAAACAGTGGGAGACATACTTATAAGATAAGATAATAACCAATCTACTCTTGCAAGAGCATACGCTAAAGTGTTTTCTTCTCTCTCTCTCCAGGTAGCGACCATGTCAGGCCTTAATCAAGATAATAATATGGATGTATTGACTGAACCCGCTTATTATACTGAGCAGGGGAACGTTGGTCCCGTTCTTTCTTATAAGTGTTATAAGACTGAGCCGGGAATAGGAGAATATCTGAATTCTCATGCCACCCAAATGAAGAATAAGCAAGTTGATGCATCTTCTTCAGGTGTGTTTGTTATCGAAAACTATTTCTCAGTTCACTCTACGTCCTGGGTATTAGATACCGGATCAGGATCCCACATATGTAATATATTACATGGGCTACGAAAAGGTAGAGAACTGGGAATGGGTGATCATTCCGTAAGAGTAGGGAATGGTGCAGATGTTGCAGCCAAGGTTGTTGGCGAATAACACCTTGTGTTACCAAATGGTAATACATTGATTCTGAACGAGTGCTATTACATTCCGACACTGATATGCAATATTATATCAGTTTCTTTATTGAATAAAGAAGGATATAATTTTGCAGTACAGGATAATTTTATTAATATATTCCTAAATCAAAAGTTGATTGGATCAGGATTATTGTATAATGGTATATATGTTCTCAACCAAACTACAGTACTTAATGTACAAAATACACACAAGAGGAAGAGTTCAGAAATGAACGAATCCTTCTTGTGGCATTGTAGACCAGATCATATCAATGTGACACGGCTAGCTAAATTGCATGAGGATGGATATTTGAATCCGTTCGAATTATAATCTTATGACACTTGCCAGTCATGTCTCAAAGGAAAAATGAACAAAACTCCGTTTAGTGGACACGGAGTAAGAGATACAAAACTCTTGGGCCTGATACATAGTGATGTATGTGGACCCATATCTACACATGCCAGGAACGGTTCTTCCTACTTCATTACATTCACTGACGATCTCTCAAGATACGGACATGTGTTCCTGATGAAACACAAGTCTGAAGCTTTTGAGAAATTCAGAGAATATAAGCACGAACTAGAGAACCAAACGGTAAAAAGTATTAAGATCCTTCGATCTGATCGAGAAGGAGAATACTTGAGCAATGAGTTCTTAGACTATCTAAAAGAGAATGGGATTCTCTCTCAGCTTACTCCTCCTTATACACCACAGCACAACGGTGTATCGGAGCGGAGGAATCGCACCCTATTAGATATGGTGCGCTCTATGATGAGCACTGCTGAGTTACCTATTTCCTTCTGGGGACACGCACTGGAGACGGCTGCATACCTATTGAATCAAGTTCCATCTAAATATGTACCTACCACACCATATGAGATTGGAGTGGGAAGAGACCATGTCTTAAACGAGATATGATATGGGGTTGTCCGGCCTATGTCAAAAAGCAAAATCCGGAAAAACTCGAGGCACGGTCAGTTCTTTGTAAGTTTGTAGGATATCCTAAACATTCACATAGATATCTTTTCTACCACGGCGAGGACCAAAAGGTGTTTGTTTCTCGACATGCCACCATTTTAGAAAAGGAATTTCTTACAAAAGAAATTAGTGGCTATGCGGTAGAGCTGGAAGAAGTTCCGGCAGAACAAATTACAACTGAAGATTTAGTAGAACCAGAGGATTCAGTAGTTCCCAACGAACCCCAGCCTCTCCGCCGATCTAGTAAGGTTTTTCATCCACCTGAGTGTAACATTTCAAAATAATAAAAATATTATTTTTGGGCAATTAATAATGTAATATTATTTTATTGAATATTTTAATAATTCGGTATAATTAAATATAATAAATAGGGGAAAATTATGGAAAATTCTAAAAATAGGGTAAATTAGATAATTATGCCATTTCTAAGTTTAATTGATTAGTTATATGCTAAATTAGTGCTAATCGCGATTAATAATCGCTAATCAGTTTTTTAGCAATTTGTGCAAAACATGCACATATCTTTCTTTTTCACACTTGTGCATTTTCTTGCCATGGTTCACTTTGGGTTTACTATTCTTGGGAGAAGGATTTTGAGAGTATAAGAAAAAGAAAAGGAAAAGAAAATGGGAAAAGAATAAAGAAATGAGGTATGGTGAGAGAGAGAAAGGTATAGGTTTTCTTTGACTTTGGACTTAGCTACTCTCTTCATTCCTCATTCATTTTCCCTCCCTCTCCCTCCATTGCTGTTGCTGCTCCTGCACCTCACCTCCCACCCCCCTTCAAAGCCCCAAATCATCTCAAATACAATCCCAAAACCCAATCCCCATTTCATTAAATGTGTGCACAAGCTCAAGATCTACACATTGGACTAAAGAAGCAAGGATTTTGGCCACTAGGGGCAACTCAAGAAAATTCTTGAGTTGCCAAATGAGGTATTTTCTGGATCATTAACTTAGTTTTAGCATTTCCTTTACCCCCATGTTTAGATTGAACCGATATTGTTTGATATTGTGGAGTTAAGGAAAACCTAGTTAGGGTTTGAGGAAATTATGAGTTGTGATGTGAAATTGAGTTCAGTAGAGGCTACACCAACACCTTAGTGCATGAATTGAGACCCCAAGCTGAGAGTTGAAACCCAAAATACGGATTTAGAAACCGATATCGGAGAAATTGTGGAATCTGTGAATGGTATATTGAATCTTCTATCACCCGAGACATCCTAAATTAAAATTGATTGGACAGTGACATGTGCAGGCACCCAGGAAGCTACCACCAAGACCCCAACCCCTAACTCATCAAGCCGGCCGCAGATTTATTCCATTTGGCCGCAATTTGCGGCCATACCTGCACCAAACCTTATCGTTTTGGTTCTGTAGCCCCTACATGCATAGATTAGACCCCTGGTATATATAGATTTGTCCAATTTGACCTAGGGTGAAATCTGGAACATAATTCCTAAGTTGCTGTTTTGGATTCGTGTTTCCGTATTCCGTATTCTTAATTCTGAATTTGTGTTTGGTGTTTTACCTCGACTATTTGGCGTTTATACGACGATATCGAGGGTTGTTGATGGTTTTGGAAGGCGTTGTCCATAGGTTCTAACCTATAGATCTTAGCGTATCGTTTTGAGATTCATATGCCGTTTTAGTTCGGAATTGGTTTTGATACGCATTTGCGATATGTTAATGTGTAGGTACCCCATGCAGCCTTCGGGACGATAAGCAAACGCGTGGTGACGTCGACAATGAAGACGCAAGGTGAGTAGATTATATCTATAGGGGGAAGTCGGGGGATGACGTATAGCACCCCCGCAGTCCGTAGTTGATATACTATATATGATAGTTATAGTGTGTCATGGATACTGTGTTAGGTGTTTTATGGATAGTTTAGGCTTAGAAGTAACTAGTGTAGTTCATAGCCACGAACCCTAGAATAGGTTTACACCCACACGCACACCCTTGCATATTCACTATACTTACACTGTGTTGATGATGATATTGGATGACTTTGGAGATGAGTCGATGATATTGGGCTTGGTGCCGTGAGATCGGTGATTTGATATGATTCGTATTTGGGATACGATATGTGATTCTTAGCGGGCCTTTGGGCATGTGTTTTACCACCGCATTCATAATTATATAGATGGTATCGATTTGTACTAGACTTAGATTCAGTATCCCAGATTATGTGTTATGATGATAAGAATACCAGGTACATGATGAGATAATGTGATATTGACCCGTACCCAGCTATTGGGATGTCGTACGACGATTTACCGTACGAGCTTTATATTGATGATAGATCCGCACTCATGACTTGAGGATTGTCATATGATATACTTTATTGTACACGATACTATTGAGGCGGGATCACCGACTATTATATGTATATATATTTATATCGACTTAGATTTAGGTGGATTCCATACCCCTCCCGGTTGACTTGATACTTAGATCTGTGGTTTGCATAATAGATGTTAGACTAGACCCAAGTCATACCTATTACAAAAACCTCGATTTGTCTTATTTCAAATGGCAAGATGCATTATTATTCATTTACCATTTATTCTACGGCTCGCATTGCATTGCATGCTCATATGTTATTGATTCGTATTCCTTGTGCATATGCCTTTACATAGTTGCATGCTTATATTAGTGTTCTTGTTGCATGTATTATAATTCATGGATTTCGCACTGTGATATGGATTCTGGATTGTTTTACTCCTGTGTATATATATCAGTGGTATGGGACGCTGAAATATATATGTATACCCATAGAGTATATATATATTAGTGGCATGGGACGCTGATATATATATATATATATATATATACGTATACTTAATATATCATCATGATGATCTGTGCAAATTTACAAATGCATTGTGAGAGGAGCCTATGTGCTCGGAGCCTATGAGCTCGATGTGAGATGAGCCTATGTGCTCAGAGCCTATGAGCTCGATGTGAGGGGAGCCTATGTGCTCGGAGCATATGAGCTCGATGTGAGAGGAGCCTGTGTGCTCGGAGCCTATGAGGTCGATGTGATAGGAGCCTATGTGCTCGCAGCCTATGAGCTCGATTTGAGAGGAGCCTATGTGCTCGGAGCCTAGGAGCTCGATGTGAGAGGAGCCTATGTTCTCGGAGCCTACGAGCTCGATGTGAGAGGAGCCTATGTGCTCGGAGCCTATGAGCTCGATTTGAGAGGAGCCTATGTGCTCGGGGCCTTTACGGTCGATGGCATGTTATATCTCCCCTACCCCATATTTATTGTATATGCATTGCATCACATATTAGTAGTACCTGATAGAGTACCTTCATGAATGCTGCATACATATCGGATACATGATATATAGTTTGTGTCGATGCTCGACGTTGATTTTCTGATGATTTCATTCATGATATCTTCTGTTTTTATTTTACCGCATACATACATCATACTTACGATATATTATTACATGAGGCACTGGCACGAGTACTTGGCACTACACTTATGTTCAGATGTTACATTGCCACTTTACGATGATTCAGACTTATTCATTTGAAGTTTATCTTATATCTGATCGTTTGACTTACGATTATGTCATGCTTTCAATTTCTGCTTGTAGATATTTTCTATTCACGAGTTGGCAACTCATCCCCGTTGTGCCACAGTTCTTACAGGTTATACCGTACAGGTTCCATAGCGGCATTTCCGGCACATTGCTTCCTTTGCTGATGATTTGCTTGGTAGGTTGGTTCTTTGCATCAGAACAACCCTTGTATATGTATTATTCTTTGTATCTAGAAATTCCATCAACCAAAACTTGCATATTGTTTCAGACTCAGACACTAGTGATGTATTATTTCGAACTTAGAGTCGCGCTTAGTAGTGTTAAGGTTTTCATGTTATTGTGAGTTTATTTTGAGTTTGATCCTCGCCCTTCGGCGTTGTATATTATATTGCTTGTGTGGGTTGTGCTCTTTGTTTATGCATAGTAAGTGTTAGATAAAATGCCTCAAGGGAAGATAATGTTGGAGATAGTGCCCTCAGAGTCAATTATTGGATCACAGGCACGTGATTGCAATGATTGGGGAGGACCTATTCCAGTAGGACAGTCTTACTCAAGATGATAGTATGCTATCTGGTTTATCTTTATCATCGTGTACTGCTTTAGGTGACCTTACGCGTCGCTATTACACGTTGATAGAGCCCCTAGGATTCTTGCTTGACTACCAGCAGTATGAGGGCGATCATATACGTGAGAGCTGGAGTCTATAAGCACATCCTTAAAAGGTCCCTAGTCGTGGGAGTTTCGAGACAGGGCATCGATACTCCAGAGTAGACTAGTGTATACAGTCGAGACCCCGACGAAGGGCGGTGGCCGGTCTCACAAGCCACTGGTGTCAGTTGGTTCACCTAAGATGTATACAGGTGCTCATTGGGGTATGAGTACACCGGACAGGACTCGCCGGGAACCTGCTAGTTGGGATTATACCAGACGTCAGATAGCAGTTCCCTGGTGACATGTGTACAGGTTAGTTCATCGACCTGAGATCGTTATTTGTCTCATGTGAGTTCCCACTGTGCTTTGATTACTACCCTACCACGGCTCAAAGAAGTCGTGCAAAAATTTTTTAGTTGGGTACAGTCCCGAGCCACATGGAGGCAGTGGGCGGCTCTGCAGGGGTTCGTCTCTCCCGGTATTGGGGGCGAGGTCGCGCTGTGTCTAGGAGAGCCATTACACAAAGCCCTCGGCCGAGGCAGGAGATTTACTGGTAGTTATTCCAGTAGTATCTCAGGGTGTTCTGGGCTTCACTCCGACACGACTTGTACCGCTTTTGGGGGTCTGACTTTTACCAACCCCCTAAGCCCGCCATGCGATACTCATAGACAAACGGACCGGACTGTACGGATATTGTCACTGACAGGCTCAGTAAGGTGTCAGGATGAGTTCGCTCATCGACGTCCCTTTTGGTCAATAGCTGGTGGCCCGTCACGTATGGATGATACCTCTGACGTGCTAGTGGTTAAATCCACAGCCATAGTATTGACGAGTCTTTAGAGTCCACCACACTCAGTTACTCAAGTTTCGGGCGAAACGCTGTAGAGGCCGTATGGAGATATGGCAGGGTTCGATCAGATACGTGCGGTATTGCACGGATCGTGATCGGACGGTTTTTACTAGCCGACTTTGGTTTAAGCCGGATCCTAGTATTAGACAATGTAGATTTTGTCTCTTTGCATTTGTGTTCAGTGGGAATACAAATGCGGGCATGTATATGCAGTCGCGGGGTTTTCCTGTAATTTATTACGGGATCAGTTTTCTGATATTGCCAGTTTGCATTCCGTTCCGGCCGGTTTTCCTTTGTTCCTTTCCGGCCGGACTTTTCGATGGAGGGGGGTTATTTTCAAGTTTGCAAATAACTTATTGTGGAGGGGGTTTCTTGCATTTGTGGCTTCTATCATCATGAGATGCTTTATACATCATTTCTTAGTGATTATAGTTGATCTTGATTTTGATTTGATATGGTTATCATTTCCTTTTGATGTGGTCACCTCTTTGAGTTTCCTACACTTACCTCCCTAGTTGTATTATTGTTTTTTTCTTTCCACCATTTCCTTGAGAGAGGCCGGCCACACTATTGGGGAGAGAATGAGAGAGTTCATTTTATATGTGAGGGATTGATTCATCTCATTTTCACTCTTGGCTTGCAAAATGATACACCTTCATCCTCTCCAAAGTTCTTTCTCCCCTCCATCATCTTTATGGCAACTACATAAACCCCTTGAGACAAAGGTTTTCTATACTTGTCTACAGCAAATCTTGGACGCGTCGGCTAGCCAACTTCGCGCCCGAGTTGCCTCGGTCCAGAGGTGAGAGCCCGTAAAAGATATCGGCTACGTGGTGCCCTTTCCGACGAGGAGGTGACGGACGTATTCCGCGTGAGATCGGGACGACGATGAGAAGACCGGAGGACACGGATCACTCGGTATATCTCTCGCCCCTTCTCTTATTAGCTAGGATTAGGTTAATGGTCACGATCCGGGTATATTGTTCGCGGTAGCGCTGGTTAAAGTTAAGAAAAAAAATTTGATTCCGCATTTTGGCCTCGCGTAGACGGCCGGGGCGCTACCGTGGCGCAACATGGTATCAGAGCCAGGCCATTAACCAAGTCTAGCTTGGCCTAGTGTGTTTAAAACTTCGATCGAACATTTATCCCAAAACCGCATTTTCATTCCATGTGGTTTCTGTCGAAATTTTTTTTAGCTCCAAATTTTTTTCAGGTTGTTGCAGAATGTTGTACATGGAATTATAAGAACACTGTGAAAATTTGGTAGTGTGATCCCTCCATACGACCGCGGAACCGCGGCCTTAACCCCTATTTGGCCGCGGTTCCGCCGCAGTTTTGAGTCTTCACTTCACCAATTTTTTGCAGTGGGCGTTTGGGCTGGAAATAGGGGTTTTGGTATATTATTTTTGGGCCCAGATTTTCTTTATGTGCTACAGTAATGCTTGGGGCCCACTTCGATAAATTTGATCGATCGAAAAGTTTAAACACTTTAGTTCACAGTATTTACATTATATATGCGACCGTGAATGTCACTCGATCGGTAAATCCAGTCTATCTGCTATAGCCCTTTTAGACGGATTTGCGAACGTGACATTCACGTTGATGTTCTGTGTTGTGCTGTGTTGTTGCGGATCGGTCGTGGGGATAGCCTGGTTGCAGTGGTAGTACAATTTTGTTTTATATGTACATTTGATTTTGCGGGGCGAGCGTCCGACATGTGGACTGCCGTCACTGCATGTTTGTATTATTCTTTTGGGGCATGACCTGGTTGCGGTCGATGTACCCGTTGTATGTATATTTTACTTTCTGTACTAGGCTTACCCCGCGGAGGGGTGCATGGACAGCCGGGTTCTAGAGGGCAACGAGCCCGCATCTCATGGCATTGAGACGGAGAGGGCTTTACTTTAGAATTGGCGGGCTGTTCGCCGCACTCGTAGGGGGTACAGGTTGGCCCAAGGAGGGGTGCCCAAGTTACCGGATTCCGTAAAGTGCTGGGTGGTCCATTCACGTTGCTGAAGGGGGCTGCCTCGCTTCAGGTTTTGGCGGGTGACTTGCCGCGCCCGTAGGGGTCTAGGATTTTCATTGCACAGGCTATCCACACGACCAGGGGAACGTCGGGTTTCAGCAGCGGCTCTGTGAAACCAGGGGCTTCTAGATATCTGTATTGTTCTGTGATGCTGTACATTTCTGTGATGTTGCATTTTATCACGCCTTGAGCGAAAATTATATATTGATATATATACTAGTAGATGTTGTATATGTTTTGCATCCGCGCTAGTCCAGTCCCCGCTCTGTCGTTTGTTAGCTAACCTAACGGGTGATGACGGGACCTAGTGGCGAATGCGGATGGCATATACGTACGTCATTATTTTCGTTCTTTATTGGTGTGATCAATTGATGGGACTGCGTTGATTCGGATCAATGCAAGATAAACAAACCTATTCTGATGTTGTTGGAACATTTTTCAAAAAGCTGTTATTGCAAAGACGTTCACTGTTTGTTTTGCACAGTGGTATTCAGCTGGAATATCCTGCTCCTCAGTCGATAAGGCAAGGGCCGAGATCCCTTCACCGGGAGTGACCCCTTGGACAGAAGTTTGCGTCAGGGCAATAACTTCCCTATAGCCGATTACTTTTGCTTTGCATTGTGGTATTCAGTTGGAATATCCTGCACCTCATTCTACGGGGAAAGAGCCGAGATCCCTTCACCGGGAGTGACCTCTTTAGCAAAGGGTTGTCGTCACTATATTTTATAAGAAACTATGCAGTTCCTTCAACGATATCAAGTTCATTACGTTAAAAGTTTTTCGCCAAAAACTAGACGTAGCCCTCCGTCATTTCTTACAAGTATTACTTAGTATTCGTGCTGCGTTTGTTGACTGTGTCAAGGCGTAGTGTGCGGTAGCTAAGTAGTGTTTGTTTGTAGCATATTAATGGGATTGGTTAGGACAGTCGTGCGGCCTTGTTGACTGTGTCAAGGGCTCGTACGGGTGGGTTTAATGTAATCCAGGATAATGACGGGTTGAACTTGACTAGGACTCTTTGATTTGTTGACTGTGTCAAGGTCACTTGTGTCCTAGGGGTAAATATCACATCGGGAGTTTCTAAAGAAACTGAAACTTGCCAGACATGCGCATACCTTCTGGAGTGTGGTGACTTGAGTGGATTCCGTCAAGTTATCATGCGATGATAGTTGGATCCCGATTCCCACTGATGAGTTGGTTTACTCCTCGGGTGATCCCGACTAATTCTTCTTTTAGGTTTGGGGAAGAATTTGACGTTACAGTGGGAGGTTTCCTGATTAGATAAAGTGATAACCATTCTGATCTAGGTTAGAGTGCACGCTGAGTGTTTCTTTTCTCTCTCTCTTTGGCAGCGACCATTGACCCGACCCTAGACTACGACTCAGTGACCAAGTTAACCGAACCTTCTTAACACTGGCTTTTGGATTGTCAGAGTTGCAGACCTCATTGCCACTCCTACTTTTACCCTTTTCTCCAGAACACCCCGTATTAGTACAAACGTCCACTTCTATTGGACAAAACCATTGTATGGTTATATACGAACTCGAAAGAATTCGAGGATGGTTTCTGGTTCTGGAGAAAACGAATAGGACAATTCAGTTGTCTTTTCCTTTTACCTTCTCTCAGGTTGCGAGTACTCCTTGGTTTAGGAGATAGTACACCTATTACGCAAATTGGATAGTCTTCTTCCAAACCCTAGGCTGGTGCCGAACGGTAGGGAATGAAGAAAACCAGTTAGCCTAAACGGTGTACAGAAGGTATTAAGTTAAGACAAAGCAAGGGATTAGTAAGGGGGCAAAGTAAATTGCGACTGCTATTCACGACCAAACCAAGCATTTCTTCGCCAATCATAAATCACCTTTGTATTTCTCTAGGACACTCCGTATCACTACGAAGATCCCAAGTTTATTGGTGAATCCATCGTATGGTTATATACGAACTCGAAAGGAACTTGTTCCAGTTCGGTGATGGATCCTGGTTCAGGAGAAATAGGAATAAGGTTTATTCGGTTGTCTTTTATCTTCACCTTCTCTCGCATTGCGAGTACTCCTAGGATTAGGACAGTACACCCATTATTCTTATTGGATAGTCTTCTTCCAAACCATAGGCTGGTGCCGAACGGTAGGGAAGGAAGAAAACCATTTGGCCTAAAGGGGTGTGCAGAAGGTAATGACTAAAGAAATATAAAGGGATTTGGAGAGGTGGCAAAGAATTATACGGTTACAGTTGTGAATCTGGATAATGGAAGAGGCATTACTAGGAATACCGGGATACCCTATCGAAACATTTCAATGTTTCAGTTTCACCGTGTACTGATAAAAGAAAACTGATTTCCCAATTAGACACTTGCTCCAGGGTATGTATTTACCAGGTTTGATTCTCACATCTGTATGGATTTACAGATGATGAGTGGGAGTAAGTTATTGGGAATTAGGTGATCATCCTCATTATATCGGAATTCGTTGTAATTGGTGATATTTGAGGAAGTCACCTGGGTTGTTTGCCGGATGGCAAATATTTGGTTTTGAATATCCGTTGTTATGCACCAATTTCAAATTGATATATCTGTACGTCTATTTTTATAGAGTGAGGTATACCTTTTTGAAATTATGTCTATGACATTTACCTATATCAGTGGATGGTTAGGTAAGGAGCATTGAACAGGGGTGTAATTCTTCATAACCATAGTACAGTTTTCAACCTAAGACACACAGTGAATGAGTTGTTAGACTCAGGGACTTATACAGAGTATTGTATATTGTCCAGTGTCCATTAGGACAGAGGGGTTGGTCCTCGTACTATATTATGTTTACTTTTAACTTCTCTAGTTCTTAGACATGTGTTTCGTAGAAACACAGGGTCTGAGTTTTGAGGAGTTATTGGTATAAGAATAGAGTAGAGAACCAGGTATTGCAAGTATCGGGATTCTTCAAGGTGATCGAAGATGTAGATACTTGTGTATGGTATTCAGTTGATAGTAATGATTAAGAGAACTTGTTTCTCTTTCACGTTACTCATAATTGGAAGTACTCCTAAGTTGAGTAACGCTGATCGGCCTCTCTTCCATTTAGTTGACATGCACTGGAGACAGCTGCATGATTTGAATCTGGTTCAATTAAACCAGTGCCTCTGTTTCTGTATTGGATATAGAACAGTTCATATCTTAACGATATTAAGGTACGGGGAGTTGTCCGGCTTATGCTTAAAACCAGACTCCGGATAACTCAAGGCACGTTTCTGTAATGGCTGTTTATGGGTTGACCCAGGCTATGACGAGGGTTGATTTTCTACCATCTGAAAGATCAATAGTGATATTGTTCTTGACTCGCCACATTTTTTAAAAGAAATGGTTTTTTCAGAAAACAGTAGTGGGAGTATGGTTGAACTGGAAGTGATTCCAGAACCGCAAACGATTACTGAAGATTTGATAAGAACCTAAAGATTCAAACTGATTTGACATTCCATTGGCCACTCCGCAGATAAAGTGGGTAACCTCAGGCACCCGAGAGGTACTTCGGTATGCTCAAGGACGGTGGCGGGAGGTTCTTATTTACCCAGACTTGCCATTGTTGTTGTTCCAGACTGTGAGACCCGGCAGGAGGATGAGTATAGCGTCGTTCTAAACTAGCTTTAGAAGTGTACGTGTATATGACTCTGCCAGAGGGTTGTCATGGTCAGTGGGAGCAGCGGAAGCATTGGTGGACAGATGGCTTATGTCTATTTATAGACTAAAGAAGATATAAAGGAGATAGATCATCTATTTCTGATGTGACAGTCATAGGTTTGACTTCATCAAAATAGAGGATGGATCTGTTAAGAAGGTAGTAGGGTGTAATGTCCTGGTATTTGGATGACATACACAGAGTAGGAAGTGATATTCCTATACTACGATCGGTTATACTTTGGTTGTCACACAGTAGTTTCTCCACACAGGATTTGGATATTATATCATACATTCTGGTTACTAGATCTATGGTTTTAGATCTAGATTTGGGTGGTTTCCCAATCAGGGTACTTAGACAGCATTCTATAAGTATTTAGAATGGACGACTCCTGGCACGGTAGTGTACCTGCAGGTGATGGAGTCACCCTCTCTAAAGGTGTCTTATAGACTAAAATAGAGAGGGATGCGCATGATTGGCAGATCACTTGCTTAGGCAATTGAGTCAATCATGAGATGTCAAGTACCACACCAGATGTTGTTCTTGCAGTAGATGCAATAAGTTGATGTTAATCCAATCCTGGAGAAACGATCGGAAGCAGCTTTAGAACATAAGAGAATGTTCTAGGGATTTGATAACGGCAGCCTCCTTTAGGAGACGGTTATCATTCCAGGCTTCCAAGGTGACCTGGATGGCAGAGTGGCTGTCAGAGTTATAGTTTTCCCTCTGACGAGGGACAGTATTTTGGACAGGTGGTCCAGGTGGATACTGAGGGAAAGGCATGGCGCAGGATACTGATTAAGTTCAGTTGACGATACAGTTTAAGAAGTTTGGATTTGGAGTTCATTTATGAGCTAGGTCCCATCAGACATCCAGACACATTCTAAGACAGGTAATGCTCATTTCGGGAGATGGCTTTCTCCGCGAACTGGAGATATAGAGAGACATAGAAAGAAACATCACAGCGGATCCACTCACTGAGGCTATTCCTCGAACGCAATAGTTTCGCAAACGAGCTTTGTGAGACTGAATAGTAGAGGAGTTGGGTGTTCGGTATCACACGGGCTGTGAGTATGCGACATTGCAATAATTAGCCTTGAGTGCAAGTGGGAGATTGTTGGAGATAGTGCCCTCAGAGTCAATTATTGGATCACAGGCACGTGATTGCAATGATTGGGGAGGACCTATTCCAGTAAGACAGTCTTACTCAAGATGATAGTATGCTATCTGGTTTATCTTTATCATCGTGTACTGCTTTAGGTGACCTTACGCGTCGCTATTACACGTTGATAGAGCCCCTAGGATTCTTGCTTGACTACCAGCAGTATGAGGGCGATCATATACGTGAGAGCTGGAGTCTATAAGCACATCCTTAAAAGGTCCCTAGTCGTGGGAGTTTCGAGACAGGGCATCGATACTCCAGAGTAGACTAGTGTATACAGTCGAGACCCCGAAGAGGGGCGGTGGCCGGTCTCACAAGCCACTGGTGTCAGTTGGTTCACCTAAGATGTATACAGGTGCTCATTGGGTTATGAGTACACCGGACAGGACTCGCCGGGAACCTGCTAGTTGGGATTATACCAGACGTCAGATAGCAGTTCCCTGGTGACATGTGTACAGGTTAGTTCATCGACCTGAGATCGTTATTTGTCTCATGTGAGTTCCCACTGTGCTTTGATTACTACCCTACCACGGCTCAAAGAAGTCGTGCAAACAAGTTTTTAGTTGGGTACAGTCCCGAGCCACATGGAGGCAGTGGGCGGATCTGCAGGGGTTCGTCTCTTCCGGTATTGGGGGCGAGGTCGCGCTGTGTCTAGGAGAGCCATTACACAAAGCCCTCGGCCGAGGCAGGAGATTTACTGGTAGGTATTCCAGTAGTATCTCAGGGTGTTCTGGGCTTCACTCCGACACGACTTGTACCGCTTTTGGGGCTCTGACTTTTACCAACACCCTAGGCCCGCCATGCGATACTCATAGACGAACGGACCGGACTGTACGGATATTGTCACTGACAGGCTCAGTAGGGTGTCAGGATGAGTTCGCTCATCGACGTCCCTTTTGGTCAATAGCTGGTGGCCCGTCACGTATGGCTCATACCTCTGACGTGCTAGTGGTTAAATCCACAGCCATAGTATTGACGAGTCTTTAGAGTCCACGACACTCAGTTACTCAAGTTTCGGGCGAAACGCTGTAGAGGCCGTATGGAGATATGGCAGGGTTCGATCAGATACGTGCGGTATTGCACGGATCGTGATCGGACGGTTTTTACTAGCCGGCTTTGGTTTAAGCCGGATCCTAGTATTAAACAGTGTAGATTTTGTCTCTTTGCATTTGTGTTCAGTGGGAATACAAATGCGGGCATGTATATGCAGTCGCGGGGTTTTCCTGTAATTTATTACGGGATCAGTTTTCTGATATTGCCAGTTTGCATTCCGTTCCGGCCGGTTTTCCTTTGTTCCTTCCCGGCCGGACTTTTCGATGGAGGGGGGTTAATTTCAAGTTTGCAAATAACTTATTGTGGAGGGGGTTTCTTGCATTTGTGGCTTCTATCATCATGAGATGCTTTATACATCATTTCTTAGTGATTAGAGTTGATCTTGATTTTGATTTGATATGGTTGTCATTTCCTTTTGATGTGGTCACCTCTTTGAGTTTCCTACACTCACCTCCCTTGTTGTATTATTGTTTTTTCTCTCCACCATTTCCTTGAGAGAGGCCGGCCACACTATTGGGGAGAGAATGAGAGAGTTCATTTTATATGTGAAGGATTGATTCATCTCATTTTCACTCTTGGCTTGCAAAATGATACACCTTCATCCTTTCCAAAGTTCTTTCTCTCCTCCATCATCTTTATGGCAACTACATAAACCCCTTGAAACAAAGGTTTTCTGCACTTGCCTACAGCAAATCTTAGACGCGTCGGCTTGCCAACTTTGCGCCCGAGTTGCCTCGGTCCAGAGGTGAGAGCCCGTAAAAGATATCGGCTACGTGGTGCCCTTTCCGACGAGGAGGTGACGGACGGATTCCGCGTGAGATCGGGACGACGACGAGAAGACCGGAGGACACGGATCACTCGGTATATCTCTCGCCCCTTCTCTTGTTAGCTAGGATTAGGTTAATGGTCACGATCTGGGTATATTGTTCGCGGTAGCGCCGGTTAAAGTTAAGAAAAAAAATTTGATTCCGCATTTTGCCCTCAAGTAGACGGCCGGGGCGCTACCGTGGCGCAACAGATAACTTACAAGATATGTTTCTTTACTCTTAAAATGGTTTTAGATTTCTGGGCTTTTGGCTTACTTGGATCAGATGGAGTCCTATAGACTTCATATGGTTCAAGGGCCAGTCATGTGCTCTTTTGGGTCGTGACAAAGTTGGTATCAGAGCGCTAGGTTGACCTTGGTTCGAGTCTAAGTTTGACTATGTGGAGCCTAGGGCGTCTATATATATACAGAACTTAGGCTTGACCTTACGGAACTTAGACTTAGTCGGGGGGTATTAGACCCGAACTTTTGTCGCGTAGGATGACCCTTGGTTGATGGAATAGGTGACTAATGTAGAGTGACATACCGTGGGTATGTTCCGTGGCATACTTACGACATGCCACTCCGCTTAAGGAACCTTAGGATGTACATATTTTCGAGATCAGTGATTCTCTTCATATCCATGATTATACATCCATTTGAGATCCCCGATTCTATTAGTTTGATGATCATACCTTTATTGATGATGTTCCTTCTTATGATCATGTATCCATTCTGGATCTGTTGTTCTCTTTCTTGCCATTGATCTGCTCTCTTCGATACTCGATTGAGGTTCCTGTCGCCATGTTGAGCACAGCTTGGGCTGCTGCTAGGGTTACGGTCAGTGTGAGCTCGTCTGGTACGAAGGCCGACCATTGTATTTTCTGGTGACATGGGAACGTTTCGAGTTAGTATTGGTGACTGTGACCTCTAGTGGAGGCGAGTGCTTGGTTTTGCACCGGATGATCGGGCCATTGTTAGAGCTGCCAGTTGAGAGTAGACTGTTGATGTACAGCATACCTCAGAGATTATGATGTCGCCTATCGTGCAGACAGATGGACCAGCGGCTGCTGAGATTCATAGGATGTCGCTTCCGGAGCTTACGAGCTGAGATCGCCGGAGCTTCCAGGCAGATATGAGACAGATGATAGCTAGTCTACCCGATTTGAAAGACGATGGTGATTCGTCCGATTTATGCGCCAGAGCAGGCCCAGTTGAATTGAAGATTTCCAGTGCGGAGAGTTTCACTCAGATCTAGAGCAGACCGATTTAGAGATGACCGCCAATGTATTGCCTTTCCTGGAGGATTGAGACGCTGTTCGGCGTACAGACGAATGAGCCAGTTGTTGCTGCAAATGACGAGATATCGCCCAGATGATTGGAGCTACTGCAGCATGAGTATATACTTAGAGATATGATGGAAGGTCGCTAGTCACCGAGGGTGGATGACTAGGGCATGCGAATCGTTCACTTACCGATGCGAGGTCATCAGATAGATTGCTTCCAGCTAGAGACGACTTCACGCGGAGACGTTGAGAGTCGACAGAGACGATCGAATGTCAGGAACCTGCTATTCCAAATTTAAGGTATTCGGAAAGACATACAGGTGATTCTATGGACCCTCTAGAAGAACGAAACCCTAACTCGACTTAATGACCGTGTGAAAGCCCTTGAACCTTAGGGTTTGCGGCAGTTCTGCGTCGCCATTAGTGAGGCTTGGGTTTGCCCTTCTACGGCTGGATCATTGATGCTGTGGTATGTACTCGATGATGTTAAACTGTATCCAAGATGTTGAGCTTTTGGGGGATTATGAGGTTTTGACGAATCGATCGAATGGTCCGACTTCCTTCGGATGCTAGCTGGTGAGATGCATTTCTTGGAAGACTCCAGATAAGAGGATAGCCGTTGGAGCGCAGTCCGTGCAGCCACGATGAGACGAGTCCGAAGCAGCCGACATTGAAACAGAGTGAAGTAAAGAGTTCGCAAGAGATTTCGACGAGATGACGTCCCACTCCGCTGACATCAGAGATGCGATACGCATGGAGAGGTGTTGTATATGGATATATCTCCCAGAAAGAGGCGCCTTTTGGATGAATCGGAACTCCGGAGTTTGAAGAACACCGTAATTAAGCGTGCTCGGGCCAGGGAAGTCCTGGGATGGGTGACCTCTTGGGAAGTGGCCCCCGGTCGGGTCCGATTCACTCCGAAGGACAATACCGTGCGGCTTCGGCCAGAGCGGATCATACTCTCTGTATTGGGGGCGGGTCGTGACAGAAATAATCTACTCACCAATGGATGATGACTTCCGGGCAATCCGGCAGGAATGAGATTTGAGAGAGAGACCTCAACAGGACCTTTCTGGAATACGATACGAGAAGACCTAGACCCAGGGGTGGTCATATTGCGCACACCCAGCAGGCCAGTGTTCGGCATCGTCGACAAGGTAGTTGACCAGGTTCGGATAAAGGACCTCACCCAGATGCGTTGTAAATTGATCGAGGACGAAAGTGTATTAAGCATTCCTCCGATGGTTGGGACGCGTTCCCGAGGACCTGTTCGGCCAGACATCTTCTATAGAATGGTGAAGCTACAGAGTACGCGATTTCGAGTTCGTGCGAGAGACTTCGGATTGACCGTGGCCGAGAACAGTGCAGTGTGTAGATAGCATGGCGTGACGTCATAGTGGACGACGATAGAGACAGGTGGAACCAAAGGTTCGGGCGAGACGCTGACGAGCTGTCGTTACTTCCCGTCGAGACTAGAGACCTGATATGCTTACAGAGGCGTTGGGATGCGACCAATTTCCGAGAAAATGTTGTGCTGAGGACATGGATGTCTATCGAGTGAGAAGAGATTATGCAAGAGAGCCAACCTCCGTATAGTTCGGCATAGGCATGATCGGAAGAGACCTTGAGCAGGATTCCTTCCAGGACATTGCTGCAATGATGTTTGCACTCAGGATCAGATGTGTGATGTGCATTCAGAAAGGCAGAGGCCGACGCCAGTGACATGCTGCTTTACGAGTGGTCGTGAGGATTGACCAAGAGATGACCAGATAAGTGCCAGAACGGAATCGTCCCCGTTAGCACACCTGATAGGGCCGATGAGCCGATCGATTGTGAAATTGGTAATCCACAGAGAAGATAAGGACCCAGAGACAGAGGACGCCTGACCGTGAGTAAGGGGCAAGTAGATATCTTGCACTGCTAGCATTGGATGCACTGGCACATTCTCGACTTTGAAGGAGGGACTACCGACGACGGTATTGACGATTGGTGAGTTTGTGATTCGATTATCACGTATCCGACAACTTGGATTTTGACTGATTGTTTTGTAGTTGGGGGTTTAAATTTAAATTCGGGGACCGAATTTATTTAAGGGCGGTAGATTGTAACATTTCGAAATAATAAAAATATTATTTTTGGGAAATTAATAATTTAATATTATTTTATTGAATATTTTAATAATTCGGTATAATTAAATACAATAAATAGGGGAAAATTATGGAAAATTCTAAAAATAGGGTAAATTAGAGAATTATGCCATTTCTAAGTTTAATTGATTAGTTATATGCTAAATTAGTGTTAATCGCGATTAATAATCGCTAATCGGTTTTTTAGCAATTTGTGCAAAACATGCACATATCATTCTTTTTCATACTTGTGCATTTTCTTGCCATGGTTCACTTTGGGTTTACTATTCTTGGGAGAAGGATTTTGAGAGTATAAGAAAAAGAAAAGGAAAATAAAATGGGAAAAGAATAAAGAAATGAGGTATTGTGAGAGAGAGAAAGGTATTGGTTTTCTTTGACTTTGGACTTAGCTACTCTCTTAATTCCCCATTCATTATCCCTCCCTCTCCCTCCATTGCTGCTGCTGCTCCTGTACCTCACCTCCCTCCCCTCTTCATGCCCCAAATCATCTCAAATACAATCCCAAAACCCTATCCCCATTTCATTAAAAGTGTGCACAAGCTCAAGATCTACACATTGGACTAAAGAAGCAAGGATTTTGGCCACTAGGGGCAACTCAAGAAAATTCTTTAGTTGCCAAATGAGGTATTTTCTAGATCATTAACTTAGTTTTAGCATTTCCTTTACCCCCATGTTTAGATTGAACCGATATTGTTTGATATTGTGGAGTTAAGGAAAACCTAGTTAGGGTTTGAGGAAATTATGAGTTGTGATATGAAATTGAGTTCAGTAGAGGCTACACCAACACCCTAGTGCATGAATTGAGACCCCAACCTGAGAGTTGCCCGAAATACGGATTTAGAAACCGATATCGGAGAAATTATGGAATCTGTGAAGGGTATATTGAATCTGCTATCACCCGAGACATCCTAAATTAAAATTGATTGGACAGTGACATGTGCAGGCACCCAGGAAGCTACCACCAAGACCCAAACCCCTAACTCATCAAGCCGGCCGCAGATTTATTCGAATTGGCTGCAATTTGCGGCCATACCAGCACCAAACCTTCTCGTTTTGGTTCTGTAGCCCCTACATGCATAGATTAGACCCCTGGTATATATAGATTTGTCCAGTTTGACCTAGGGTGAAATCTGGAACATATTTCCTAAGTTGCTGTTTTGGATTCGTGTTTCCGTATTCCGTATTCTTAATTCTGAATTTGTGTTTGGGGTTTTACCTCGACTATTTAGCGTTTATACGACGATATCGAGGGTTGTTGATGGTTTTGGAAGGCGTTGTCCATAGGTTCTAACCTATAGATCTTAGCGTATCGTTTTGAGATTCATATGCCATTTTAGTTCGGAATTGATTTTAATACGCATTTGCGATATGTTAATGTGTAGGTACCCCATGCAGCCTTCGGGACGACAAGCCAACGCGTGGTGACGTCGACAATGAAGACGCAAGGTGAGTAGATTATATCTACAGGGGGAAGTCGAGGGATGACGTATAGCACCCCCGCAGTCCGTAGTTGATATACTATATATGATAGTTATAGTGTGTCATGGATACTCTGTTAGGTGTTTTATGGATAGTTTAGGCTTAGAAATAACTAGTGTAGTTCATAGCCACGAACCCTAGAATAGGTTTACAC